>CAJQZJ010000591.1:216716-265066 GCA_907164525.1 Lophiomys imhausi
AAGAAGAAGAAGAAGAAGAAGAAGAAGAAGAAGAAGAAGAAGAAGAAAGGAACACCAAACAAATAAAATTAAAGGCGGTAGCTCCAGTTCTGTCAAATTTTAGTTACTATGCCAGTCTAACTAGATTGGAGACAGTGTACCAAGTTACTTGTTCCCTGAAACTGAAGTAGGATGTTCACACTTTGATTCTCAGTCTGTTTGGATGTTTGGCTAACATAAACCCATAGATTCTTAAATTGTGTCATACATGTGGTTTAATGCTTTTTAAAGACATGATGTCATTAGCATGACTAGCCAATACATGAGGTGAATAAGCCCCACAGATCTGTTTGTTCCATTTCTGTGTTCACAAAGTTGCAAACCCAATCCTGCATTCCAGTCCCTGAGACAGCCAATAGTTGTTTCTCCTCCCTCCCCCTGCTCTCACTTCTCTACACTGTCTTTTCTTCCTGTTTCTATTGCCTTTGTTTACATTGTTGAAGGTTTGGTGGTTTGTACTATGGAAACTTGAAGTCTAGTCTCTTCCTTAGTTCCATGATATTCATCTATGAGTCAACAGCATCATCACCCTCCTGTGATTTAAGTACCTATATAACTGTCCCTCTCGTAGTTAACTTAGATGCTCAAAACTAGAATTTAATTCAAGATCCTTTCTTCACTTTATATTGGAAAGGACAGTTTAAAACTATCAAGTAGCTTACACAGCAAGATTATTTAAAACTTCAATTAGAACCACATCCAAAGCTAATTTAAGCAGTTCAGCGCTCCTATTTTAAAAACAGCTCTGTGGAAAATCTACTATTTGAGCCCCATTTAGTCAGAACTTCAAACAACTGAATCTACTGGAAATAAATATCTGGAAGAGTGCAATGTTTGCCAGCTTTATCTCAAATTGTCTTATACTTAGCATTGTGATCTCTCAAGGCCATGGAGAAAAGCATTTTTATAACACAATTATTGGCTGAGTATGGTGGCTCACGCCTGGGAAGCTGAGGCAAGGGGACTGCTTTTAAACTGAAGGTCAGCATGGGCTACAGAGTAAGATCCTGTCACAAATACGAACAAAATCTACAATTCTTAGGCTAGGAATACAGATCATTCATAGAAAACTTCATAGCATGCACAAAGCCTGGTATTTAACCAACACCAGTCTTACCCTCCACACCCCACCAGACACCAAATTCTATCTTAGATAAGAATGTTTATTTCCAAATTCAACTTTCAATGTTACTCAATTCATGAACTTCATTTAAGACCAACGGTGAATGTTATGCCTCAAACAATGTTATTTTAAAAAACTTAAAATTGTATGTGTATGGGTGTTTGCCTGCATGTATGTTGATGTTCCATGCAGTGCCTGGTCCCCATGGAGCCAGAAGAGGCCACTGAATCTGCTGGAACCCAAATCCCCAGAACTCACATAAAGCTAGGCTTAGTGATGCACATCCCTAATCCCAGTGTTCCTACAACAAGATAAGAGTTGGAGACAGGAGAATTCACAGAGGCTCTTGGGCCAACTAACCTGACATACACAGATGTGAAACAAAAAGATGCCCTGTCTTGAGGTGGAATGCAAAGACCAACATCTAAAGTTGCTCCTTCACCTCCACAAACATGCTATGTGTGCTCATATCTGCACACACACTCCATACATATATAATCTCTATACCAAGCATAAGCCCCATACCTAAGCTTAAAGGCCTTCAGTTAAATGTTTAAATATAATACATAAAAGAAATTAAGGGTTGTTATCTCCTCTCTTACACTCATGTTAAATTTGTCAAATTAAATCATCAAGATAACCCCAATAGTTAACATTGTGGATATCTCCCACTGAGGCCAGAAACTAAATCCCACCACTAAAAATCAACATTAAATTCCTTGTTAAAAACTATTAACAGCAGAGCTGGGGAGAAACCACAGTACACAAAGTACCTGCCACACAGGACCTGAATTCAGTCTTCAGAAGCTACATAAAAAGCCAGGCACTGTGGTGGGTGTTTTTAATTCCAGCTGACTCCCTGGGACTTGCTGGCCAGACACACTAGCCTAATCAGTGATATACTGTCTCCAAGAAGTAAATAATAGTAACAACAAACTAAATCCCCTAAGGAACAATACCTGATGTCTGGTCTCATACATGTGCACTCATATGCACACCTGAAAGCACACACACACACACACACACACAGAGAGAGAGAGAGAGAGAGAGAGAGAGAGAGAGAGAGAGAGAGACAGTCACAGAGAGAGAGAGAGAGAGTAAGTAACATGGAGTGAGAATCATCACCATAAAACTGTTCTGCCTCTGAAATTTCATAGGGAAAATTAGCAGGAACTTGAAAAACACATCTGTACAGCAATGTCTCAATACCTTCGCCTCTTGCTTCTCCTTAACAGAACCATAACACTGAGCAGGTGGGCTCAGTGCAACTAAACCACTGCCACAAAGAATCCAAACACACCAATGAAAACCCCCAGCCCAATCTCAAAAAGACTCCATTGTCCATGACTTGCTTAGTGTCCAGGCACACGGGATTAAGTCTTTCATTATCTACAGCTAAAATGATGTGAAATGACACCTTCTACTGCACTGCAGCCATGTCTGTTAGCCTCTAAAATTAAGAAATTCTATCTCTGGAATGAGGGAAAAGGCAATCCAAGTACTCAAGACTACAAATATATTTAATCTCTAGATGCTAAGAATAGTTGCGAACACTGGCAAAACTTTTAATAGTATAATTCAATTTATAAATAAAGTCCTCAGTTCCAGTAAGTCTATAAGAACCACTCTCATAGTCCAAGGAATAGCTTGGACTCCTGACCCCTTTTCACAGCACACATGTCACATTTATTACAAGATAGCTATCTACCAATCTCCAATCCCGATGTTTATAATAAAGACCAGAATTCCACCTCAAGAACCTCTTCTCTATTGACAGTTCAATGTAGAAAGACATTAAATAACTCAAGAAGTCTGTTTAGAAATATAATATTGTTTTGGATGATATAATAATGTTATAACTTTAACTGGAACAAAACAGTGCAAAGTATTAGACCTATTATCACAGAGTGCCTTTCACATGTTAACTATTGCCAGAAAACTGTTCATCAAGGGGACAAAATGATGGTGTTTCCCCTCTATAAAGAAAACACTGAGTTTGTAATTACTTGAGCTACACTACACCATCATTCACAGAAGGAATCACAGATAGGACTTGAGCTCCTGGGGATTAGTTCTCAGTAAACACGCATACCCTCCTGTAGCTTTCAGAATTCAGGCTTGCTGACTAACACATGAGAAAAATGCTGTGTGATCTATTTTTCTCTAGCCTGCTCCATCCTGCCTGTGGGAAGGGAAACAAAAGGACCACAGGATTGCCTACAGCTCTCATCAGAAGCCAGACAAGCAGATGAGAAAACCTTTAGCAGTGTGCTGATGGAAGATAGCCTGAGTGGGATCGGCTTGGAGCCTCAGAAAGAATGTTGGCAGCACTGATGGCTGATAAGGTCAAGCTTTGCCACCACCTGACCAAAGAATCCAGGATGAGTCAGCATGTTCTCACCGGAGATAAGGCTGCCTCTTTCCCAGGCACCCAGAGACAACTTGCAGCATTCAGATCATTCTTGGAGCCATGATAATAAAGTTACATTCCTGCTGCTAGATGGGACAAGTCACAGTCAATCTAGGCCACCAGACCTTAACTCCGGAATTACTGGAGGAACTTTACAGGAACAAACAATAAAAATGTCCAACTCCATCCACAGCTAATTAACAGCCAGTAGTAGTTGATAAAGGCTGGTGTAGACTGAGGAGGATAAACTTTTTCCATAAAGAGATAAATACTAATTATGTTTGTTTGGTTCTCAGGGTCATACAGTCTATCTCAAATACTTGATTTCGCTGTTGTAACTGCCATAGAGAGTGAGTGAATGGTCATGGCTCAATTCCAAGAAAATGTTTTTGCAAACACCTGCATTGATAGATTTCAGCCTGCAGGCCTAACATAAGTTTGCAGACCTGTGGCTCAGACTACAATTCTACCGCAGGCACGAATTTCTTCTAATGGCTCCTTTGAGTGGTCACATAGTTCATATAAATTCATGCAGAAACTAGAGTTTCACAAGATTGAGGGGTAACTACAGAAATAAATTACTAAGATAAAGAATGCACTAATCAGTAAAAGGAAGGCAAAAAGAACACACAGCAATGAAAAATGTAGGAGAGAATTCTGCAAAATGGAGCAGTAGGAAAAAGGAGCATTGTGTCCAGTGTACAACTGTTTCATCTCCCATGGTCTATAAAACATAAAATAGGATTGTACATCATGGCAGAGAACTCAGGTGCTCACAGACATTAAGGAATGTTGCGATCTTTGTTCCTGAAGACATGTTTGCTCTAACACAGCAGAACATCTGAATTTGTTTTAGTGGGAACAAAAAAGGTTAAGGTTTGGATATTCTTAGACACCAGATGGCCCAACATTGACACAAAGTCTTTTTCACTAAGGAATAAATAGTGTTTCATTCTGGTGACTCTACAACACTAAAGGGTGTGGGCAAAATGCACTTCCGCTCCTCCAATCCTCTCCACACCCTACTGATTCAGCATTAGAAATTGCTGTTCTAGTTTGTTTCTATGTTTATCACTGTTGCCTCATTTTCCTGACAATCAGCCATTAAGAATAAATTGTGTCCCCACCATTGAGTTCATGCCAATAGCAGGCACTAAGTATCTGTGCAAAAAAAAAATGAGTGAATAGTTTAGTGATCCTATGTGGGTCACAAGAAAGTCAAGAAATAGAAAGTACTCTCTTCATTGCAGTTACCCCATGTATTTTGCATAATTTCTAGACATCTTATTAATTTATAGTCAGTTATTATTTGGTAAGTTGAAAATGGAGGAGAGTTCAGTGTGTTTTAAAATTGCAACCAACACTTCTGAGATGCCTTTTCCCTGTTTAGAGTACAGAGAATTCAAGGTCGCAAACATAGTTGGGTTCAAATCAAAGTTCTAGCATTTCCAGGGTATTTAGGAAATCATTTGTTCCCACTGATATTTTTTCTCACTCTCTCTCCCTCTCCTCTGTTTTCTCTCCTTGATGTTTGTGCTTTGTGTGTATGTTTATGTGTATCATAACACATGTGTATACTAGTGTGCATGCATATGGAGATCAAAGACAGACACAAATTTTGTTTGTTTCTCTTTTTTTTTAATTTTTTGAGACAGGGTTTCTCTGTGTAGTGTGGGCTATCCTGGAACTCACTCTGTAGAGCAGAGGCTGGTCTTGAACTCAGAGAGTTCTCCTGCCTCTGCTTCCTGAGTGCTGGGATTAAAGGCATACACCACCATGCCCCACCACTACAGACAGCTATGAACTGCCATGTGGGTGCTGGGATTTGAAGTTGGGTCCTTTGGAAGAGTTGTCAGTGCTCTTAACTGCTGAGCCATCTCTCCAGCCACAGATTTTGTTTCTTAAGCACCACCTTTCTTGAGGCAGGCTGTCTTACTGGCCAAGTAGGTTAGGCTGCCTGACCAATGACCCCTGGTGGATCCACCTATCTCTGCCTCCCCAAGTGCTAGGATTAGAGAAGCATTTGCCATCACACCCAGGTTTTTTGCTTAGGTTCTGGAGATTGAACTCAGGTCTTCATGTTTACAAGGCAAGCACTTTAATGACTCAACTCTCTCCCCAGGCTTATATTCAATTTCTTTAGAAACCAATGAAGATAACAGCATGTGATTATCATTGGCAATCATACTAACATATATGAAACATTAGCTTACTAAATATTGTTTTGCTTTTGCTTCACCTTATTTCGGTGGAGGAAGTTAATTAACAGGAAGCAAATCTAGATAGATAGCACTGAGTCTCCAGTATCACAGCAAGGAACTAGCTACTCCTTGCTTAAATTGGCCAGTTGGCATAAAGAGAGATCCCATGCAACTGTTTGGAGCCATGTGTGTTATGGATCCAGCTAGAAGCAGGTCATAACTTGGTCCCAGGTCCCTTGGTGTGGCCGTATAAGACATTTGTTAGATCACAGACATTTAAGCCAACAGGATCACTGTACTGAACTTTACCCTGTGGATAGAAAGAATTCAGTTGAGTCATGACTAGCAGGGTTTTCCTCATTGTAATCAGTAGCTAAGGTTAAACAGAACACTGAAAAGGCCTGGTGGAAACCCTAGGGATAGCAGCCACTTGATAAACCACTTGGATTAACTCCTAGATTCCATTCATAGCTGACTTTTTCCCTGGTGAGCTGATAGGCCCCAGGAAGCCCCATTGGCATCTCCAGCCCTTTCCTGAAAACAGACAGGCCCAATTCTGGCCTTCAAGACAGTCTACTTCTGAAGAAGGCACTGGGTCCAGAAGGTTACTTCTGCAGGTCAGGAGATGAAACCTGTTGAACATGTTCTAACATCACTACACCACAGTCATCAGCTACCTCTACTGGAGACACAGACGTCCCCTCAAAGACAGTATCTTGTATGTTCATGTGCCACCTGTGCCTTGTGTCCACAAAGGTTAAAAAATAGCATGGGATCCCTTGAACTGGAATTCTAGACAGTTGTGAGCCATCATGTGAATGTTGGGAACCAAACCCATGTCCTTAGCAAGAACAGCAAGTATTCTTAACTGCTGAGCTATCCTTCCATACCATCTATTCCTTTCTTCTAAAGTCTGAAGCAGGATCCTTTCTTTGGGACATAACCAAAACATGTAACAGAAAAAGCACATAGGGGTTTCTGGAAAGAAATACAATATTAAGTTGGACATAAAAACAACAACAGCACAAAACACTGCCAATATCCACCTCTTTAGCTACAAAAACTGATAATCTTATTGTTTCTCCAAAGTAGCTTTCTGGAAGATTAAGAATTGCTACTATATAACCTCAGACCCAGTTATAAGACAATGTTCCATCTTGGTGTGACCTTGAGGCTATAAGCCTGTGACTTACTGATACTATGATAGCAGTGCATGCTGTACCATAAAGTTTATCTAAAAAGACTCAAATCTTCCCTAGTATAGTTTCTGGGAACAATAGAATTATAAATCAGCAGTTTTTAAAAGTCTCAACAACTTACTTCTAAGGAACCCATGGATCAAAATTAATTCACAAAAGAATTGAGAAACTATTTTGTTTTGTTTTTTGAGACAAGGTTTCTCTGTGTAACATCCCTGGCTGTCCTGGACTTATTCTGTAGACAAGGCTGGCCTTGAACTCACAGAGATCCCCCTGCCTCTGCCTCTGGAGTGCTGGGATTAAAGATGTGTGCCACCACGCCTGGCCTGAAAAAATATCTTAAGTACATGAAAATGAAGAAAAAGAAAAGAAAAAACCCAGTATACTACATTTTGAGGGATGGAGTCAAACAGAACTTAAAGAATTTATACTTTTTAAAGTTATGTAAAAAATAAGAATGTTGGCATTTAATTTCTTGAGTTCTTTGTAGATTTTGGATATTAGCCCTCTGTCAGATGTGGGGTTGGTGAAGATTTTCTCCCAGTCTGTAGGCTGCCGTTTTGTTCGAATGCCTTACAGAAGCTTTTCACTTTCATGAGGTCCCATTTATTGATTGTTGATTATTTGGTTTAAATGCCAAGAAACCAAATAATCCAATCAAAAAATGGGGGACAGAGCTAAATAGAGAATTCACAAAGGAGGAATCCCTAATGGCTGAGAGACACTTGAAGAAATGCTCAACATCCTTAATCATCAGAGAAATGCAACTCAAGACGACTCTGAGATTCCATCTCACACCTGTCAGAATGGCTAGGATCAAAAACTCAAATGACAGCACATGCTGGCGAGGGTGTGGAGAAAGGGGTACACTACTCCATTGATGGTGGGAGTGCAGGCTTGTGCAACCACTATGGAGGTCAGTCTGGCGATATCTTAGAAAACTTGGAATAGCTCTGCCACAGGACCCAGCCATACCACTTCTGGGTATACACCCAAATGCCTCTTCACGGAATCATAAGGAAGTGTCCTCATCTATGTTTATAGCAGCCTTATTTGTAATAGCTAGAAACTGGAAACAACCCAGATGTTCCTCAACCGAAGAATGGGTTAAAAAACTGTGGTACATCTACACAATGGAATATTATTCAGCTATCAGAAACAATGAAATTATGCAATTTGCAGCCAAATGGATGGAAACAGAAAAGCTCATCCAGAGTGAACTAACCCAGACTCAGAGGACACATATGGCATCTATTCACTTATAGTAGGATTTTAGCTATATAGTAGAAGGTATCAATACTACAACTAACACACCAAAGGGAACTTGGACATAGACTTCTTATTTTTAATTTTTATTTCTTATTTATTTTTTATATATTAGTTATATTTTTTTCTGTTTTTTAGTCTTTTTTATCTATTGTCTGCTTATTGATTTGTTTGTTTAGTAGTTCTCTCTCCCAGGCGATGAGACACTTTCACTGATGGTACTGCTTCATAGATCCCCAATGAATGAAGAGGCTCTTGGCCCTCATACGACCTCTCAACTGAGATGAGGGACTGTTATATAAGGACACTCCACCCCAGAGAAATGGGATGGAAGGGTTAGGAGGTAAAGAAAAAAAATGAAATGTGATGTTTCGGCCTTTTACTACTAACTGTCATGAACTGTTTAGGATAATTAAGAAATGCAAACTAATGGTTATGCAAGCTAGTCATTCTGTTAGGTACTATGACAGCCTATTATAGTTACTTGCTAAGCTAATCAGAAATAAACCTGCTAAGAGACAAGCAACTTCTGCTTACCCTAATATAAGAGATAGATAGGGCCTCTTCAAAAACCTCAAGAGATCTGCAGAATATGGCATTCAAAGATGTTTTCGTAACTTTAGATTTTTTTATATCAAGACATATCAACTCCTGACAGCACCCCCTATTCTTCTCCAAGTAGAAGATGAGCATCGAAGAATCTCCAGTGGGAGATGACTGAATTAGTCGCAAGCCTATCTCTTGGTAGGAAAAGCCCCTTGCTCCAACTGTAGACATAATGCTGTCCAAAAAGGACAAAACCTGGAAGCAGATAAGTCGACAGCCTAGCTCTGCCAAGACAGGGTAGGTAAGTCCTTCATAACTCCTGCTCTACAATCAATGTCTGTCAGAGAAGCGGGGCCAAATGACTGAAGAGCGATGCTGTAATGTATGAAGAGAAAATGGGAACTGTCCAGGCAGCCACAGGTATGTCATTTCTTAGTTTGGGAAGCTGCAGACCCTGTACTTCCTATAAAATCAGATATATTTATCCCTCTCAGGTCTCTGAGGTGATTGAAGAACAGATAGATAAAGTGTCATAATTAAATTTTGAGTTGTTTAGGAGTCACAAGAGAGTGTTATACATCTAAGAAGATACTTTTAAAATTGTGTTGCAATTAGTATGAATGTTGAGTCAGATATAGAACTTTAAACTCATGGAGATGTTTAGATAGTAGAATGTTGAAGTCAGGTACCAAATACATATGGACTGGTCATTTGGAATGTACGTTAAGCCATATAACCCTCATAACTGTGGCCTAATTACCTCTGTTGTACTGTATTGTATTTATTATTATAAGAGAAAGAGCCATTTGTTGGACTGAAAGGAGAAACTGTAGGGGGAAATAAGATATACCTTAAACTTAAAAGAAAAAAAAAGGGAAGAGGATGGGGGGTTGAGGGTGGGAGGGTGGGACTGGAGGGGGAATAGGGAGGGGACTGCGATTGAGATGTAACTTGAAGAAATAAAAAATAAAGGAAAAAAAGAAACTCTTAAAAAATAAGAATGTTTTAAATCAGCAACCTATAGTTCTGCACTAATAAAACTAAAAAAAAAAAGAAAGGGGTGGCAATATGACTTAGTGGATAAAAAGCACTTGCTTGCCAAGCCTGAGGACTTGAATTGGATTTCAGGGATCCACATGGTAGACGAGCTAGCCAGTATAACCTGATCAGGTAGGTCTCCATTCAGTGAGAGACTGTGTCACAAACATAATAATAATAATAATAATAATAATAATAGTAATAATAATAATAATAATGGCAGAGAGCAACTGAAGAAGATAACTGATACTGATCTCTGGTCTCCATGTGCATGTGTATGTATGTACACACACACACACACACACACACACACACACACACACATACACACACACACATACACACACTCTGAAAATAATAAGACATAAATTATTAATATCAGACATGAAGGAAGAGACCACCACCTCACAACCTGACTACAAAGTTTTTTCTTTAAATATGCAGATTTGACAGCTCAGATCACAGTCCAACAATCTTCCTATGGGCTGAATATTCGTAGCTGGCTCTGTATTTATACTTTTACTGGAACATAATTTAGTTTGTTTAAATGTTGTCTCTAACCTGCTTTAACACAATAATACCAGGGTTGTGTAGATGGCTCTGAGATGGAATGGCCAACAATAAACTGCTGATAGTTACAGAAAAGATTCTTGATTTTAGGATTGAATGAAGTAGATAAACTCTTTGAAATACACAAATACAAAAACAGACTCAAGGAGAAACACAAACTTAAAAAGGCCTTTATCTAATTGAGAAGTTTCCACAAAGAACTTTATACCCCGGGACTTTTCCAGTGAATTGTATTATATAGTTAAGGTAGCACGGATACCAAATCCTTCATGAACTCTTAAAAAGAGAAGGAATACTTGTCAGTGCAGTCTGTGAAACTAGTATTGCCCACCTACCAAATTAGAGCACAGTCTTAAAAGAAAACTGTGTAGAGAAGAAAGCCTATAGAGCTCAGTGCTCAGTTGACCTATCAGTTTCTGGTAGAAAGTTTTAAAAATAAACTAGGGGGAACCAATATCATGTGACCAAGAGATAAGATACTTGGAAGCAACACATCATTATACCTGTGCTGTCTTCATTCCCTCAGGAAACATTGCAATAAAAATATTTTAAATTCCTGCTTCAGAAGGAAACCCTTCCCCAGTGTCCATAGCTTCTAAGCTTTTCACCTTCAGCAGTTGTTGCAATAAAAAAGCACAAGACATATAGCCCTTTGGCCTCAATTCCATTCTGACTTACAACACAGAAAAAAGGCTATGGTTGTATTTTTAGTGGTCAAAGCTCTGCAACCAGAATAAATACCTGGTAGTAAAGCACTGGCACTAGCAGGTTCCTCACTCCCATGTCTCACCCAGACCTAAATAGGACCAAGTCCTTATATTGTCTCCAAGATCACTGACACCCAAAACAATGTTGGCTAAGTATATTTGTATAGGCAATTCTTTTGGGAAGGGTTATGTATGTTCAAATAGTGACTGATCATGTCACAAAAGGTTCTGGCCTCTGAAACTGAGCCTGGATCATTCTATAACTAAGTGCCTGCTAAGCCCAGTAAAATGAAAGCCCTCCAAGGTTCCTTTTAAGACCAGCAGAGGACAGTCTCTTATTTAAGGGTCAGAGATACCTGTGTTAGACTGCTTCACTGTTCTGCCCAACGAAGTCTAAAGCCCAGGAACAGCCTTTACACAGATAGGAAATTGACATATCTGCATAATCCTGAATCTCCTCACTTAGTGCTTATGAAACTGCTCTCTGGTTTTCTCAAGAGATCATTTCAGACAAGCAGTGCTAACTGCAGCCATCTCTAAGCAGAACCCTGCAAGTGAAACCTGAAAATAATGAAATAGGAGATTGTTTCACATCATAACCTGAAATTGTATGGGTGTTTACTTTTTACCATTCATACCTGATCTTTTTCTTTTAGTTAACACAAGCTGGGTACAACACAGACAATTTAATAAATATTGATTGCTTACTAGTATGTGACTGACACTTTATAAAGCTGTCTTGCCCAAATAAAACTGACCATGTTCAGAGAACTCAGGCAAGAAAGTGGCTTTAAAGAAACATATTCATTGAAGGAGACAAGTCAACTCACAGCTGGTATATGAGCGGCCATCATCCTCACACAATTTGTGCAGCTGTTGATATTCTTCCTGAGCTAGTTCAAACCGCTGTTGCTTGATCTGGTAGATTTCTTTCTTGGCATTGAGAGCCTCCTGGGCTACAATTAAATATTCCTTCAGCATCCGTTCCTGCTCTCGCCTCCACTGCTCTCTTGGATCTTCAATCTGGGTAAGCTCTGAAGTAAAAAAGGCAAATAAATCATTAGTGAGCTGAGGGTGAAAGCTACAAGTTGGCTGACAGGTGTTTATGTGATTAGTCAATTAACTCATTAACAGAATGCACGACATAGAAGAGTCTACATCATGAACCTTTCTGAAGAGTGGTCTACCTTCTTCTAAAGTATACATATCTTCTACATAGCTCATACAAGAAGAAAATGCTACAGAGATAAAGGGGAAGGCAATACAAGAAAATAAGCATTGGAGGAGATGAACATAAATGCACTTAGAGCTGGGCGTGGTAGCACACACCTTTAATCCCAGCACTCAGGAGGCAGAGGCAGGCAGATCTCTGAGTTCAAGGCCAGCCTGATCTACATAGTGAATTTTGAGTCAGCCAGGGCTACACAGAGAAACCCTGTCTCAATAAAAGGGAAAAAAATGGGGCTGGAGAGATGGCTCAGCAGCTAAGAGCACCGGGTGTTCTTCCAAAGGACCAGGGTTCAAATCCCAGCACATGGCAGCTCACAACTGTCTATAATTCCTGTTCCAAGGGATCTGACACCCTCATATAGATATACATAGAGATAGAACACCAATGTAATAAAGTAAAATAATAAAGAAATTGTTAAGAAAAAAAATCTTAAATAAATAAATCTACTTAGAACTGTAAAGCTAGAGGGTATTTATAACATTCTTCCCACAGACCTCTTTAACATGGGATAATTTATATACTACTGTTCCCCAACTCAGCTTGCTCCTCTCCTTTTCTTATTCTCTCTTGACCGCTTTATCTCTTGACACTCAGAGTTGTAACATTCCCCACTTCTGCCTTCTCACTCTTCAGGCCTGGGAAGGGCCCAGACATGTCTCCAGCTCCAGTCTTTTTCTTGAGTTCCAGTCTGTGATTCTCAGTTGTCTCCTGACTTCAATCCCTTCTAAGCAGACTCAAAGTAATTCTAAGCTAGTTTCCAAAGCACAACTCATTCCACACAATGCCCTTTCACTATCCATAGCAAGACAAGACAGACAATACACAGCACACATTGCTTCATCCTAGGCTTTGCTTTTTATTGTAAGTAGTACCATCTAGCTTCACCAGCTTAACCACACTGGGACTCAACCTGATTTCTATCCTCAAAGAACTCCTGCTTGGAGTTCCCCCTCCCACAACATGCCTAGGGTCATGAAGATCTGCTTGAATAGTGTGGAGAGCCTCAAACACGGGGGAGTCTTAAAAGCACAATGTTAACTGAAGAAAGCCAGACCCAACAGGGCACACAGTATTTGAGCACATGGATATGAAATGTCTGGCAAAACTTCAGGGATAACAAGCAGATTGATAACTACCAGAGACTGGGGGAAAGGGGAATTCAGGATGACTGCTTAAGGAGGTGGGTTTTCCTTTGTGTCAAATGAGAGTGTTTTGCAACTAGATAAAGGTGACTTCACAAATGTACAAAATGCTATTGGACTGTTTACATTAAAAGGCTACCTTTTTGATTTATATATTTTATCTCATAGGGCTAGAAAGGTAAATTATATGTTGCCTGTCATATGCATACACACAGAGGGGGGAGGGAAAGAGGGAGGAAAAGTGGGAGGGAGGGAGAGACAAAGAGAGGGAGGAAGAGAGAGAGAGAGAAAGAGAGAGATGTTCCAAACTAAGTCCTCCTTGGAAATACTCTCCCCACCTAGTTGATCCTATTCAGTCATCACTGTCACCCTAGACTCTTAGAAAGCTCTCCCAGCCTTTTCTATGTCAAGTAGGAAAATAAAAATGTAAAATACAATTATTTCATTATTTCAGAATCCTACTCCAGCACCAGAGTTCAGATACAGTTGACCTAATGTGGGACAAGGGCAGGGCTTTTTAATAATAGCCCAGAAATTCCTGACATTTATTCAGCTGTGAGACCCACTGCAACCAGTTAGGTGATCAGCATTACTCACACTATTCCAGTGCCTTAGAGGGTCTTGGGAACCTTGTAGGCTGCCAGTCTAAGATCTTTTTGTTCCTTACTTCCTTATCGATATGTACCGTTCCCATGTTAATATTTGATTCCTCAGATTTTGTGCTTTAAAAAGTTTTAAGGTTGAATTCTCTGAAGGTCTGCAGGGAAGGAGGTAGTATGACACTACAATTGTTATCCTCACCTACTGTCTCCTATGTGGTGGACCATGCTTTTATGGTGTCTGGAAGAAATTTCTTTGTCTCTATTTGCTCTTAAGGTTCATGTCCACTTTTGAGAGTATTAAACCCTTAAGAACCCACTGCCTTTGCCATCTGGTAAGCACTGGCATCCATACTACTTGGCCCTAAGAAGGACAAAACCTAATGATATAGTCACAGTGTCAGGACCCATGGACCAGGGGACCGAGAGAGCAAGATGGTATGTATGTGAAGCCTTCCATTGGAACCTTACCTGGGAAGACAACCCTAGATTGCCATTTTCCCTTGAACATGCACAGTCATGAGAGGTTAGGCATGCTAAGAGCTAGTGAAAGGGTTACAGTCAGCTTCGATCTCTCAGCTTCTTTTCTGTCCTCCCCAGCATGCAGTAGATCCACCTGTAAGTTTCCTGACACCTAGATACCTGCCTAGAAGGCAGTAGGGCCAGGATAGTACATATTCCCCTTCTCCAATCATCATTGACTAGATTTTGGAACAGCTGCTACTGCTCCAGGCTCAGTGCCTCACAGGTGAAACTCTACTGCTCTAAGATCTAAGACACAAAGATTCAGAACCAAGCGACTAAAAATTTTGGAGTCAGACACATAGGCCCAGAGTAGGAAAGAACGTCAAAATCACTGAGGTAAAGAACAACATGGATGCTCAAACCAATACATAATAAACTGAAGTACAAAAAGCAAGCCAAGTGAAAGTCATGCTTCATGGCCCTAGTGGCAAAATGGTGATGACATAAGTACTGAGAGAAGCTATACTGAAAATGCAGAGAGTCAGAAATAAAAACTTAATCGAGATCTGGTCAAAGAAGGCTGGTAAAGAGGCAGAACACCAAGAGCTAGAGAACAATGTTGAAAGTGGCATAGCCTCTGAATTTGGGGTTATACATCTCAGCTCTAATCACATTAGAAGTATGTTCATTCTCTATGGTGGAGCCATCCTGAGCACTATAAGATGTTCAGAAGCATCCCTAGTCTCTACCCACAACATGTCAACAGACCTCTTTCAGGCTTGACTGCAACAGGAAATGTCTCCAGACATTGCCTCTGGTTGAAGGACAATCACAGCAACTTCTAGAAACTTGTAGGTTCTACTTTGCAATCACCATAAGAAGTTTTTCTATTTCCTTGAAGCCTGGGGAATTTCTCTCTTATAGTAAAACCAGGAGTTACAACTACATGCCTGCTTTGTGTATTCAGAGTTCAGCTAAGGAAAAGTTAGTATGCCATATTAAAAAACCTCAATATTTCATTGGACACCATGATCATTTTGCTTTATAAAACAAGGTTTAGGATTTTTGAGATTCTATGTGAAAACTCAAAATAAAAAAAAAGAAAAGCAAACTTTCACATATAACAATGCAAATGTGGCACTCTACTTACTATTTATGTGGTCCATATAATAAATTCCGATTTGTTTATCATATACAGTTTCCCATCCTAAAGGAAGTTCATCCCCAACACAATCAGCAAAGGTCAGTGGCTTTGTTATCCTGCAAAACAAATTTATGAAAACAAATTTCAAAGTCAGGCCAGATTTGAATAATTTTGCTGATCTAAATTTTTATTTGGTATAGACTTATAATTCATGTTATCTAATAGATAGCTTTTGCCCAGCCTACTTGCTTGAAAATTAATTTACCATGTTTGTTTAAGTAACAATCTTAATCATCTAAGTATACAATTAAAAGCAGCATACCATTGAAAAGCACACTTTAAACTCCAGTGAAAACAGATATTGACAATGACCAACCAAACAAGTAAGACGAGTGTATTCTTCCACACAGTGTGATTAATGAGGCCCTGGCAATGGAATGTAACCCTTCCAGAACAGGGGAGAACCAGGCTCTGTTCTCTCTCCCTGAGAAATGTCCTCCCTCACAACTTTCAGTTCCACGCAATATACATGAACACTGCCTTAGGTCTATGTACAAGGTATTTGCAATATTGTAATCTACCCATTAATGAATCAAACATCAACCACTGCACAAAAGTAAAAAACCAGGAAACATAACAATATAGTAAAATGCCTTCTGAATACTTCCCGCATTCCTTGTAGAGTAGGGATTAAAGATTTCAAAGGGTCTTTTTTTTTCCTAGAGAAAAACAGCCAAAGCACAATGTCTACAAATATCTCTTCTTGAAGGAAATCTGATTAAGGGATCCTGGGCTTACCAGGAGATAGAGAAAGTAAAGGGTGTATCATGAATTTCTTTCATTGGAGCCTCTTCCCTCCCCCACTCTCATGATCATGTTGATTGACAAGCCAGTTTGAGGGCAGCAACTGTTGTATAAAACAGGACACACCTATAATTGTCTGAGTCTGGGCAGCTATCTCTTTGGTTGTCTCTATAAATGCACACTGACTGGCATGCATGGGAATCTGACAATCTTCATTTCACAAGCTCAGTCCTCCCACTTCTTCTGTTCAAGTCCCTGGCTGCAAAAAACTGAACACGTCAAAACCATACCAGTCCCTATGAGATTTCCCCAAAACTGGTTGGACCACAAAGCTATTATCTCCTAGGATGGTTGAAAAACTGATAAACACTATCAGAACCACACTGACTCCAATCTGCATTTAACCTTCACTTTAAACATATGACTTCAAGAAGCTAGGATCAATACAAAAACCAAAAATATATAAAAGATAAAATAGGCTGTAGACAGCCTCCCCAAAATGGTACATAAAAGAAGAGGTGAAGAAGACCCATGGAGAAGACCAACCTATTGCACATTTCTCTGCTCCATTCCACAACACACATCTGAAACAGGATTTACTTCCAGGGGAATAGTGTGATGGTATGCTTTCCATGTTAAGCCAGCAGTGACAGGATGTTGGGCACAATGGGAACAGATCATAGCAAAAATAATAATTTAATGAAAATTGAGTCCTGAGTATATCATTGCCATCCCAGCATAGTAAAAATATTCATATATAAGCTTAGAGAACCATGCCCAAAGACAGGTACATCTGAAATGTATGTACAAATATATGATTTAATTAACATATGCAAGTGGAAAACGTATCTTTATACCACTGCTGAGCCTAATGCACTAACTTTACTTCAGAACTGTTGGAAAATTTTAAGATGCTACATTTCCATTTTTAAAAAGAAAATCAAGTTGTTCTAATAACAATTCCACACTCTTTGCTCCAGGAGAAAACTGAGTGGTACTTATGCTATTTTGATGAATTTTATTTTGGCATGTTTTCTGATTCCACTTCCATTCTATGTCAAACATGAATTGTTATAATCATACAAAGAATGGGTGCCTCAATGCAAGCCAAGGAGGAGTTACACCTCATGGAGTTCTGTTAATGCTGACAGCAAGGGCTCTATAAACCACAAAAAAGTGATGAGGTCCTTGAAGGTGATCTCAGAAACCACATCACTCACCACATTCTGCCAGACAACTGGCTTTGAGAAAAACCATAATCACATTCCAAAGATGCTTAAACTACTTCATCATGTCTTTACTGTACCAATAACAAAATTATGTTATTCTGCCAAAAAGATGTTTGACAAAACACTACTTCAGAAATAAATATATCATGTCATATGAATTATGCAGCTTCAGAATCTGTTTGATCACATATATGATGAGGATATTGCTTCTGGGCACTGTGTGAGATTTGAAAAAGTGGAGTTCTTTTGGCTGTTGTTAGATAAAAAGCATCTTTCCTGACTTGTCAGGGTAAGACTGGGAACCATTCATGACAGACCTTAGATTTTTGACTGGGAAACAAACACCCAAAACCAAAAGCAAGGTACTGGGTTTCATCCTACACAAATGTCATGATCCTTTGTCCTGCCAGTTATCAACCCTCACTTGGCATAGAGACTCAAATGCAGTGGCTCTCTACAAAAATGTACAACACTGGTCTCAACAATAGAGTGCTTGTCTAACACGTGTAAGAACCTGAGTTCCAACCTCAAGAAAACACACACAAATAAAAGTGCACAGCATTTAGTCTTCCAGGCACCTGGGCTGGTGTTATATTTCTCCCCTAAACAAGCCCATACAAAGCATCTAGCTCTTTACTTCAACTTCTATACACATACAACTTC
The DNA here is from genome assembly GCA_907164525.1 of Lophiomys imhausi. Taxonomy (NCBI): domain Eukaryota; kingdom Metazoa; phylum Chordata; class Mammalia; order Rodentia; family Muridae; genus Lophiomys; species Lophiomys imhausi. Next base: position 235,093 of record CAJQZJ010000591.1, read on the forward strand.
TGTTCCAGGCAGACAGCCTCCCTGATCTACCCTCCCCTCGCCTCACCCTTGCAAAAAAAATATGCCCACTTCAGTCTACCACCTTGCTCTCAGTCTTTCTTAGGCCTGTGACTAAAACTACTCTCTTCATGATCTGAAAAAGTCAGTTTTCTCCTCTCACAAATCATTAGCAAGGATTTGTCCAACTGCCAAACCCCTTCTGCCTCGGAAGCAACTTCCAGTTTTTGACTCCTTGGGTCCAGTGGGCATGAAACAGGACTCTCTGCCAAATTTACTACATTTCTGTAAATCTTGCACAGGCATAATGCTGTTTATTTGCCTCACTCAACCAGAGCCCACCAGATATCCTGTAAAAGAAGACAGCCTTTGAAATAAGCAGGCACCCAGGGTGCATTTGCTTCCCCCCACTGAGGTAGTCCTTCCTATCTATCCTCACTGAGAGTCTGAGCCATAGCATCCGTACAATAATGTGCATGTATCCAATTTCAGAAAACTGGTCCTTTTAATCTAAATTACTCCAAAGTCCAAAAATTACCCTTCACAGTCAGATTCTTTCTTGTATTTCCCAATGAACCCAGGGTGCATACCTTTTAATGGGAAAAGCTCTGTTTGGAGAATCCAGGCATCTTCAGGTGTACCTGGCACCATGAATGGAATGTTTTACATCTTACCAAATGGGTTTCAAGCCATTGTGGGTAGAAAGAAGCACAGAACTCTGCTTAGCACAAAGGCAATGAAGAACCCAGGAGGAGCCAAGAGGGCTCACAGCAACCTGGCTTACATTTCATTTAAAAAATGTGTTGTTATTGTGTTATTTTATCAAAATAAAAAGATGGAAGCCATGTGTGGTGGCACACACCTTTAATCCCAACACTCAGCACTCAGGAGGCAGAGGCAGGCGAATCTCTGTGAGTTTGAGGTCAGCCTAGTCTACCCAGTGAGTCCAGGACAGCCAAGGCTTGTTACACAGAGAAATCCTGTCTCAAAAAGGGGAAAAAACAAAACTGCCAATGCTAGCAGATGGCTTATATGAACTTTATGCAGTTAAAACAAAAGTGGAAATTGCTCAGTATGTGGAAAAGCTAAACCTTTAAATAACATCCGGACTCAGCCAAATTCAAAAAGAAAAGGACAGATTTATTGGAACTGAACAAAAAGAAATGTTAAAGACAATGTGAAAAAGATAAGGCAGAAGTTGACTTGTTTACATCCTTTTCACTTGTGGACTGGAGAGCCTTCCTTCTAACCTCCCCCAAGGCCCTGAGTCTTTCACCTTTCCCATACTTCCTTACATACCATATAGAAGCAGGAAAGAAAAAGTAGAAGCAGAAACAGAGAGAAAACAGTGTGGTTTATTAACAAGGGAATGGAGATATAAAAACTACAAATGACAAAATTCAAACCACTAAATCTGGAGACATTCAATAAAAGGTCAAAGGGATAAAAAGTCTCAGTCTCTCCAAGAGCCTCTAATGTTACAATACTATCCAGTTATGCATATTTGTGAAGACTATCATGAGGGTTTTTCTTGCTAGCTTATTTTCTTATTTATTTGTTTGTTTGTTTGTTTGTTTGTTTATTGGGACAAGGCTTTGCTCTCTGTGTTGCCCTGGCTGCCCTAAAACTCACTCTGTAGACCAGGTTGGCCTCACTCAAACTCACAGAGATTCTCCCACCTGTCTCCTAAGTGTTAGGATTAAAGGTCTGCGCCACCATCACCAGGCTGACAAAAAATGAGTTTGTTTATGCCTTAATTTTATTTTGTTAATTTATACTTAATTTTTACTACAAACGCTTTTATTTTAATACTATCAAGGAGATAGGATTTCTAATACTGTGATTAAATTATCACTAAGGGGGAACATTTTCTATTTTGAAAATGATACTGATTTCCATTATATTTACTTTTACTAGTGTCAAGGCTGAGGACACAACTAAAAATATGTAAAGCTACTGGGCGTAGTGGTGCACGCTTTTAATCCCAGCACTCAGGAGGCAGAGGTAGGCAGATCTCTGTGCGTTGGAGGCCAGCCTGGTCTACAAAGCAAGTCCAGGACAGCCAGGGCTGTTACAAAGAGAAACCCTGTCTTGAATTAAAAAAAGGCATTGACTTGATTCTAGATGAATCAATGAAGGGGATAAGCACAAAGTAAGGCATGGTGGCACACTGCCTATGATCCTAGCACTGGCGAGACAAAGACAGGATGATCATGAGTTTGAGGGCAGGCTAAGCTACATATTAAGACTCTGAAAAACGAACTAAGAGTAATCCAGTTGGTTTTCCAATATCAAATGGTCAGCCCTGAAAACATACATATAATAACATTATATTCACAGAGGTTATATTTTTGTTTTTATGAATGAATACACAAACACACACACACACTTCCAAGCACATGCCTGCATACACAGAGAGTGAAGATACTAGAAAGAAAACTCCAACCCAAGAAGGTTAACTACACCGATAAAACATAGTAAATAATCTCACATCAGCAAAATGAAAAGAAAGAAAACAAACACACTCTACCACCACCCTCACCACCACCACACCAGCAGCAACAACAGCACAGCAATAACAATAACAGCAACAATTAAAGAAAAAGAGGCTATGAATTTGAAAGAGTAAAGGAAGTAGGGCAAATGGGGAGTTTAGAGAGAGGAAAGGGAAAGGGAAAATGATGTAATTATATACTAATCCTAAAAAAATAGAAAAAGTATTAAACAAACAAAAACAAAAAGGGCAAAACTGAAAAGAACTTTTGTTCTAAGGTTAGTGTCTCTGCTGTGTTTCACCCAACCCTGGTAGGAGTCCACCACACTGATACTTATGGCTGCCCTTTGTTCAGAAATAAAATCATGCTGGCTCTGTGCTTTTCACCACTCCCACCCACCTCCCCAGGTCAGGCAGATCCGAATGTTTAAAATGGAGATAAGTGGGCTTGCTTGCAAGGGAGGTGTTCAGGCAGGCCCCAAGTAGAACATTCTGGAAACATCAAGGCTAGTAGATTAGCTGGTTTGGGCAGTTTCTCAGCTCTGGTCTTGGAATCCTTTCTAATCTATGGAAAAAGATTAGATAATGCTCTTTGAGCAAATAAATAAGCAATTCAACTTTGTCTTCTTACAAATGCATGGTTAAGGATTTAACTTGGAAGAGCTTTTTTCCCACTGAAAAAGTTAAAAGCCTCCTATTTAACTACCCAGCCGGGCAATTGCTGATGTCTGCATAAGGTCAGGAACATGCAAAGGACATCAAATAGGAGTCAGTTTGTCTGAGAAGAGGAGGAGGAAGGGATCAAGTCTAGAAGATAGCACACTGTTTCCAAAGGTTCCATCTTTATTCACAGAGAGCCTGTCCAGCCTCTTAAATTTTTACCTGCCCCAAAACACACTTACTCCACCCCACAGTTCTCAGTTCTCATGCTCAGATAAGGAGATACTTTTGTTTCATTATAGAAAATTTAAAAAGTAGGCTTAAATGTCTGACATAATCATGATCATATTCTGCATACAAATTTCTATTTTACCGTTTTTTACTTAACTTTGTAATATTTAATTCTTAAGACTCTCTAAAAATTATGCATGCTAGCCTAGCTGGTGCTAGGAACTCTGTCTCCATTGCCATAAATTATTTGTAAGCATCACTTGATACAGGTGAATAGCTCAAGCTCCTTGAAAACAAATATTTCATCTACAATGTCTTTGATCTTGTCCAGGACAAGGTATAAAATCGGTGTTCAGGTTAGCTAGATGTCTCAGAAGGTAAAGGCACTTGAGAAGGATATCGACCTCAGTTTAATACACAGAACCCATATGGTACAAGAAGAAAACCAACTCTTCTAAGTTGTCCTTTGATCTTTACCTGTGCACCATGCTATTGCATCCACAAGAGCAAGACACACACACACACACACACACACACACACACACACAAATAAATAAATGATAGAAAAAGAATGGTTGTTAAATAACTTGTATTTGTACAAAGCATTCAGTCAACAGATTAATGTAATTCACCCAAGCTCTGTTCAACTAGTAATTTATTAATTAATTAGGAATATTCAGTACACATTTTCAATAATACAAGTATCCATGAGAATCATTCACTTTAGAAAACAATTCAGCAATCTACTAAAGAGTTAAACATATACTTAACACTATTTGACCTGGCATCCCTCTTCTAGGTAAACATACATAGAAAATGAAAACATCTTTACACACACACACACACACACACACACAAAATCTTATACTCCAATGTTCAAAGCAAAAACTTGTTCTTAATAGCACAGAGATGGAAATAACTAACAGACTTCAACTGATGAATACGTAAAACATGGTCTATCTATATAGTGGAATAATATTGGGCTTTAGGAAGTTTTTCTACCCTACATCTTAAATTCAGTACACAAAATCAGATGGTACATTCTAAAGGTAAGTGATAAAACACTCCTGATCCAGAAGCCCTAGAGTCACATGTTAGTTTGTTCCCCTCACCAAAATTTCCTACCTCTTTTCAAAAATGATACCATAATATATACAATTTCATATGCTGAGTTTTTTCTTAGTTGGATATTTATGTCTTTTAGCTCTCTTCACATTACTTTCTGATAACTGGAATCTTTCATTCTGTGCAGCAGACCACAATTTATTCATCAGGCTTCTAAAGTTCAAGCATGCCCCAAGGTCTGTTGTTTATGATAAATAATGGACATGCACTTATATTAAACACTTGCTACATACTGCCAAAGAGCTGAGCCACCACCTCAGGTTCCCACCAGCCAAAGAAGTAAGGTCTTTTACCACCCTCTGGAGATATTTTTAATACACGTACCCCAGAGCTCAGAATCGTCCATGTGACCTGAGTGTGCTTCACCCCGAGGGAACAGGCAAGAAGGCCCAATGGTGGCATCAGCTGAACAACATTTTCAGAATGGGAAGGGGAGAAGAATGTAGTAGAAACTGAAAACTGAGGAACCATTTTCTCTGTCTTGAGCCACCACCCAGGGATCTTGCCATTGCAGATTCTTCCCTGAGCAAATCATAGTTCTTGGCCTCTGCAAAGTGAGACTACGTTCTTCTGGCCATTCTAAAAGAGCAGGGCAGTATGAACATAGAGGCTGGTGGAAGCCCAGACTCTGATTTCTTTTTGCTTTGTCTATCACATCCTGCTAGGCTGTCTAAGTGCCAGCTCAAAAAGGGCTGTGTACTGTCATGAATTAAACCTTGAGTGAGTCACTCCATTTTACCCTGAGCCTCCATTTCCTAGCCCCTCCTGTTTCCCCAGTATGAGTGATTGAACCTACAGCCTAAAACCTGCCAGACAAAGGCAAGTACACTGCTACTCAGCTATATCCCCAGCCCATGTTTCTTAATATTTACACTGAGGATAACCAGATGAACCTCATGGGGTCATGTTGGCTGACTGTGGCCTCTTTGACGGCAGTGTGCAGACCAGCAGGCACTTAGTCCCCTTCTGGCCATCTCACTGCACCAGCACTTGTTTCAGACTGTGTTGCTTGCTTTTGGCTACAACCAAAGTGGTGATTTTAAACAGTCATGTTCCTTCTCTCACAGTTCAGAAGGGCTCAGCCTCATCTGTTTGGCCCATTGTTCTCTGACCAAGTGTTTTCTGAAGACACTTAACATAGTTACACAGGCTGGCTTCACGTTTCAAAGTCTTGAGAGCATGCCCAGCCTTTTGATACTGCAATTGTCACTTACAAAGTTCAAGCTCATAAACAATGCAATCAAATTACAAAATGGAATAAATATAACATAAAAGTCTCATAATGTCCTAAGTTTTTTATTTTGCATTTGGCCACATTCATAGCTAGACTTCATAGAGTTCATCCACACGTAGTTTATAAAGCCAAAGATTGGACACACCGGGCAGGGGGAATCTGTCACCTTGCCTTTTCTAGCTTGTGGAGCTGTGGCTTGAGGCCCCCTGACTTTCTATCTTAAAAGAAACATTGCTTGGGAAGGTCAGCTCTTTTGATGTCTTTTCTGTATTTCTTTTCCATTTAGAAAGACATTTGTTGAGTGCTGGAGAGATGACTCAGCAGTTAAGAGCACCGACTGCTCTTCCAGAGGACCTGGGTTCAATTCCCAGCACCCACATGGCAACTCACAACTGTCTGTAACTCCAAAATCTGACACCATCATACAGACATACATGTGTGAAGCAAGGAAAACACCAATGCATATAAATAAAAATAAATTTAACAAAGACCTCACCATGATAATCTTCCCATCAAAATATTCCTGAGTCACATTTGTAACGTCCTTTGGCCACATAAAATGATATACTCACAGGTTACAAGTATTAGGCCACAGATGTCTTTGCAGCCATTGCTCTATACACTACAAGGCAACAAATAGGAAGGCCGGAGGGTCATAAGGGGATGAACCTACAAGACTACACTCTCCTTCCCAGCCAGACTGAGCTCAAGGGACAAGCCCATTCCACACTAACCATATCAAATTATAGAAAAGTAGAGCCCAGTAGCAGGATGTGGGAGTAGAAAGGGAGGCACTGATTCTGTACACATTTCTGTTATCAGGAGGCCAGAGTAATCCTTTGCCCTTGAACTACACTTTCTAGTCTCCAGGAACAAAGTCATCTTTATATTTCCAATGCATGCTTGTTTTTAATATGCTATTCAGAGAGGACACCATTAATCTCAATTTCAGTGCCAAACCAATCATCAAGAAAGTATAATGACTTCCTTCACCTTTTCTAAAATGCCTGGCTCCCAGTATATTTCGAAGTCTGCCGGAACTTGGACACAGTCTATTTGTGGTTACTTATGTGATGAATTCAACTCTATGTGCTGTTCTAGTTGTTTCTCCAAGCTTTTGGCTGCATAATGTTTATACCTCAGAGCCAAGGTTCTCAGTCAGCAGCAAGCAGCAGATTCCTGGGGACACTGCTTACCCTGAAAATGAAGTCGCAAGGCTTCTTTAGAAGGATTCTTTGAATGTCTGCCAAATTTTCATTACATTTATTTGTTGTGTACTTGTGCATATATGTATGTGAGCATGCATGTGCTGCATAGTGCATGTAGGTCAGATGACAGCTTATAGTAGTTCTATTCTTCCAGCTCTTGGGACTTGGTGGATCAAATTCAGTTCATCAGATTTGGTGGAGAATTTCCCTTACCTGCTGAGTTATCTTGCAATCCCTGTCTGCCAAAGTTTGAAATAGCAGGTATCATGTCACAAATCTGCCATGTTAGTTCTGAAAAGCCAGCCATTTGGAATACTCATTTAAATGTGTGTTTTAGCCTCAAATGTTAATTTAGGATATGTATAAAAATAGAACTGGTACTTACTACCAAGTCCCAACACTAGAATTTAGGGTGAGGAGTAATATTACTCAGAATTCAGTCTAGCCATTGCAACTGACATGCCATGCCTTAATGAAATGTGAGGGTCCTAATCAGTGACAGATCCTTAGAACTGATCATTCCTAAATAAAAATTGTGACTCCTGAATAAAAAGATAATATCTTCTTGAGAATAAGAATTTTTTTAATGTTTATTTATTACTTTAATTTACATCTACATCACAAGAAGAAGAATTTTAAAAACTAAACATCGGCTAATCTTTTCATTGTCATCAACACAAAATTGCCAGGGTACATGGAGAAACTCATGGACTAATCTGAATAGCAAATGGCTACTGGATCTTCACTCAGGGTGAAGAGCTGTATACAACTTTCATAAAGGGAAATATCTCTGTAAAAGCAAATGAGAACATAGAATTTGATGCACCCCAAGCAATTCACTAGCACATTTGCAAGAGATCCCCCAGCCTGAGTGGCTTCTGACAAATAAAAGGCACATCACCAGATCTATATTGCTGCTTTGGTGGCAACAAACTATGATACTAGTCTATAGCCTTCAAGCAGGTGTGACTTATTGAGATTCTTCTAAATGGCCATATCCCTCCCAGGAGCACAACTTCCCTACCTGCAAAGTCACATACTGTCACATTCTTTAGGGCACAGCTTTGCCCAGTGCAGCAATCTGGTCTCAGCTCACTTGCCTATGTTTGAAGGTCAGTATTACTAATAGCCCAACAGCAGTATCACTCAAGTCACAAAATCCCATTAAATGTGCCAAATGCTTTCTTCGGCAGCCAATAAAATGGGACTGCTCCATCAATTGAGCCAATATTTAAAGGATATCTGAGTACTTGTTACTCAAAATAATGGAAAAGAAACTGTGATATATGTTTCTTAAATCTACAGAAAGGCCACACTTCCAGCCCTCTCATGATCAGGTAGGGCTATGTGACTGGGTTTAATCAAGGAAATGGGAGGGGGATTCACATATATTGCTTCTGAGCCTGTCCCATAAGTTTCTGGCAGGATCCTCATGCCATCTCTCTTCCCTTTTCTGTTGGTCAAAAGCAAAGGAGTAGGTAGATGGCAGCAAAGCCTCAAAAGATGAGCCACACAGTAGAAGAAGCCTAGGTCCATGACTATGTGGATCACAGGGATGGAAGCCCCTTCACCATTCATACTGACCTAACATGAGCAAGAAACTTCTGTTTTGTTAAGCAATTGAAACTCTGGAGTTGTCTAGCTCTGGAGCTAGACAGTTAGCTGGCTATCATACTTGAAGGGCCAGAAAAAGAAAGGAAGATGATTGGAATCTGTGAAAAGTCTATTTCATCTCATTTCATGATGTGTCTTTAGTGATTCACAAGATGTGAAGGTAAGTATAGACATTCTGTGGCAAAGATTGGACTGTTCCACTTCCACCCCTACAACCACACACACACATACACAGGCACGCACACACACACATGCACATGCACACTCTGGAATCTTATAAGGGAAGACTAAGAAAGATCAGTGTATATATTTCTATTATGGCCAATGCTTCTTACTTGTCAATGTAGACATTACCTTCCCTATTAGTTCATGAATGCTGTTTCTTGGGACTTTCCTTTCTAAGCTGTAACCCCCAGAAAAACAGTGAAGTATCTGACCAATTAAGCTAGCTGGTTTCAGAAACCATTTTGGGGAGGCGGGTGGACAGAAAACGGCTTATTAGAAGACTCAAGGAGGGGCTGAAGAGATGGCTCAGAGGTTAAGAACACTGGCTGTTCTTCCAAAGGTCCTGAGTTCAATTCCCAGCAACCACATGGTGGCTCACAACCATCTACATTGAGATCTGGTGCCCTCTTCTGGAGTGAATGTGTACATGCTGGCAGAACACTGTATACACAATAAATAAATAATCTTTAAAAAAAATTTAAAAAAAAAAAAAAAAGAAGACTCAAGGAAAAATCAGCAGTTAAGATCACAAGACCCAGATGATAAGAAAAGTGAGACTCAGTAGAGATCAGGGTCAGTTCTTCCTTGGACATCTCTGTTTTTATGCTGTGTTCCTTAGTGGGAAGAAAGGCTACCAAAGCCAGGAGAACACTTCTTGTATCCTTTTGTTCTGAGTCTCTACTGAATAAGTCAACTTCAGATACATTACATGGCTTCCTGAATGTAGGCCTGTCCACAAGAAAAGAAGTAGCAAGAGAAGTCAACCTAGAGGCAAGATCTTGGCAAGATGTTCTGTCATCCAGCAAGGAATAAACTGTCCTGAGACAAATCAGTAGAGGAGGCAATTAGGAGAAAATCTAAACTGCTCAGGCGCAGATCTCACAATCATCTTATTTAATTGGTCCTCACAAGTGTTCAGGCATTGGTATGATGGAAGTGAGAAGAACTGGTACATGCCATCAACTGACTAGTGGCTGAATGTAAAGCCCCTCAATATATATTTTATTGAATCACAGGCATAGACAATGTTAACTCTCTAAAACTTTAAAGGTGAAAAACCATATGGTAATGTTGTTGAGCCTAGACAAATGACTCAAGCTCCTTCTTCCTCAGTTTCTTCCTTTTCTTTAGGGGAGGGGTGATGGAGCAGAAAGGCAGAAGCCCATATCAAGGCTTCTGGAACTTACTTCATACTTTATAAATGTTTATTTTCCTTCTGTATTATTTTTCCTGTAAAAACTAGAAGAATGTAATTATTATTCTGATTTAGCAGCATAATATTGCATGAGTGGAACATAGTTTAAAAGCAAGATGACCTCAGACCAACCTGCAAGTATACCACCCAAAGGAAACCACACCCAGAGGAGACCTGACCAATCCAATCACAGTCACCCAGCAGGACTAAGAAAAAGAATTTCTCAGCAATCCCATCATGCTCACATTCCACAGATGACATAAGCTCCATGTATAAGCTGTAATGATACAAAAACTGAGGTGAAATAAAAGCAAAATTCAGCCTAGTTGTTTAAATGATTTCCCTAGGGTAGTATTGTAACACAATGAAAGCCACACATTTAATTAAAAAAAAGAGGTAGGTACAACTAATTGTAAAGGTATATTTTACTTAACTCACTATACTAAAACATTTTATTCTTTATATACTAAAACAAGTCATCCTTTACAACTGTGCTAACCATAAAAAATATAACTGGGACATTTTACATTCTTTTTCTTGTATGAAGTCTTTAAAAAACAAGTATGTGCTTTACACATTGAGCCCTTCCCACCTTGAGCTCACCAAACACAACTGTTCAGAGGTTGACAGCTTATTATTAATATTCTGGAGACCTCAGCTCTAGAGTGTCACCTAACTTGTACAATTATTGTTTTCTATGACTGATGACAGTAGAAAACCATCTGGCTGATGCTGGGGCTCTAAAAAACTGTCTGAGTTTTTGAGAGAAGTTGTCCTCTGCAAGTCCCTAGTTGAAATTAAAATTGAGCCATGTTTCAGAAATCATAAAACAACAATCAGGATACTCTTGGCTCCCTTTTGCCCCTTGTCCATCTACTTCCCGAGCAACCCTATCCCCAAATTTAAATTGTTCTTTCTCTTTGCCACAGTTCCCACTCACCCACCTCCTGTTTAAATGTCTATGCTTCTTCTAAGTTGTGGTCCATATTTCTCCTGTCTAGACTCAATACCTGAGCAAGGAGCCTTTCTTTGGTTGGCCTCAGTATTTGCTCTATTCTCTGATGTACCTATTTGCATGTCACATCTCCCCTAGTATTGCTGCCTCGAGGGCTAGACTGGCATCTCCTCCAATTCTGACTCAACCCCACTGGAACTCTAGGGCATGCCTAGCAGGTGCTTTGTTGCATATATAGGATGAGTCAGAGTTAACTTGATCAACAATACATGCAGCCTGCCACCCAAATAGGTATTATCTACAGCAGGTTTGGTGTTGTGTTTAGTTGGTGCTGATCTCAAGGGAATATACTTATGAGCAGTTGTACAGATTTGAGTCTTGAGACACTGATCCAGAAGGAGAATGGTCTGCCACATGATAGATATATGATTTCCTGTACAACAGGTGTTCAGGATCTGTTTACCAGCACTCTCAGAAACCTGGGCTTGTCGAGTTAGGAATGGTGTTCTGGATAAAGGGAGCTATACAAGAGGAGCCAAAGTAGGCTACAGGGCTCCCACAAATAAGTCCCCCACAAATTAGCGCTGCACTTTCATCCTGAAGCTCCTCTCAAGATCCAGGCCCATCTGTACATGTGCAGAGAAGCCCATAGTATCTTCTGGAGGCCCCATGTGAGTCCTCCTGCCTGAACTTCAGAAAAAGGAAGTTGGCCCACAGAGTTCCCCGGGCATTGTACTTCATTCATCAGGAAAGATGAAGAAATGATGACACTCAGGAAAGTCAGGCTTCTGAAACATACCTTTTCTTAAGAGGAACTAGAGACAAGAAAAACAACATGGAGATGGTGGGAAGCATGTGCGTGCATTCTAAAATGCAGTTGAGGCAATGGTCACAGCTGTCTAAATCAAAACTCAGCAAACTATGCAAAAAATTAAGTGAATCTTAAGGAATCTACACCCCATTAAAAGCTGTTTTTACAACACACACACAAACACTGACATTCCTACTGAGTATTTAATTTGTAGTAGAAGGAAACACTTTCAGGATTCCAACTCCTATGAAACACTTGAAGAAAAGGAAACATCAGAGGACACTAGCTTCATGGTCATCTCTTTTGCTTTCAGCTGTTATATGCTCTAATTTGATCTGCAAATTCTCTGATCAATAAAGTCTCAGAATGTTTCCAAAATCACACGTAAACACTCTCAGTCCCTGACATCTGATCCAGTGTGTTCATTTGTGTTCATTCAGCACCTTAACTCTATGAGGATTCTCACACCATAGTCACAACCCACAAGAGAACAATGAATTCCAGTGAGTAGGTCCCCATGGAGAGATATATGGCTCAGTGGTTAAGAGGCATACTGGTCTAGGAGAAGACCCAATTTTGGTGCCCAGACCAGCACTCAAGTTGGATGGCTAACACCCACCTATAACTCCATCTCCAGGAGACCTAATTCCATATTCTAGTCTCCATGGGTGCCTGCATTCACATGTGTTCACACACATACATCTAAAAATAAATTCTTGGGCTGGAGAGATGGCTCAGCCGTTAAAGGCTAGGCTCACAACCAAAAATGTAAAAATAAATTCTTAAAATATTGGAGCATATCATATTTCATAAGGGTTGTACCATTCATAGTACGCTGTAAGCTTGTACTTCCTTTGTGTATGTGATGCAAAATAGACCTCCCACTTTTAGTGACAATAGTTGGAAAACAATATTTCAGGATGTATTTATACAGTCATTTTTTATATTCATAGAGGTTTGGTTTCAAGATCTCTGTAGGTACCAAAATCCCTGTGTATTCAAGACCCCCACAACAAAATGGTACATGCAATATTTGTATTCAACCTATCCACCTTCCCTATCTACTTTAAATCATCTCTAGGTGGCTTATAATACCTAATGCAATGTAAATGCTATGTAAGTAGTTGTTATCTTGTATGGTTTACTGGACATAAAGGAACAAGATCTGTATATGCTCAGTTGAGATGTAATCTTAAAAATGTGTTTAATCCAAAGTTGACTGAATCAATAGATTCAGAATCTTCAGATATATGCATAGATGTGCCCAGTCATAGAAATGCTAAAGCACTCAATGCTTGTAATCACCTACAACTACAATCCTGCCTGGTTTGCAGCCACACTCAACAGACAGGTAGCTGAGGACAGCACTGTGCTCAGTCAAACATGAGAAATTTTCTTTCATCACACCAGTTTAGAAAGGTGGTAGAGCTTTGTCTGGCCCACAAGGAGCCCTGGGTTCCATACTCATTTCATTTGGGCACAAACTGATCTCAGCAGTACAAAACTAAAAAGATAGATATAGACAAGACCAGTCAAAGTCTGAATGCCAAACCAGCCACATTTTAAGGAAAATTGAAGGGTCCCAGGACTACTTCACAATAATCAGAATGTGCCCACACTCTCTGCTTTTTCAATGGCTGTTTTTATCATCTTTATTCTCTTGAGAAGTATATTACATAATATATGAGAGGATTTCTAATGATTACTTTGGTGAAAGCATGAGTCAATTACTGGCCAGCTTTTTCTATTTTTCATACTGCCAAAATGCTACAATGGGTTTTGACTCAGTCTCTTAAAAATATAATACAATATTATAATAATTTGTCCTTTAATTTACTCCTGAAGATAAGAGACAGGAAGAAGTTTTTAAAAATTAAAAGGGGAGGTTTTAAAGAAGGACTTAGAGAAAAAAGAAACAAATAGTAACAATCAACGGAAGAAGTGAATTCAGCTGAAATGGGAAAACCACAGTGGCCAAAGGAGAGGGAAGAGGCTGAACAATAACATTCTTTATAAATGGCATCACAGGGGAGGCGACCCAGGATGGTTCTTGGCTATCCCCAGATATCCCATGGCAGCAGTGTCACGGTCCCCTGGGCACTAGGATCTCATTGTAAACTTTTCAAATACTATAAAGATGTAGTTCTTCCAATTGTGTTGGAGTCTGCACCAGATTTCTAGGAGAAAGTTACAGGATTTTATCACTCTTCCTTTTCAGCAAGGATCACTTTCCCTGTAAAAGCACATTGTCAGCAGTCACTTTGTTTTGTTTAGGCATGAAAACATCACTGTTTATAAATGCATTTTTGCCTATATCACCAACTGCATCTATGAACTTTAAAGGTACAAGGTGGAAAATGTCAATTTTTATGACTTAAGAACTGCATGTCAAAAATGGATGTAGAGCAAAATAAGCTCTCCGAGATGGTGGTTCTTTTTAGGACCTCAATTTCTTCGAAAATTAGAGACAAGCATTAGTCTTCCTAGGAAAAAAATGTGCCAACTCAGGATACTCACAATGCTGCTAGTCTTGGAACTCTAGTTTCAGGAAGCATATTCTCAAAGCTCACTACCCAAGTCATCATCGCAGAGGTAAACAAGCCCCAGCTCTAGGTGGAAGGGCTGGTTTTAACCTAGGTACCCAGGTACCACCTACAAAGTGCAGAGAAAGAGGAGAGAACTCTTGATCCTGGACAAGCCAGTCCCATAGTAGACTGGGGACCCACCCTAGAAGGGAAGATCCTGAAGAAAGCCTGGGATGTCCTAATAAAGATTACAAACTGAGCTCTGCAGGTGGCATGAAGCCACTGGGTACTGGGAACCAGGATGTGTCCTCAGCAGATTGGCTTTGAAAAAGAACCCCTGGGCTGCACAGAAAGTGGATAGCAGAGAGAGGGGAGGTGTGTGTGGACAGGAGGGAGCCAGCTGGTAAGCAGGACAGAAAAATCAGAAGGCCTGAGGTAGATTTGGAACAAGAATAGTTATGGTAGGGCCAGGGTCTTTGATGCAACTGTGAAGTTACTCACTAGGTCTCCGACACAGGACTGGGTGAATAACAACTCCACTGTATTCTGTGGCAAAATTAATAGGAGAGGACATTTATGCTTCCTCTGTGAACATTTCTTATCATTCCATCCACTCTGGTCGCTTTTCTTCCAAGTGTTCCAGAAAGATATAGAGGGTTTTCTTTTCCCTGTTCTAGTTTCCCAAGGGGCAGGAATATAGTTATTGGGATCTGTTTCACAGTACCTCCAGCAGAGGCCCAACATACAGGTGTGCAAAACAATGATTAAATGAGCCAGCCTAGGTATTCCTAGGCTAGATTTAGACTCCCTCTAGAATAAAGGACTCCATTCTCCTAATAATAGGCAAGCGACTCTCTGTCACTCTGTTCAAAACCAAGTCATAAATCATATGAATTATATTTTCTTGGTTGGGGGAGGGGTGTTCTCTTTTAAATCCTCCAAGCAGGACAATGGGCAACAACATTTGACTCAAAACATCTGGAGGCCAGATTAGCTCTACGAGACAGTCTGATAGCAAACTCCTCTTTAGAGCTGCAAAGAAGCTGAAATGCTACACTTGAAAGAATTTGGTAAATTCTTTATATCATGCCAACTACTCCCAACTCAGCAGTGTGGAACCAAGCCAGTACACATTGCCATATACCCCAGGCACTCTGGCAGACCCTATGAGAACCAAAAGCCCATTAGCATCCAGACTGAACCTCTTGAGAAGGTACAGTGAAATATGTGGAGAAGTCCAGGCAGCCGAAGAAGCTCTCAGTCTGGCATGCATGTTTCAGACCATAGCCAACCAAGCTTGGCTGTGCTCATAGGATTCAAGCTATTTCCCGCAGGGGGTACACAGTTCTGGGACTTGTCCAAAACGAGTTCAGTATTATCATCAAAGGGAAATGGCAGGTAAACTGAACCTGCTAATGAGCTCAACTGGCTGGCCACCTGGAACAATGGTTATCAGAACTACATGCTGAGTTCTTTTGTTGGCACAAACCTTGTGTGATCAAGGTCTGCCTCATGGTGGGAGACGGAACATGAAAGAACTAAGCAGTTATCTTGAGATCCAGAGAACAAAGAAGGTCAAAGGTTCATGCTACTCTACTTTAAGAGATGATCCAGAATTTCTGTCAGAGAATGAGAATAAAAGGAGGGAAGGTTTTTTTCTTTTTGTATCTTCCAAAGCACCAGCCCAGAGCTCTAATTCCAAAAATGAACTGATGATATCAAAATATCCTATCCTTGTGTGTATCCATATTACACTTGTGTGTATCCAAGCAGAGGCTGCCTTACCACCTGCCCAGGCAGTCTCAATCCCACAATTCTCTACCAGACTTCTCTGAGAATTCACCAAAACACAAGTGTCTTCAGATGTCCTCACTATAGTCTGTGCATCATCAAGTCTTGTCCCCCAGGACCTAGTATGAACCCCAGAGTGTGAGGGATTGTATGGAAGGAAGGAAAATAAGTGGATGGATGGGGATGGTTGGACCTAAAGATGGAAGAGAGGCAATTACAGGGCATGGAAATAGAAACAATTTTGAAAATAATGTCAAAGATATGCTGAACAAGCACTGCCTACAGACATTTCCCCACAATGTTAATCAGTCATCTCAGCAGCAATCACGAATTGACATGGCAACCAAATTAGTGAACACACTGCCAGTTTGAGCTCCAGAGGATGCAGAAATCAGGACAAAATGAATGAAGCATGTCAGTCTTCTTGTAACCTAAATGAAACCATAGAGATGCTCTGAACTTAACATAAACTAATCTTCAAAAAAAAAAAAAGCAAAGAATTACCCTGTGAAGGTAACTCAGAGATCTCCAAAAGCTGCCATTCCATCCTACCACAGGCCCAGGAACTAGGATGTTTTCTTCTGAGTTTCAGAGTCAGGACCTTTGCAGAGTCATGTGGGTAATTCAAAGTGGGGTATCAAGCCAAAGACTAGATTTCTATGGAATTAACCTTGCCAGATTTGAGACTTGCCTAGGACCTGCCACCTCCTTCCTTTCCTGCTTCTTTCTTTACCATATGCCTGTTCCACCGGTGTATTTAGGAAGCATACAGCTTGTCTGGTTCTACAGGTTCAGAGCTGGGAAGGAATTTTGCCTCAGAATGAATCACACGAATCTCAGCCAAATCTGACTTTGATGCTATTTAGAAGAAACTTTGGGAATCAGATGTTCGATTTGATGCTGGAATGAATTCAGACTTTGGGGACATCTAAAATGGAAAAAAAATATTTTTGTGTGTAAGAAGGATGTGAATTTTGAGGGGCCAAGGGTAGAATTCTATGAACTAAACTATGCAACACAAAAAGCTCATATTAAAGCCCTAATCTGGAAAGTGACAGTATTTGGAAATAGGGCATCTGAAAAGGTGATAAAAATTAAATATTGTCATAATAGCACAAGACCTAATCTTGTAGGTGTCCCTAAAGATATAACAAGACTGCAGACAGTGGCAATAAGATCTCAAGTGCAAAGCTAGCTTGGGCTACATGGTGAGATAGTATCTCAAAAGAATATGAAGAGAAATCAGAGCTTGATTTCTTTGTTTTGTTAAGACATAGTAAGAAGGTTACTGCAAGGAAAGAGGAGTCCATATGAAAAACAAACTGTGCCAGAACATGGTCTGAGCCTCCAGGACTATGAGAAAAGAAACACCTGCTGTTGAAGGCCCCAAATCAGAGGCATTGCACAGTGAAAGCCAAAGACAATGGAAGACCACAAGTCCTCAGAAAAGAGTGGGTAAAATAAGGGATAAAATCTTAAAAGACATTGATACCTTTGAGTTCATTAATCACACTAGTACAGTGATCTTCAAACAGGGGTTACAATTCTTATCAAGGGGCATTAGACAATATCTGGAGACTTATTTTCAGTTACCATATATATGAATAGATTGTGCCAGGAGGTGGTGGCACACACCTTTAATCCCAGCACTCAGGAGGCAGAAACAGGCAAATCTCTGACTTCAAGGTCAGCCTGGTCTGCAGAATGAGTTCCAGGCAGCCAGGCTACAGAGAAAAACCCTGTCTCAAAAAAACAAAACAAAACAAAACAAAACAAACGAAACACACACACACACCAGATTGGACAGTGGTCCTGGCATCTTGTGAGTGGAGACCAGAAGGACTGCTAAACATACCCCAATGCATAGAGTTTTCTCTATTACAGAGAATGTTGTGGCCCCAAATCCCTATAGTACCATCTATAAAAGTAGCTGAAATATGTGTAAGATTAAAAATATGTAGTCAGGTGGTGGGGTAAACACCTTTAATCCCAGCACTCCAGAGGCAGAAGCAGGAGAATCTCTGTGAGTTCCAGGCCAGCCTGGTCTACAGATCAAGTTCCAAGACAGCTAGAGCTATGCAGAGAAACTTTGTCTCAAAAAAAGTTAATGTTTGTGTGTGTGTGTGTGTGTGTGTGTGTGTGTGTGTGTGTTTAAAAGGCTTCATCAAAATTCTACTTAAAACAGCAAGAAAAAAATAAAGAAGCCAGCCAGTGTTGTAGCACAAGCCTTTAATCCCAGCACTTGGGAGACAGAGACAAGAGGATCTCTGTGAATTCAAGGCCAGCCTGGTCTACAAAGCAAGTCCAGGACAACCAGTTAAACAGAAAATCCCTGTCTCGAAAAAAACCTATATATATATATATATATATATATATATATATATATACACCAAATGTCCAATGCTAAAGATATGATCCAACAAATTATTGCATGCAAAAAATACATAACTCATTAGCTGGGTTTGGTGGTACAAAACTGTAAGACTAGCACTCCAAGAGCTGGGGCTAGTATCTTAAAAAAATTACTTGTTGAATACTAGCTCCATGTTGGGTTTGCTGTGGATGAGGAAGAATCAAAACAGAATTCCTATAAAAACCTAGCTGGAATTTTTGTTGCTGTTGTTGTTTCGGAGACAGGGTCTCAAATACCCCAGGCTGATCCCAAACACACTATCAAGTTGAGGATATCTTTGAACTTATGATTTTCCTGCCTCCATTTCCCTAGCATTGGGATTACCACACACCTAGTTTAATGCTGTACTGGCATGCTAGGCCAGTGTACATGCCCAGCTCAACAACTTTTAAATGGTGTTTAACAAGACACTGTAATAACATAGGAGTGTTTTTATGAGATGGTTAGGGGAAATTACTTGATATATGATCACTTTTTGGTTTGTTGTTTTAGGGGTGTAGATCAAGAGAAGAACCCCAAATTCAGCTGTAATTGTTGGTGATGGTGTACATAGGAAACCATTTGTTAAAAAAGTTCGCCTAAAATCCAGCATGGCCAACCTGTTTTTCCATCCCTGAGGGCAAGTGGGCTATAGATGAATTGTTTCTGAATTCTGCTTTCTGTCAGCCTATGAGGAGATTTAGCTAATGGTGGAAGCTACAGTCACATGACCCAAGAGGTGTCCATGCCACTTCCCCCTATGGGCTCGTTCTATCTGGCTTTCTGGGTTGGCCCTGCAGATGCTCTGCTATTACTACAATGGGCTTTTAACAGTTAAATTCAGAAGATTTCATTTAAAAGTCTGGAATAAGATCCTTAAAAAAATTAAGATCTGGTACACATGGATAATAGTCCACAAATCAAAAAAGTTGCTCTTTCTGACGAAGGCTGTCCCTTCATTCTCACCATAGGCCCCACCACTCTGTAACATATTATATCTGGCCAACTGATTGTGAGCCAACCCAGGTGGGCACCTTAATGTGCAATGACCTCTGCCAGCCAGGCATAGAGATGGGAAAGTCTTCCTGGGGAACAACCTGGGCAGCCAGATGGCATGTACCAAGAGCACTTGCCAGGCCAGGCGTGCAGGAAGTTTGGGATAAATGATGCTCATAAGCCTCAGGCATGTCACCTTGGCTAAGGATGAGAGCACTAGAAGACCTCACCCTAGCAAGAACTCCATGAAGACTACAAAGTACTATGCATTTGCTTAAATATTCACTGAAGAAAAGCTATTTGTGATCTTCAGTGCCAGGAGTTAACCTCAAGGAATTTGGTTCTACCAGGAAGCAAACAAATAACAAATTCCCACTGCCCAACACACCACACTCACCCTGTGGGAGGGGCTCAGACAGAGCATGAAGGAAGCTAAGAGCAGGAAACTAGCTGTTCAACATGAATATAAATAATTTTGTGGTCAGCAGAACATCAAACTCATATACTGATCTTTACTGGCCACCTCTGCTCCAAAGAAATAATGTGATGGCATTTATAACTGCTTCACAATTGTTCTTCCTTTACAAGTGCCAACATTTACAGTTTCCAAGGTCAAGTCTTCCCTGTCTAAACACTAACACACATGTATGCTCATGTCAGCGTGTTCAGAACATGGAAACAACTCCAGTGTCCTTCAATAGATGAATGGATAAATATTTCTTTATGTTTTATTTCCAGACAAGGTTTCTCTGTGTAGCCCTGGCTATCCTGGAATTCACTTTGTAGTTCAGGTTGGCCTTTAGCTCACAGAGATCTGCCTGGCTCTGTCTCCTGACTGCTGGGACTAAAGGTCACCACACTCTGCCATTACAGACAGTTTCAAACAGCCATGTGGGTACTAGGATTTGAACCTGTGTCCTTTGGAAGAGCAGCCAGTGCTACTGAACCACCTCTCCACCCTTATTAATGGATAAATAAAACATGACCAATCCATATAATGTAATATGACTCAGCTATAAAAGCTGATGAAATATTGACACAGGCTACAATACAAGATGAATTTTGAAATCATTATGCTAAATAAAATAGTAAAGTAAGCCAGGCATGGTGATACACACCTTTATTCCAAGCACTTTAATCCCAGGAAGACAGAGGCAGGTGGATCTCTGTGAGTTCGAGTCCAGGACAGCTCATACTGTTACACAGAGAAACCCTGTCTCAAAAAACCAAAACAAAAAATTTTAATTAAAAAACAAATAAAATAACAAAACAGTAGTAAAGTAAAAGATGCATATTCTGTTCTATTTACATGAGTTGTACAGAATAGTCCAATTCACAAATATATGAAGTAGATTAGTAGTTGCCTGGTTGGAGGTGAGGAAGAATGAAGAATAACTACTTAATAGGTATAGGGTTTTCTTTGAGGCTGATGAAAATGTCTTGGAACAAGATAAAGTGATAGTTGCACAACACTGTGCATGCACTGGATGTTACTGAATTATACAGTTTAAAGTGTTAGTGATTAATTTTGTTTAAATTTTCTTTTAATTTTTAGCCTGTATAATTTTTATGTGTGAGAGAAGGGATAATGAATGTCAGGGGCATCCTAGGACCTACTGATCAGAATCTTCTGGAAAGGTACTCTCTCTCTCTCTCTCTCTCTCTCTCTCTCTGTGTGTGTGTGTATGTGTGTGTGTGTGTGTGTGTGTAAGTACAAATATATAATTATGATGAAGCCCCCTAGCTTAATTGTACTTGAAGCTAGTATATAAAAGTAGCAGGTGAGGATGCCTGATGTTCACAAAACCTGACAGAAAAAACAGAGTGCATTACAGAGGGCTCTTGTCAAGAACTAGCTTGATTATTATAGGTGCTAAACAAGGGAAAACAGTAGTGGACTGACTCTGCAGAACTACCCAGGATGAAATGGGCACTGCAACCATGACCTTCTCAAAAGAAAAAAAAAGATGAATGGATGAAGTTAGGAGCTGTCCCAACCACCAGTGAGTCCAGATGTTACTGGATAGGAAGGCCCACAGGACTGCTGGTGGGTAGACACTGAGTTTGTGATTCCCTCAGGAATTATGAGGTACAAGACACACCATAAAAAATAAGCTTCAAGCCTATGACACTGCAATTGTCTTCACTGTGGAGAGTTCTTGCAGGTATTTCAGAAATCAGGTGTTAAATAAGAGGTCTGTGAATGTGACACTGTTTAATTAAACAATTTCACTGGAGTAGTTAGAATCAGGGGTAATTAAATTTATTAATTTCTTCTTTTATTGACTGGGCTACAAAATATACCTTTCTCTAGCATCTTCTTTTCCTTGCTTCTGAAGAATTGGCCCTTTTGGCCAATCATTTCAACAAATATAAGACCTAATGACTAAAAGAATATTGGTCTAATACTAGGTACATCCAACCTACGGACCTCAGACCACATGCAGCTGAGGACAGTTATGAATGTGGCCTAACACAAATCTGAAACCTTAATAAAACATCTGATTTTTTTTAATTGTAACTTTACTGCAGACTTTTCAAGCATGAACTTTGCAGATGATGCCAGCATGTCAGAGAATCAAATATTATACTTCTGTTATATTTCATCTGTATTCTTTAAGCAAGTAGTGTGAGAAAAATAAAGAACTTAGGGACATTGTTTTCATTTTGAAAAACATTAATTAATAGAAGAATTTAATGTGAAACTGCTCTTTTGGAAAGAAAACTCTCTCTCTCTCTCTCTCTCTCTCTCTCACACACACACACACACACACACACACACACACACACACGAATCTTTGCAAATCATGCTAGCAAACCACTTCAAAAAAACCAATTTCAGGAACTCATATGCTTGAGGTGCCATTATGTCATGGGTTTGCTTCACGGAAAATTTCCTGATTTCCATTTATTTTAGTAGTTTGGATTATGCTGAGGCCTCTTCATTAACTCTGGGTGGAAGGGACAAGTGAGCCAACACCAGTGAGATCTAAAAAGACCACAGAAAAGACATAAAAGGCATAGAAGCACATTCACTTCTTCTGTAAAGTGATCAGTGAAGGTCTCATCATTGACAGAAGACCAGAAGATCCCAGCTACAGGCTTGCCAAGGATTTTTCCCCAAACTGGCCTCATGAGACATGAAGGTAGAAGATAAAAATAGCTTAATTCCTGCTTCCTACCACCTGCTTGGGTTAATCTCTACATGGTTTTAAAACTCTAAAATGAGACAGAAAGGGATAATGGTCCCTGAAATAAAATGTTATTATTTTCACTGGTGTACAAAAGGGATGGGGTCCCCTGCAAACAATGAGGAGAGTGGCCAGTAACCATTCCTAAACAGATGAGAAGGAAGCACTATCTCTAAGTGACAAGAGAAAATATGTACATCTGAAGAAAATGCAGACTTTGTATTCCATCAAATATTGACTGAGCTGGTACAAGAGCTTGAGAGCTGAGACACTAACAATGAGTCAGGAAAAATCAGTTTCCAATTTATGTAAAAAATTATAGACATCTATACTTTAAAGAGAAACCGGATAATAAATGGACCAACAAAAATAATTCTATTAGTAACTCTGGAAGCATAAGTATAGGTGTTCATATTTTAAAATTCAAGTTATGACATTTCTAAAACCCCAAGGTAGAGTTGAGCTTTGGAAGTTTTTCAAACAAAATTTGTTGGTTAAGGCCACAGTAGTGACACTTGAAATTTGAAAGCTACTCTGTCCTTGTCTTGTAACTGTATATGAATGCAAGAAGCTATTCTTGGTAATCCTTGACATTTTTGTCAATATGCCATGTACATGGTGACATTTTGGAGGTTTATGATATGGGCTGGGGAGGAGGGAAGGTTGGTTTCTGGTGTCTTGGCTTTTAATACTGAGATTAACAAGATAACAATCTTAGGTTAACCTGGATCAGTTCAATCACCGAATGACTTATCTCAAATGCCTTTTGAATAAGTATATGTATAGCAAGTAAAACAAGACCATAGTGCTTCTGAAGAAAAGTCAGTGTCCTTATGGAAAAAAAATCAATGTAACAAACTCTGTAGAAGTGGTCACCAGAGACCCAAGCCCTGTTATTTCATATTCTTAATCACTCTACCCATTAGTAAGCAATCACCCCTTTTAAATAATAATAACATAATTTTCTAAGCACCATTACTTACAACACATGGGCTTTTACAAAGTATTTGGATATTCTCTATAGATACCATCTTTAAATACATAGCTATGCACATAGTAAAATAGTAAGAACATAATGTATGCACTGTCCTGCATTTTATTTCACACAAAATTCATTGTAGCTCCAGATACAGAGCTGAATACAATACAAAAAAAGTCCAGCTCCTTGTGCTTATCCATCTATTATGACGAATGTCTATTTTAGCCGGACCTGTTGTTGCCCAAGCTAACAAGGAATCTGAGAGAAGGTCTCAAGATGAGTGAATTATACGTATGACCAAAGCACAGCTTCCAGAGCCTTAAGAAACTACATATATCTATGTCTGAGAGTATTACTATTTCCTCTTTGCCCTCCGTCATTACTGCCTGATTCTAAGGAAAACCATCATCTACTAATTAATCTTCTTACCTCAGCTCCTACTGGCCTACTCTCCTAAAACAGTGAGAGAACTCCAAGTGAAATGGTAACTCTTTCAAGTAGAATGACTTCCTAGCCTATTTAGAATCAGATCCAGAGACCCTGTCAATAGATGCTTCACTTACAAATATCACCTTCTAACTGGCCCTGTGATTCTTACTTCTGCCTCTGTGGTTCTTTCTCTCTAAAATGCCCTTTACCCAGATGATGGGCTCTCTTCTGACCTTCTGCAGGAATTAGCTCAAAGGCCACTGCCTGAATCTGGAGAGGATTTTCCTGATATCCTCTACAAAATGGCTACCTATATCTATCACACTCCCTATCATCCTCCCTCAAGCAGAATTTTCACCTTAGAAGATACTAACACATTCACTATTGTTCTTTGTCACCACTACTGTAAATCCCACATGGACAAGGTAGGATCACTTGGTCTCAACTTTGTAGACACCAGAGATGGTTCATTCTTTGTCACAAGAGGCCACCTTGGGCTTGGTAGACTGAGCAATGTGACTGGCTTCCAACCCCCTACATGACCTTAGCCCATACTACCCCCACCCACTACCATGTTATGACAGCCAAAAATGTTTTCAGCCATTGCCAAATGTCCCCTGGAAGGAAAAAATTATCCCTGGCTGAGAACCACCACTTTCAGTGGAATTTGTGAACCTAAGAGTGAAGATATTTTACAGCTTTGGGCACATGCTGCTAGGAAAATATCTAAGCTTACAGTGAAGTTAACTCTTCATTGTTTTCCACTGCTTCTCTCTAACCCTGTTGAGCCTACTTTCCCTTCTCCTGCCAAGCATATTAGACAATGAATAAACAAGAATTTTCTAAGACATAGATATGGACAATGTGCCTCTACCTACTCTGCCCACATTCTTGACAGTTTCCTTCAATGATCCAACAGCACAGACTTTTGGAAACTTCATTACCCCCAAAAAGTAAGGTGAACTGTGTATACAGCTAAACATATGCCTAAAGTACCGACATATTCCTTGTGATATAAGCAGACATAGCTGAAGATTTTGACCTTGCATAAAATTCTACTCTTTAAAAAATGTCTGGGGTAATAGCTCAATTGGTAAAATACTTATTTTTCAAGCAACAAAAATATGTCTTCAATCCCTAGAATCCACATTTTAAAAAAAACAGATATGGTAGTTTGCATATGTAATCAGAGAGATCAATTCCTGGGCTTACAAGTAAGCCAGCCTAGCCCACTTGGTGAGCACTGGACCAGTGAGAGTATCTATCTTTAAAATATATACACACATACACAGTGTTGATGATACTTGAGGAATGGCACCCAGAGGCTGTTCTCTGACTTGCACATGCACACATGTGCATCTATACATTCATGAGAATAGCCCCCACCCGCACACACATACACAGATACAAGATGAAAAGAGATCACAGGATCAATAAATTGTAATACCTGTTGTATAGTAGACACTAATCTAAGTGTCCATACATTTTGCTGAATCCTTCAAAGCACCTAGAAAGCAAATATTTCTATTACATTTTATAGAAGAGGAAAAAGGGTGTCACAAAGCCTACAGCAGAACCAGGAGTACATCAAGACTGTCCCATATTTCCAATCAGTCTATATGGATAGTGATACCATATAAGGTTAGTGTCCACCCTGTTTCTGGCCACCCATTCAAATTATAATTAAAAAATACAAAAGTGTGTAATACAATTTTCAGAAATTTGTTCCAAAATGTGAGAAAAAAAAAGAATGCTGTTACTTAAAGGTCCAAATAGCAAATTGGTCCTCTATCCACAAAATTCTCTTTTTAAATAATCCAGACCCTATCATGTAATCAAATAGCACTTCAACTTTTCTAAAGCAAACCGAAATATGAGTGAGTCACCCTACAAGATCAGTGGGTCTGAGTGAAAAAGTTAGCTGTCACAGTAATACTTACCAGGCTCTTGCATAGTATTGTTCTCTTCTTACAGTTGGCAAAGCTCCTAAGCAACATTAACATGTAGCTTCTTGGCACCTTGCCCTGACAATTGCATGGACATTTTGAGAAGCCCCCAAATCCTTTTGCATGGTGAGATGTTGCCAAGTCTAATCTATGTAGTCTGATCTCTCCAACTACAAAGTCAAGGTGGCTATATGAATTTTAAACTGATTTTCCCTCAAAATTGCTTGTAAAAACTTTACTAGGGTTAGCCATCATACAATAAACTCTTCTTATTTCATGTGTACAAGATCATAATTTTAGTAACTTTATTGAGTTGTACAATATACATTTCAATTTTAGTACATTATCCAATAAGATAGCACTTGCCTTTTTACCAACATCAGTTCTTCTCACTTATAGACCCAGACATCACTAATCCATTTTTCACCACTACAAATTTCTATTTTCTGGATACAGTAGTAATCAGATCATATAATCTGTTGTCTTTGTCTCACTGTTTCACTAAGAATCATGTTTTTGAAGTTGGCCCAGTAATTTCCCTGTTCATATAAAAACTATCCTGTACTTGGGATACCCTACTGTTTCAAGTTGTGTTAGAAAGTCATGGAAAGTTTTCTGTGACTCACTGTGGAATTTATCTTTTGTGACATATCTAGGCTAGGCTGATGATGGATAAGTGCAGAAGCATACAGTCATTCAGCAACTGGGCAGGTGGCAGGCATCTCTAGGGCCATCAACCCATTTCAAACCAAGACTCCATTGTTTTAGGAGTTACATTGGCCTTTCAGAATTCTGTGATCTTCCTAAAAGTATATACAAGCTTCCACATGGTGCCATCTTTATCTGAACACAGAGTCACTCCCTCACATCAGATTTCCCAAGCTCCTTGATTCCAAAATCCATGAAGTCTCAAAGCAAGAATGTTTGGTTCTTTAAAAAAATGGTAAAGAAAAGGAAAATTGGTAGAAAAACTGGTGAAATCCAAATATCTAGTTTGCCTACCAGTAATCTGGATCAAGATTGGCTTCTCAGTTTCAGCAAAGCTACTATGATAATATAAGTTGTCAATGGGGGAGTTGCCCACATTTTACAACTCTTCAATAGCTCTTAAAATACTCCAAAATAGAAGTGTGTATAACAAATAAATAAACCAGAAGACATTTTTTACCCTACATAAGAAAGAAGGGAGGGGAGGGGAGGTGATGGAAGGGAAGGAAAGGATGGTACACAGAAGCATAACAATTACAACACTTCATTGTAACTATCATAGGCAATGAACATGGTTAAAAATAAGGGAAACAAATGTCAGTATCTGTACTCAGTAACAGACAACGGCCCCAGTTAGAATGCCATGAAGATTCAGGGCTGTGGTGGCAAACATCTTTAATCTCAGTACTACGAAGGCAGAGACAGGTGGATGGATCTCTGTAAATTCTAGGCCAGTCTGGCCTACAGAATGAGTTCCAGGACAGCCAGGGCTATTACACAGAGAAACCCTGTCTGAGAAAAAGAGAGAGAGAGATTTCTAATTTTACATGAGAAAAAGTTCTTAGTGTACATAGTCCAGAGGTATAATGCATCTATCCACATACCTTAACACAGAAATAGTCTTTTGGTTTCCCCATCTTCACAGTCAGCTCCTTTCTAGCACAAAATGCTAGCAGTACAATTGCTTAGCTCCATGGACATTATTAGCTCCCCATCACCTTATGAGGGTGAAGGACTTCTC
Organism: Lophiomys imhausi; assembly: GCA_907164525.1. Taxonomy (NCBI): domain Eukaryota; kingdom Metazoa; phylum Chordata; class Mammalia; order Rodentia; family Muridae; genus Lophiomys; species Lophiomys imhausi. The sequence goes on from CAJQZJ010000591.1 coordinate 262,820, forward strand.
TTCAACAATTCCTCCCTTATACTTCACATCCCAGCTCAACTGGAAAGATCTAGGTCATGGAATCCTGTGTCAGCCAACTGTAAACTTCTATGCTAAATGTCTGGCTTAGTTCACTCTCAGGCACTATTAATGTTTAAGGTTGGGTCACTTTTGTTATGATGACTATCTTATGAATTGTAGGATACCAAGCACCCTCGTTTGCCTCCATCTAGTACATTCCATCACCCTGTTGTAGCAGACAAACTGTCTCAAGTGTCCTGTGGAGGACAAGAGCCTCCCCATTTAAGTCCTACTATCTAAGAGCAACTAAGATTTTATCAAGAGCTACAGATGGATCCCATCCTGAGTCAAGATGAGGGCCATTCTATCAAAATTGAGGCACTGACATCTTTGTAAGAAGAAATTGCTCTTAAGTATTCTAGAACATATGAGGAAAATTTCAATGAAATGCAGAACTGTAAAATGACCATTACAAATTAGTAAAACTTGTCAACATATGCACGATTATATTCAACATTTATGGAGGACAGAGTACTACATGTCATGTACTGTGTAGACAAAGCAGAATAAAATATAGAGAAGTTAAAAGAAAGGAGATTAAAAAAACAACTAGATTTTTGCTTGGTTCCTTCAATCCCCAAATTCTTTTTCCTAGATTTTTATTTTGAAAAAGATCCACAGGAATACTACAAAGAATTAGCCAGGGACAACCCCATAAGACATCTATGAGATGATACACATGGAAAACTGATTAGATGTTGAATGGCTTTGGGGGAGACAGGAAATGGCTGCAAATGAACATGTGGTTTCTTTGTGGGGGGCTAACAAGACTTAGATAGTGGTGATGGTTGACAACCTCATGAATATGAGCCACTAAAGTTGCACTCCTTTAAAGTAGGTTATCTTATAGTATGTGAATTAAATCTCAGTTTTAAGACTAAGCAATAGATAAACTATTTAAAAAGGCCAACTGAGTCAACTCCACAGTCTGAAAAATGGAGTTTTCAAAGGATGAACTAGCCAGGAGGTTATACGCATGGCCAAGCTCCAGGCAGGAGTTCTCTCACCTGATAGGAATGAGACTGGTATTTAGGAACTGCTCAAGATGTCCTGTCTGTCTCAGTGGCTCACCCACCAACACTGCACAGCTAGCCATCCAGGGGTGGCACAGACTGCCTGGCTGTACTCCTCGTTCTCTCCATCAAAATTCCTCTCATCTCCTTCCCACTCTTTCCCTGAGCCCCTTGCATTTAAAGAAACAGCATTTTCTAGCTGAAAAACATTGGGAATCCCATGGCCCCATAAACAGCCTTTCAAGATGTGTGTGCTTGCTCTGCATTTCCAGACCTGACCAAAGGCAGAAGCAACCCTCTCTCTGTTTTTCTGTGCACTAAAGTGGATACACAATGCTCAAAGTATCTTAGGCAGCTGTTATCACACACAGGTTTACATACATGCACACTCACACACTCAACATAGGGAACCATCTCAGCTCCAGATTGCTACAAACAATGAAGTGTGAATACATGCATTTCCACTTTATGCCACTGTATATGTGTATATTCCATAAATATCTATCAGTTGGTATTACCTTCAGAATGGAGCAATATGCAGACTAATATATATATAGTCCCAAAGTTTCATGTGCTGGGTCAAGGATTTTCAGATGCATATGTGTAACTTTGGTTCTTCATGGAAATACAGAAACCAGACAGTCCTCAATGGTCTTACCTGCTTAGATAGGTATCAATGTACTTGAATCAAAATGAAGTCACCAAAACATGGTAACCAAGGGTTATCTGCCTTCCTGCCAAAGGCATCTGATAATGTCTGAAAACATTTCTGATCACCAGAACTTGAGTTTGGGAGGGGATCATTACCAGCATCTAGTTCTCATAAATAGAGGCCTGGGATAATGCTAACTATCCTATGCTACAACCTCCAAACAAACAACTATCTGTCCCCAAATATCAGAGAAATCCTGGTCTAGTAATACTTTCATGGTGTGGATACCTTTGAGGACTCTACCATCAGTTTTACAGTCATTTGAATGACCCTACAGGCTTCTCTCTTATAACTATATTTTGAATATTCAAAATTATAAGAATAGCCAGGCATGGTGGCGCACACCTTTAATCTCGGCACTGGGGAGGTAGAGGCAGGCGGATCTCTGTGAGTTCAAGTCCAGCCTGGTCTACAAAGTGAGTCCAGGACAGCCAGGGCTACACAGAGAAACCCTGTCCCAAA
>CAJQZJ010000591.1:272639-294062 GCA_907164525.1 Lophiomys imhausi
CACACACACACACACACACACACACACACACACACACACACACACACTCTCTACATCTCTCCAAAAGTAGTTGACTCAATGCAACCAGGAGAAAGTTTATTATATGATATTAAATGAAATCTGGTAGTGCTTTGAGAAGACTCTGTTTTTACTTGATCAGATTTATTTACAGGAACTGGACAAGTTTGTGCCCTGTGCATATCATGCACAAAAAGGAAGCTTAAATTCAACTCTTGTTTTTTACTTATTCCAAAAGCATATGGGACTAATTATATCCCATTCTGGCCACAATATGCAAGGCTATTTCAAATAGAATTTTAACTCACTTGATTTTAAAGACACTAGGCACCAAAAAAGTTTAGGAACAGCTTCTCCTAACTCCAGTAGGGTTGGGAATACTTTTAATGCCCGTCTGGCAACCAGGCTGTGGGTTAAAACCAGGCTGAACCCTCTAGGCAGAGAACTCATTCCCTTATTCTCAAAACTGGTGCACACATAGCCGGGCGGTGGTGGCGCACGCCTTTAATCCCAGCACTTGGGAGGCAGAGGCAGGCGGATCTCTGTGAGTTCGAGGCCAGCCTGGTCTACAAAGCGAGTCCAGGACAGCCAGGGCTACACAGAGAAACCCTGTCTCGAAAAACCAAAAAAAAAAAAAAAAACTGGTGCACACATTTGTGATCTGAGATGACAGCGCATCTCACATCTGCCAGGGGCTGGGAATCCCTGTCCCGCCAAAGCTGGGGTGGTGGGCCGCTAAAGGCCCAGGGTATGGATGGGCGAGGCCACCACAGAAAAAGGAAAAGAGGGCCATCAGTCAGACTCCAGAGAGGAAATTCCAGGGGCCCAGCTCCTAGGCTGTGGACAGCGGGTGACGTTAGGGGATCAATTCAGTGTCCACCGGCAACAAGGGGCCGGGAGGAGATAGAAGCTTCTCTTTGTAAAGACTCCAGAGCGGTTGCCTCCACCCGCCACCAGAGTACTGAGAGCAGGGATGTGCAGTGGAGAAGCTCAAATTCTCATCTCAACACCAAGGATACAGGAACTTCTTCCAGACTCCCAGACCCAGGGGCCTCCTGTACTCCATCCTCTCTCCGGGCCCAAAGGTTGGAATAGCTACAACTACAGGCAGGACCGAGGGGTCACAGAAAAGCTCCAATCCTGGGAATGGAGGCGCCCTGAACCCCACCACAGTACCTATCTTCCTGACCTGGGGGGCCCAGGGACAGGGGCACCCAGAGCATTCTTGGCTGTTCCACTCTGGGCTGGACATATTGCCAGCACATCCTTCTGTGGTGGCACCCTCGCCCAGTTCCACGGCCCCTATGGCCCACTTACCGGTCGCGAGGATCAATCCACGATGTCTGGCGTGTGTTGTGGTCGATGTAGAAGACACGGCCGTCGTAGTCGCGTGCCTCCTCCCAGCCTGAGGGCAGAGGCAGCTCGGAGCTCTCACGGGCCCGTGGCTGAGGCGGCACTGAGGGCACTGAGGGTATCGCGACGGGGGGCGCAGGCGGTGGTGGCTCCCGCTGGGGCTGAGCCGGAGTCGGTGGCTCCCTCTGGGCCTCCCGCGACTGTCCCCGCCGTCGCCGCCGGCCGCCACTCAACCACGGCATGACGGCTCGGGCCCCGCTGCCACCCGGCCGCCCCGCGCGCGTCGCCTCCTCCGCCAGCACTAAGGCTGGGCGCCCGGGGCGCGGGGGCGGCCGCGGGGAGCCGCCCGCCGCACCGGGCGCATCCTCTGCTGGGCGCCTGCGCACAGGCGCCCAACAGGCTTCGCAAGCCGCTAGCTGTGCTGTTCGCTGCGCTGGGATGGCCCAGGTCGCTGCCGCGCGCGAAGTCACAGTCCCAAAACCGGAGCTGCAGCCACCGCTTTCGGCGGCTGCTCTGCTCCAGAGGCCGATCCGGCCATCTTCGCTCCACACAGCGGGGTCGGGAGGGCGGGGTGTTCTCACGCCCCGCCCCCTCCAGGCTCGCCCCGCCCCTTCTTGCTGCTCCTCTTTCAATCTCCTTGCGAGGCTCCTCCTCAGCCCTGGGCCTAGGCTTCCCCCGCCCCCGCCCCTTGGCCCTCCTCTCCCTTCTCCCCATTTCCCTCGCAGCTCCTCCTCCATTTCCCTCTAGAGCTCCACCTCTGTTCTCAGCAACTCCGCCCGCCCTGCGTCCCCTCGGGCAGCTCCTCCTCTGCCTGCGTTCTTCGGTTCCTCGCGCTCCTCCTTCTTCCACTCCCTCTTCACACCACCTCCCCCAGCCTCGAGAATCCGCAACGGGGCCTGGACAGGCGCCGCCACGTCAATCCGCCCCGGGCCACCTCTGAGAGAAAGCAGCGCCTGGAGGACGGTGGTGCACTCGGAGGCAGCCTGCTCAGGACTGACTCCTGGAGAGGGCAGTCACCGCACTTCACCCGCCCTCAGACCCTAGACGCCTGGGGTCCTCCCCTCCGCGCACCTGGGGGTGGAGGCTGAGCCTTTGGTCTGTTGACTACTCAAGCTCAAGCCACAAAGTAGGCAATGCCGTGGGAACAAGCAGAGGAACACCCATGGTCTCCTCGGTTGAAGCAGGGAACACAACTATAAGAGGACGTCTAGGTTGGTGGTGGCAAGCCCACACCCTAGCTAGGAGAGTTTAAAGGGATCTACATAGCTTCTTTACGCTGGACTCTAGAAGCCCCTCTGTGCTCTTTACACAGTATCTATGATCCCAGAGTTCGAGCAGAGACCCTTGAAAACTAGTACTGGCTAGGAAACCAGGTCACGCTGAAACCTAACTGATAATTTCTGCTCTGCTCACAAGTCAACTGCTGAGAAACAGAGACCCCAGAGTGAAATCTGGGTCTTGCTCTAAATTCCCCAGCTACAGACCCAAGACCATAATCCACTAGCCCACTAGAGCATGAAATGCAAATGCAAAAACATGTCATGTTTTTTAAGCACAATAATATAAAAACATTTATGATTAAGTCTTAATCAGCTGTTGAAATCCACTGCACGGGGGAAGTCGCTTGAGCAAAATGTGCTCCCTGTGCCCTCCAACTCACAAATGTTCTTAGTAGTTTTCATTACTTGGGTTTTTTTTTCCTTTTTAAATTTCCTTCCGATTTTCTTCTGAAATGAGACTATTTTGCAAAGGGAAGAATTGTGTCTAAAAATAATGTGAAGATGCAGAAACTGCCAAGAAAGGCATACAAGGAAAGTCTTTTTTTCCTGTCTGCCCTTGAAACATAGAAATGTCTTTGCTCCTCAAGTATTATGCTTCTCTACCAAACAATTTTGTTGGAAATTTCACTAGTTGAATCATTTTAGTGGCCCATGAATGATTATTAGAGGAGAGCCATAGAAACAAATGTAGGCTTTCCTCATACCCAAGGGTCCCATTTCATGGATTTGACTAACCAAAGAAGGGGAAAATGTTCTTTTGTTGTTGGTATGCACTATGTAGTCAGGCCTACTGTGGTTACTGAGCATATACAGAAATTTTTCTTACAATTATTGCCTAAACAATGCAATAAAACTACTATCTACACAGATTTTGACATTGTAAGAACCTGGAAGTGAGGAACATGTAGGTTGTAGTCAAATATTACTAAATTTCATGTAAGAGTTTTGAGAGTCAAGTATTTAAGTTGTGGAGGGGGATCCTTTGCAGACACGGAGACATCTACTTTATGATGACTCATGGGTAACAGAATGCCCTATATGTTGTGTGCTCCTACTCTGACATTTTTGCTTCTGGTTGCTACCATTCATCAGCACTAGACTGTAACTGCCTTCTTTTCCTCTCCCTTCCTGCCCATCCTGAAAGCAGCTTATCACCAACATATCTGACTGTTCTGACAAGCTTCAGTCCCACCCTTCCAGGCACACTGTCTTTTCAGAATCCTACAACTCTGGATACAAATGTATATGGCAGTAAAATCAGCCTGGTGAAAAGCGGAAAGGGCAGAGAAGACCAGGTGAAGGAAGAAAGAACCAGATAAAGAGTAAAGTGAGGGATTAGGCTGTAATCAGGAACTCAAAAGAAGCCAGTACTGATGGGCCTTTGCTGTGGCGAGAGACTCTCTGCCTGCCCTGCTGACCACACACGTGGGCAGACACTGCACTGGGTAGGGGAGATGCTGCACTGTACACTCTAAGACCTGTACTCCATCCTTACCTCTTGGGGATCAAACATAGAAACAGAAAATTATAATACAGTAGTGATTTGCCTACTAATGAAGACTGGATGCCAGCCTCATCCTGAAGCCTGAGGTGGGGGCAATTGTGAGACTGGAAGGGAAGATATATTAGATGGGGAAACTAAGGCACGGCCCTATTAATTCCTGAGTTTTGAGTTCTTGCCTTTTGGTCCATGAACTGGTCCATCAAGTCTTTGTTGGCAGTGTAGCACATGATATAAGGTGTTAAGCAGAATGTCATGCTGAGCAATGGCCATGCCAACAACAAAAGTATGGGCATTGTAGAGATCCATCCTCCCACCAAGATTTCACATGGAAAAACAGTGCAGAAACATCCATTCTCTCTGTGTAAAGGATATGCAAATACTTTTGTTCTCCTATCCAAAAGCCCTTTGGGAGTTCCCTTTCTGAAGTTGCTGAAATGCAGTGGTTTATTTAAATGCAGAAAATGTTATCTTAAAAATGATTGTTACAGAGGAAATCAAACAAGTAAGGACAGAAATTAGAGATTTTTCTTTTACTCCATTAGAGTCTTCCATCCTTCTCTATTCTTTTCTCCAAAAAATAAATTTTATTTTTAAAGTGAAGGTACAAAATTGGATCAACGCACATGCAATACTTGAGGTACTGCTAGAAAAGGAACATCCATGAAGGCTGCAATCATCACATCTAAAATAAGAAAAGGAAATACACTGTTACTAGAGATGTCTTGCCTACCTTTTATAAGCCAGGCAGTGTTCTAGGAAGTAACAAGTTGGGCTAACACATTGTGCTAGCAGAACAAGGGAAATGGGGCTGGATTGGGGCTGTAGAAGAAATAGTTTATTATTTGAGATTTTGTAAATTCTAGAATAATTAATCACGAGTGCTTCTCATATATTTAAATGATACAAATCCTATTCTGAGAAGTAGATTAGAAGTTACTCTTGTTTATTTTTGTCATAAATTCTGGGGTGAGAAGGAAGGGGACAAGCAAAGATTCCTGAAGAACCCTCTCCCCTGACTCAGGAATTGGAAGTAGATGGTATAAAATTGTTAGGTTTTGCTTATTCTTGGCTTTCCATAATGATAGACCTGTTTTATAAAGTTCTAACTTGTCACCAGAGAAGTCCTGGTTTAGATTTGATGGTGAGGGGTACTTCTCAAGTGAGATTTCATCAGACAGTGTGGGTACATACCTGGTTTACTAAAGTATAGGTTAAAAAATGAAACAAACTTAGACCAATTTGTCTACAAAATTTAAGAAAACTTGGGGCTCAGTGTGATGACACATACCTGTAAAGCTCGATTATGGGAAACTAAGGCAAGAAAAGTAAGAGCTGTGAGACCAGTCTGAGCTACTGAGAGAGAACCTGTGTCAAAACATAGGGGTATGTAGTGGTAGAGGAAAAAGAACCAACTTTATTCCTTTCCAGCTCTTCCCTTCCAAAACTGTATTTTTATTTCTTTTCCTTTTGATCCCATGGGTTCTGTCTAACACAGTGTTAAAAGGCTGATTTGAAATTTATTTCAGGCAAACCATAATTTTAGAATAATGCAGCTGCCCTGAGCCCATCTTGTACAAGATGCATCCTCCTCTATGGATTCCGTTCTGTTTAAGATTACTGAACTTGTCCCCTGAGTATCTGGAAAACTGCAGACCTCTGCATTCTGAGCCAAGCAACACAACCCGAAGGTTTCTGCCTGCAGATACAAGAAGGGGAATTTCTTCCACACAGAAAGAAGCAAACATTTTGTTTTTCCAATCCAAAATAGTAGCATTACATATTAGTTTCTTTTATAATATGAATGGAAATAGTCCATGCATCTGTGGGGTTTTGAACTAATAGCCCAAGATAATAATTATATAGAAGTGACACTCAAAGGAGAAAGGTAACTGTATTCCCCAAGATGATGTTTGCAGACAAGTTTACTTGTCACAGCTGGGCTGGAGGTACTATTGGTATCTAGTAAGTAAAGTCCAGGGACAATGGTAAAATTTCACATTAATCACAACAGCCACAGGGATGATCAATGATCTTGATCTGTAAAGGCCGAGAGACTTACAAATGCATGCAATTCTTGATAACATTTATACTACAATATTGACTCAGAGAGCCATCTGGGTAGTGTTTTCCTCACTTCACACTCCCATCTCCCCACCTACCCCCACACCCCCTCCCGTAAACAATAAGGGTTTGTTTACTATTTAAGAGGTGCCAGGCCCTACAGCAGTCATTAAGGGAAGTGTAATCACAAGCCACTTTCACACTTGCTCAGCTTGATGAGCAGGTTTAAGAGCCTGGATCTCTTTGTGACTCAGCTTTATGTTATGTCGCTGTGAAATTCAGTCTGGCTTCCCAGACAGGAAGTAGAAATGGATAAAAAGTCAGCTGCTGACCAACCAGACTATAGGCAAAGTTTGATTTTTTGCCATCCCCTCAAGTGTTTCTTCCTTGCCTGATGTTTCTCCCCACCTAGGATCTGCTGGGCAATTTGTGGTTTACATTTTGCAACGTAAAATGAAAACACATTCAACTTCTTGCTCAGAAAATGTGCAAATTTCTATAATAGAAACAGTAGAACATTACAATAAGCACTGGCCAGGTACCGTTGTCCACTCTTGTATCCCCAGCATTCAGGAAGACAGGAGAACCATGAGTTCAAGTCTTGCCCAGGATACACAGCAATACCTCATCTCAAAACTAAAATCAAGTAAACACTATCAGAATACAGAATTCTGGATGACCACGCAGGTCATCTATGAAGTCGGGACCCTCACCCCAATATGAATGGTAACCTTATAGGAAAGGGAGAAGAGAGAGAGACACCCAGGGATTAATAACAAATGGAAGCAAAAATTGGAACAAGAAGCTAAGCAAAAGACATGGAATATATTCTTTCAAGTGTCTTTAGAGTGCATGCTTCACCTCTCTCAAACCTTGACCACAAAATCTAGCATGCAGAGCTTTGGGAAAAGAAATTCCTGCAATTTGAAATTGCCCAGTGTGTGACACTTTGTTATAATAGCCCTAGGAAAGGAATGTACCTAGAAATTAGTTCCCAGGTCCCTGCTGCTACTTTAGTAAAGATTGCCAGGAAATCCTAAGAAACAGAAACCCACCATGATTATATCTAGAAATCCTTCTAGAAACCTCAGCTATGGCATGCATGACTCCACAAAAACATTCCATAAGCTGTATCAGCCAACAGTCTGTGGAGACCAGAGGCAAGCCATATGCTGTTGTCACATGCGGCTCAAAGTTCAGATGTACTTTCAGGCTATCCCACCTGTAGAAGAGGAAAGTGTTTTTCTATGTAAGTTTTCCAGAAATCCTAAAGGAATGACAGAATCAGAATAAAGAGCTATAAATTCCACAAACTTTCAACATCGGTACTGCTAACATTACAAAAAGAAATAAAACAAAACATTTCTATGGAAGAACACGCCCACCTAGCGTATGTTACTGCCCCCCCCCAAAAAAAACCCAAATTGAGATCTTGGATCTGACTATCATCTTCTGAGATAGGGTAATATATGATAGTTATATTTTAATTGACTATGTAATAAGCAATATAAAATTTCTTTTGTGTCTATAAGACATAAGCACAAAGCATTCCATTAAACTTTGAGATCAACATGGTCAACAGACTGAATTGCTTCTTTCATAAATAAAGCTTTATTGGATTATGGCCACGCCCATTCTCTTGTATACTGTCTAAGTTTGATTCCAGGATACAGTGGCAGCGTCCGGAAGTTGCAACAGAGAAATTATGGACCCTAAAGTAAAAAATGATCTGTGAAGAGATGACTCAGGTTAAGAGCACTTGCTGTTTTTTGCGAAGGATCCAGGTTCAAATCCCAGCTCCCACAGGGCAGTTTGAAACTGTCTGTAATGGCTGGACATGGTTGTGCATGCCTTCAATCCCAGCACTTAGGAGGCACAGGCAAGTGGATCTCTGTGAATTTAAAACTAGCCTGGTCTACAGAGTGAGTGAGTTCCAAGATAGTTAGGGCTACACAGAGAAACCCATCTTGAAAAAAAGAAAAATAGGGCTGGAGAGATGGCTCAGCGGTTAAGAGCACTGGCTGCTCTTCCAGAGGTCATGCCTTCATGAGTTCAATTCCCAACAACCACATGGTGGCTCACAACCATCCATAATGAAATCTGGTGCCCTCTTCTGGCCTGCAGACAGAAACTGTATACATAATAAATAAACCTTTTAAAAAAAGAAAGAAAAAAAGAAAAATAAAAAGAAAAAAGTGACTCTGACAAATGTTTATAGAAAATATCTGCCAAGTCCTGACTAGATCAGAACTTGAAAACTACTTTCTTGGAGACAATTTTGCTTAATCAGTATTATAGATGTAATATCGATATCCCCAGTAAATCACTTGTTGAATTATTTAACTCCAATGTGATATATCACTCACTGAATTATTTAACTCTAATGTGATATTACTAGGAGGTGAAAACTTTTGGAGTAACTAAATAATAGGAAAAAAGCTCTCATGAGTGGGATTAGAGCTGCCCTTATAAGGAGAGACAAGAAAACTAATTGGTTCCTTTTCTATCATGTAAGGATATAATCATAAGTTGGAAGTTTGCAACCTGGGAAAGAGCTCTTACCACAGCCCCAACCATAACTTTTGCACCTGATCTCAGACTTCCAGCTTTTGGAGCTGTGAGAATTTCATGTGTGTTTTGTAAGCTTCTGCAAGTCTCTCCTATGTCATTATAGCAGCAGAAATGGACTAAGATGCTAATATTTGTCTGTTAACTATCATTCACTGGTCATAAAGCTTCCCTTGGGGAACTGCTATCAAATTTATATTTCTGATTGTTTGTTCTTATGTATTGTTCTCAGCTATACTAAAGCAGTGATTTTTCCCTATCAGAGACATTGGACAATTTCAGGAAACTCTGAGCAGGGAAGCAGCACTCTTAGAATACTGGTGGATAGAAGCTACAAGTTGTAAACTGCTAACCCTCATTTCTAGCAACTCTAGAAAGCAAACCCTTAGCTAGCTCTAAATGTCAACAACACCAAGGTTGAGAAGGTCTGGGTAAATAGCAGCAGAAAGCAGTGAGCAGGTGTTATTCTCCACTATGTAATTGCAAGGAACAAGAAATAAGATATATTTGCTGAGTGAATAAAGTATGAACTTGTTAATCATTTACACCATACCTTCTGGTCAAAATTACCTCAAAATCAATTACTATAGCTCATAAAAGAACATATGAAATGGTTAAAACTAAATATTACTTGAAAAATCCAGAATAATATATGTTCCTGCTAACATCACAAAGAGAGAGACACCAGGCATACTGTTCCTCCAGGAAAGAAAACAAATACCATGGAATATGAGGCAATCCTACTCCCCCAACCCAAATCTGATCAAAGCTTTAGAAAGATTCCATGGATTCCAAAGGTCTTTAGGGGCAGATAGAAAGGACACTTATTTATCATAGGATTCCTTTAAGTGCAAAGGTCTTTACAGCTAGAGGGAAAAATACGTATCTTGAGAACCAAAAGAATGCAGAATCCAATCAGGTGATCAGATCAATGCTGGGGGCCCTGCAAATACCCTCATGTGCCTGGAAAATCGATAATGTGAATAATTTAAAACTTAAGGTCAGGGGCCTTGAGATGGCCTCTCATGAATTATAGTGTCATGGACATTGCAATTATTAATGGATTAAGTGTCCCATTAGGGGCACTGACAAGAATCTATCTAGTCACAGTCAGGCTTAACTCTTGAGGGCATATGCAGGCTCAGTTACTAGGAGGTTAACTTCCATGTGCAAAAAGTATATCTTTCAGCTCAAGGAACACTTCAGAAATACACAAGGTCCACTAAAAGTATCAAAGCTTGTACATATATTTGGGATATGGAAGACATTTGTGCATATAATCTTCCATTGAATCCAAAGGATATCAGGTCTGGGACCCACCAACAATAACAAACTCTGAAGATACTCAAGTCCTTTCAATTAAACGATGTGTTTAACCTACAAAAATAATTTCATATACTTTAAACAATTTCTAGATGCTATACACCATCTAATATAAATTTGAATATAAATAAATAAGAGGTTATTAGACTACATTGCTTAGAACAGAGTGACAAAAATGTCAGTATATACTCAGCCTTGATGCAGATTTCTTCCTTAACAATAATATTTTATTAATTATTTGGGAATTGCATACAATACAACCTAATCATATTCACTCCCCATTCTTCCCAGGTCCACTCTTGGCCTTGCTCCCCACAAAGTCCCCCCAAAATACCAACTCCAAATTGTGTTACCCATATACTCATTGGAACATGGTCAAACTCCTAGTGGCCAGCCGCTTAAAGAAAACTGAGACTTTAAAAAATATATTTAGTTGAATACATGTGGATACAGAGAAACGGCTGTATAAAAATTCAATGTAATTATGAAATTTAAAAGAATGTTTGAGTTTTGGAAATCACAATGAGATGAGTAACTGAAAATCTTTTTAAAAATTACTTATTTATTACTTCAGGTTACATCTCCATCACAGTGCCCTCTTTCCACCCCTCCCAGTCTCGCCCTCCCACCCTCTACCCCCTATCCCTTCCATCCCACTCCTTTGGAGTGGTGTGTCCCCCGCCCCAGTTCAGTAGTCATATAAGGGCCAAGAGCCTCCTCATACACTGGGGACCTACAAGGCAGCACCACCAGGGCAAAGTGTCTCATTGATAGGAAACAAAGTCTATGTTCCTGTTCCCCTTTGGTCCTTTGGTTGTAGTATAACTATCCTGTACTATATGACTAAAATCCGATTATAAGTGAATAGATGCCATATGCATCCTTCTGAGTCTGGGTTAGCTCACTCAGGATGAGCTTCTCTAGTTCCATCCATTTGGCTGCAAATTGCATAATTTCGTTGTTTCTGATGGCTGAATAGTATTCCATTGTGTAGATGTACCACAGTTCTTTTTTTTAATCCATTCATTGGTTGAGGGACATCTGGGCTGTTTCCAGTTTCTAGCTATTACAAATAAGGCTGATGTGAACATAGATGAGGAGATGTCCTTGTGATTTGGTGAGGAATCATTTGGATGTTTACCCAGAAGTGGTATGGCTGGGTCTTGAGGTAGAGCTATTCCAAGTTTTCTAAGATATCTCCAGAATGATTTCCATAGTGGTTGCACAAGCCTGTACTTTCACCAGCAATGGAGGAGTGTTCCCCTTTCTCCACAACCTCACCAGTATGTGCTGTCATTGCAGCTTTTGATCTTAGCCATTCTGACAGGTGTGAAATGGATCTCATAGTCGTCTTAAGTTGCATTTCTCTGATGATTAAGGATGCTGAGCATTTCTTCAAGTTTCTCTCAGCTTTGGCTACATGTGGATGGAGACATAGAGAAGGAGAGGCAGAAGAAGAACGGGGAGGGAGAGAAGAAAAGAAGGAGAGGGGAAGGGAGATGGAGAGAGGGAGGGACAGAGAGGGGGGAGAGAGAGGGGGGAAAGAGATATTTTAATTACAATTTCAATTTCAGACTGAATTTATAACGTTAAGGGAAAATATACATTTAAAATTATAACTTAAATTATTAAATTTGTAAAACTGAGTCAATCTTTTTGTACACATAGAAACTCATAATTCTTTAGGGCTACAATCAATACATTTGAAGGACTGTGCAATGTCCAAATTAGTGCTCTTACCTAAAAAATTCACAAATTTATCTTTACTAGATAATTTTTCCCCAACCTAAGATCTTACTCAGCTCTCCAGAGCCTGCTTAAAGCTGATAAGATCTAATATGAAGCAAGTTGCATTCCTTCTAAGGTACTTGCATTTCTAGTTTTGCACAATCTGAATCTAATTTTCTTCCTTTGTCATTTTTGTTGTCACTTATAAACTAGTATTTATTTGTACATGTGTACATGCATGTATGTATGTGGGGAGAGCTGACCCTCAGCTGAAGAAGTGTCTTCTTTATTAATCAATTGAATTATGTTCCTAATACAGGATGAGCTTAGCTCTATGACAATTTACCTATGAAGTATTGATAGAAGGTCCAAATAGTTCTTTTTTGTAGTTAATATGGAGTTTGAAAGTTAGAGAACACTGACTATTTGAATACCATTATGATCCTAATGTGCCTAACAAAAGTGTGAGACATCTATCTATCCTTTGTAGTTCACAAAGAGGCAACATCAGCATCAATATTAGAAACAATGTATCTCAGCTCACACCTCAGTCCCTGTAAGTCAGAATCCACTTTTCAGCAAGATCCTTGAGTGACTCTTATGCACATTGCAGTTTAAGAAGTAGCAACCTAGATAAGTGCAAGTAACAGTAATTGCTATTGCAGTGACATGCTGTTTGAGTTTCGGACTCAACAGAGATAAAAGCAGTATTTATTTGTTTGGATTTTTTAAATTGTTTATCATTTTATGGGCATGGATATATTGTTTACATATACATGTATGTATGTATGTATGTATGTATGTGTGTATGTATGTATGTATGTATGTAGGCATCGTGTGCATGCCTGATACCTGAGGAGGCCAAGAGAATCTCAAATCCCCTGGGTTATCATTGCAGAAAGTTGTGAGCCACACTATGGATGCTGGGAATCAAACCAGTGTCCTCTGGAAGAACAGTCAAAATTCTTTTAACAGCTAAGCCATCTCTCCAACCCTTATCCATTTGTTTTAAATGAAAAGTTGACAATCTACAATTCAATTACCTCAGCAAATTTCCTCCAGAGATTATTGGATTATGTATGTTTGTGATGAGAACATAAACAAGCTTCATTAGTGATCCAGTAGAAGTCTCCCATGGTGTAAAAAGGAGTAAGGAGATTCTGCCATAATCCACTGATGTCCTTTCCTCTTAGGGATTCCAGCTAACTCCCCAGCTACTGTAGAGAAAGTTGGTGGATTAAAGAAAGCCATAAATGTTTGATATAGAGTTTATTTCCTCTCTTCTTGAACAGGCATGACTTAGAAATTGCCTATAACCTCTTCTACAAATTACTCTGTTCCTCCAATGATTACTTGGATCATAGATATGATTGTCTTGACTTGTTATTTTTGTATTGTTTGTATTGACATGATATGTCTTGACTTCTGCCAACACAGGGTATTTATGCCTGGTAGAGGTTGGGAGTTGAGACAAGATCTCACACTGTAGCCCAAGGTGACTGCAAATTCTCCATATCCTCTTGTCTTAAGTTCCCCAGTGCTGAGATTAAAATTATATGTCAACACGCTCAGTTTCTGTTCTTATATCCATAAGATTGTACAGCACTTGTACTTATATGCATCTAGCTCCTTTTTAAAATAAACTTTATGTTTGTGAAATTCCTTTGCATCATTGTGTATGGCTGTAGATCATTCGATATTCATGATGGTAATGATTCTATGTCACAAGCTGTGTATAAGCTTATATTTATGTAAAACAAGGGTTAGCAAGCTTCCTCTGTAAAAGGTCAGATAGTAAATATATTATATGATAGATCAAGGGCTTCTGTTGAAATGAGTCCACACTGCCATTATAGTTGGAAAGCAGCCATAGATAATATGTAAATAAATGGTTATGGTTGTAAAACTGTGTTCATGCTGAAATTTAAATATCATATGATTTTCACATACCACAAAATCTTATTCTTATTTTGATCTTTTTCTAAGCAGTTTAAAATGTTTTAAAAATATTGTTTTCATACTGTATTTAAAAAAATCTATCCAAACAGCAAATATCCCCTAAAACTTCCAAATCTGGCCAAAGGCACAGGAAAACAGGAATTCTCAGGGACTGTGAAGTGATTCATTCGTTAGGCCTGGCAATGGAAAAATATATGTAAAACACCTTAAAATTTGTCTTAGTTTTTGACCATTTCTAGGCATTTATCCAAAAAATAACTAGAGACTTGCATAAAGATTAATGGATGCAGATATTCATCATAGAATTATTTATAGTATTAAAAATTTGAAAACAGACTCCAACTTGGGCAGATGGAAGTAATGCATCCCAAGCCCCCCATATTTCTCCAAACACATAGACATGCTTTATATAATATAATAAAAGTATTAAATGCACAGACCAGTAGAAATATCACTTTCCTCAATCATAGACACTCCTTGTCAGGGGCTGCAGTTTTAAGACCTGCATTGGAATAAGACATGGAGCCTGCCAAAAGCTAGGATCCAGGCAAGACCACTTCTTTCATGAATTGGAAGACAAGATGAATGTCTCCTTTTACGCAGACTTCTGTGCTTGCTCACTGCAAGGGAGAGAGACTGAAATAACACTATGAGAACAGGGAAACTTCAAGCCCATTGGATACAATTGGAGAGTGACAATGTGCATTGTCCTTGGGGAATGGAAATTCCAAGGTGACAATTGATGGGAAGACCTGTTTGGTCTGGTGGAAACAAAGTTTTTCCACTGTATAGTATCCAACCATAATCCAAGAAAATTAAGCCCACTAAAATGGAGAAATTTTCTATGAATTTGGTAAGGTAACAGATACTATATCCTTGAGGATTTGAAGCCTGAGACAGAAGGGCCATAGCCATGTGTCATGTCAGTCGTGTAATCCCAGCACTAGAAAGGAGAAAGAAGAGGCAGGGGAATTCCAGTAAGAGACTAGTTTAAACTACACAAGACCATCTCTCAGAAAATAAGTTAACAAAAGAAAAGAAAATACATAAAAATTTTAAGAAATATGTCGGGACAGTAAAACAACAGAGACAGAATATCAAATCAGTGGTTTAAAATGCTTGCATAGACAAAAGAAGGAACAGAAACTGTAACAAAATAACAAATTACTATAAGAAGAGAGTGAAAGGAATGCATCAAGGACAAAACAAATTTCTAGGGCCAGCTACATCACTGAGATAAACTCAATGAATGGGCTAGAGAGTAGAAGAGAAAATTTGTGAGTTGTGAAAAGTAGACTTGCGAAAGTTTCCATAAATGAAAGTGGGGAAAATGTAAGCTTAGGAGAAACAAAACAAATTTCTGTTTTGTTTTAACAAAACCCAAAACCCCACAAACAAACAAACAAAAATCCCTGAGAAAATTGCTCTACTTGTGTCCTAATCTCCACATACCTGCCTTTCCCTGAAGTAAAACTGTAAAATAAACAAGTAAATGCTTAAAAAAGAAAAAAGTCACTTAAAAATCTAAAACAGGACCCCTTCAAAATAATTTTAAAAACTTAAAAAAAACCTCAGAACACTACTAGTAGAGGCAGAAGAGCTTGAATAAGAAATCTACAAATTAATGTTCAGAAGCTCAACTTTAATGTAACTATTGTTAAACTATATGAGGTAACATACGTTTTATATGGAAAAAGAAGGAAGTAAAAAAGTCAGAAAACATTTTAAAAATGAAAAGTGGGAGAGAAAGCACTCCATCTCCTTGATATAAAAATGTCCTATTAGTTAGTGTAACTTTCAAAGTGCATCAGTAAGCAGATGGGCAAGTAGAAATAGACTGAAGTTAGGGCACCGGGAGAGAAATTAGTATTGATAAAGTACATGTGAGTGCATATGGAAAACAGGATTATTCAATAGCATTGAACAACTGTAGCTGCCTAAAGGGGAAAATATGCTGACTCTTGAGGCAGGGACTGACAATTGTCACCAAAGTCTAGGACACCTGGATATGTTTGGTAGCCCCATTTTTGGTTGAGAATGGCTATCCACAAACACTGTCAATAGAGCATAAAATCAACTTTAATTCTTATCGCTTTTTGCTCTCTTCAGGCACTGAAGTTCCACAGCACTGACATGGAAACAGGGTCAGTATCCTAAGGGATTGAGGAAAAACAAGATGGAATCTGAATCTCTGAATGACAGTCTGAAATGAAGGCAGTCATTGATTTGAAACGTTCACCTCAGAGGCATTTTGACTTTGTATTTTTATGACATTGACTTTTTTTTTTAGTCATCCCTCCATGACAGACAGGTCTTTACTATTTCTCATACAAATCCCCAGTGTAAAAGAAGAAGTGTGGGAAGATTTATTATTACTATTATTATTAGTAGTAGTATTTAATTGAGACAGGCTCTTACTCTATTACTCAGGCCAGCCTAGGCTTCCAATAATTCCCTTACCTCAGCCTCCCATGTGTTGGGATTACAGGCATGTAACACCACTCCAACTATAAAACTCCTTATGAATTAAATTAGTTTTGTCTGTATTTATGGTACACAATTTGAAGACTTGATATACATAAATGTTGTGAAATAATCACCACAATCAGGCTAATTAAGTACCACCTCACTGTGTTTCCTTGTGGAGTGAGCACTTATGATTTATCTCTTAGCCAATTTCAAATATATAGTAAAATACTGTTACCTATTGTCACCCTACTCGATGCTTGGTCTACAATGCATATTCATGTAAAATTTTGTACTCTTCCACCGACATCTCCTCACCCATCTTGCCTCAGAGAATGCTGAGAGCTGGTCTCATAACATGACTTCAGAGCTGGCTATGTCCTTCCATCAAAGCCATCTGCTCGGTCTGGGAAGCCAAACACAATGAGATTTGTCCTGCATGCCACTAATTTGGTAGTTTGCCCCAGTATCCTGAATGTTAATGCAGGCCTCCCAAACCTGATCAGAGGTCCACTACAGATACTTTGTTGTTCATGGCAAATGCCAGATTAACCTCCAGGGCCCATGCCTGATACCCCAATTTCCACAGGACACAGGAGGGCCAGGTGTTTGTCTGCAGCTGCCCCAGTTGCATCACAGGAAAGGAATCCTCAATTAGGACACTGAGAATTTATCAGTCCCACCAGCCCTCAGGGAACCAACTCATTGCTTGGAATGCTTACTGCTTGCCTCAGAGTCAGAGACTAAAAGCTTCCTGGTTTGTTAACCCTGCCAGATGCGCCAAGGGCTCCCCAGAGGGGAAAAAGGTTTTAGGACCACAGGATGCCTTCAAGGAGTAACCTGTTCCCTATCTTTATGAGGCCACTATCTCTTACTCTCAAGACTGGTTTCTTATCCAGTCAGGAAATCAGCCAGGGACAAAGCCTCTGGGCGCCCTTTGCTCAGAGTACACAAATGGTGTGGTAACTGGGAAACAGAAAATTGTCACCTAATCTTCTTCTCTGCTTGCCTGCTGTGAATTGCTTTGGTATGGAACAGGTCCTCACTGGCTGACCCCAATTGTCCCATACTTTTTAAAGTGCTTCTGTCCCTACGACCTACGACCCCCCCCCCCCCCCCCCCCCCCCCCCCCCCCCCCGTTTCTTTTTGGCATTATTTTGACACAAGGTCTATCCACGCATTGCGTCCCAGACAGGCTGTGCAGCCCATGCTCTCCACTCTGGGATTACAGGCATAGTTTATTAAACTCTTCCTAAATTGCATGGCTTCCTCAGTTCCACATGCTTTTCTATAGTTGCATCATTTACATTGCGAATATAAAAAAATAAAAATTGCTCTCTCTTTCTCTCTCTCTCTCACACACACACAAGACATATAAAAGAGACTGGGGTGTAGCTTCTTGCCTAGAACGTTTACTGTTTACTCATGAGGAGTCTGGGGTTTGTCCTCAGCACAGTGCTTGAGTGGGAGTTGAGGGAGAATTTAAAAGATAAAATTTTGTTGGCTAAGCATAAAATGCTGAACCTTAAATCCTTAAATCCCTGATTTAAATCCTCGACTCTTATTCCAGGTTGACAACCTTCCTGATAGGAGGAATTGGGCCACTGTGGGCTACCTTGCACAATGCAGGTGAGGTGAGGTGCTATTTCAAATATGAAGAGGCTCCCAGTTGTCAATCAGCCTGCTTACTTTTAGGAAGCTTTACTTTGCCAAGGCAGCCTCTCTAGTGCGATTCCTGCGATTCCTGATGTCATTCACCCACGCTTGCCTGTCATGGGAGCTTGGATTCTCAATTATTAGAAATAATGTGTTGATAGTACACTTAAAATTAGTTGGGAGTATACCTAAATGTGCAAATCTGTAATCACGATAAGTGCATTAAGAATATTTATATTTTTAAAGTATACAGAACATATTTTTGTTGTTAAAGTCTGAGATCATGGATAAAAAAATACTCAAATAATTTCAGGAAAAATCTTTCTCTTTCCTTCTCTCTCTCTCTCTCTCTCTCTCTCTCTCTCTCTCCCTCCCTCCCTCCTTCCTTCCTTCCTTTTTTATTCTGTTCTGTTTTCTGTTTTTGAGGCAGAGTTTCTCTGTGTAGCGCTGGCTGTCCTGGAGCTTGCTTTGTAGACCATGCTGGCCTCAAACTCACAGAGATTTGCCTGCCTCTGCCTCCCCAGTGCTGAGACTAAAGGTGTGTGCTACTACACAAGTCTAAAGTTTCTTTAAGTATGGTGAATGCTATATAAAGACCCTTCAGTTGTATCAGAAATCTATTAGCTCTTAAAAATATGTGAAGCAGAGACTGGGGAACTTAGCTCAGTTGGTAGTGTACTTGCCTACCATGCACAAAGACCTGGATTCCATTCCCAATACCATGTAAATCTGACCTAGTGGCACACACCTGTAACCCTAGAACTCTGGAGGTGAAGGCAAGAAGACCAGTTTCAGTGTGTCTTTTTTTTTTCTTCTGAGACAGGATTTCCTCTGTATAATTGTGGCTGTCCTGGAACTTACTTTGTATACAAGGCTGGCCTGCAACTCACAGAGATTGACTTGCATCTGCCTCCCTAGTGCTGGGATTAAAAGCATGCGCCACCATACCTGGCATTCTTTTTTATAATTACATGATTTTTATGAATATGGATGTTTTACCTTCATGTATATATATATGTACCATGTTCATACTTGCTGCACAGGGAGGCCAGAAGAAGGTGTCAGATTCCCTGGAACTGGAATTACAGATGACTGTAAGCCACCATGTGGATGCTAAGAATTGAACCCAGGTCCTTTGGAAGAGCAGCCAGTGGTCTTAACAGATGAGCCTCTCAAGTGCATCCTTTACATAGGGAGTTTGAGGACACAAGTCCCTCCTTTAGAATTTGTGAGTGTTAGAAGTGAAGAAGGCAACAATTTAATATGTATTGAGTTTGTATATTGATTAATTTAATGACTGTGTTATTTTCTCTGCATAGTTGTACACGGGAAATTTTCTATAACTTAAAGTCAGTTAAAAAGCCTAAATTACTATTGTAAAAAATTAAACACATTATAGTAAACCCATAGGTTGAAGAAACACCTTGTACCCTTTAAAAATCACCATAAAAAAGAATTGAGAGGAAAAACCCAAGATACATTTGATATGAAAAGAACATTAGAAAACAATGTCATGAGATCACATTTTGTTTTGGAAAGATGTACCTTCAATTTTATTGGTGCATCACATATATGAAAATAAATTGGCAGGATATTAAACTTGGCTACAGCTAAGTTATTCCAAATATGTGTTTAATTCTGTGTACCAAGTCTGCAATGAGCCTCTACAGTCATCTCCTCAGAATACTTATTATATATATGACTTAATATATATTACATATAATAAATATGTTTATAATTAAATATTCATTATATATAACTTAATATATATAGTATGTATATATATATATATATAAAACTGTATTTGATGTGGTCCTGCCACCTGATGGCCAAATGGAAAAATGCTTTATGAATGTTAACTAAGTGAAATTTTTTTGCTACCATTGAGTATGGTTACACTGCCGTCTAGCGGACATATGGAAAATAATTTTTAGAGGCCTTAATTAAAAAAATAATTTTTTTAGAGGCAAATGGATGGAACTAGATAAGATCATCTGGAGTTAGGTAATGCAGACCCAGAAAGACACACATGGTATGTTCTCACTCATAAACAGATATTAGCCATTAAGTACAGGATAATCATGCTACAATCTACAGACCCAAAGAAACTAAGTAACAAGGGGGGCTCAAGGGATGATGGTAAGTAAGGGAAATAAAATAAATAAAATAAAATAAAAAAATGCATAAAGGTGTCTGGACAGGAACCTAACATAACTGCCATCTGAGAGGCTTCAACCAGCAGATAATGGAAACAGATACAGAGACCCAGAACCAACCAAACATTAGGAGAAACTCGAGGAATCTTGTGGAAGAGTTAGGGGAAGGTTTGAGGGACCTGGAGGAGTCAAGGACACCACAGAAGACCTATGTAGCCAATTAATTCAGACACAGGAGGAGCTCATAGAGACTGAACCACCAACCAAAGAACATGCATGGA
Source organism: Lophiomys imhausi (assembly GCA_907164525.1). Taxonomy (NCBI): domain Eukaryota; kingdom Metazoa; phylum Chordata; class Mammalia; order Rodentia; family Muridae; genus Lophiomys; species Lophiomys imhausi. Next base: position 292,993 of record CAJQZJ010000591.1, read on the forward strand.
CTGGTCCTAAGCCAACTACACATATGAAGCTGATGAGCTGCTTGGTCTTCATGTGGATCCCCTAGCAATTACAATGGGGAATATCTCTGACTTGGACTCTGTTTCCTCCCTCTGGATCCCATTTTCCTAGCAGAACTTCCTTGTCTTGCCTCAGTGGAAGAGGAGGCACTTAATCCTGATTTGATTTGATGTGCCAGAATGGGTTGGTACTGGGTTACGGGGGCTGTATGGTGGAAGTGAGTGGGAGGGTGGGACTGAAAGGAGAGGAAGGAGAGGAGTTGCGATTGGGATGCAAAATAAAAAACATAAGTAATGAAAAAAAGCTTTATTTTTGTTACATTTTAATTAACATACATAAATATCTGTATGTACATATCTTTTTCATAATACATATATAAACATGTATTTACAATACATATGTAGGCATAAGGTTATTGTGTACTTCAAATGCTGATTTCTATGCCCCTTATGTCTGGTTCCAGTCCTTGTTCTGAAGAGCTCATATCTCAATGTTACGTAAGCACTGCTCCCCAATTGTCTTCTGATATACCAATAAAGCAGTTTATAGTCAATCACTGAGCAGGGGAGAGAATAGGGCTGGACTTCCTGCCCTCCAGTGGAAGAGGAGTTATGGAGAGGAAGAAGGAGTATTCAAGAGGAGGCCGAGGCAGGAGAGACAAGAAGAGATTCAGCTGAAGCAGGAGCAACAAAGTGCAAGTATCTCTGAGATATATGCTGAGGGGAAGCCAAATTAGCTTAGTGGGTTAAGAACAGAGTAATAACTGCTCAGTTTTTGTGTTGTGAGGCATGGTTAACAAATAATATAAAGGGTCTCAGTTATTTAGATGATAGCTGGATTAAGAGGTAAACAGTGAAACTAGCATAATTATATCAAGTTACACTAACATACATATATAATTATGTATTTAAATATACAAATGCATAATAATTACGTATTTATAATACACTAATACATAATATCATATGTAAATATAACATATACATCAGCATGTATTGTTCCATTTATATATAAATACATATTATATAATATATGACCTTCTAAATACATA
>CAJQZJ010000591.1:314062-338762 GCA_907164525.1 Lophiomys imhausi
TGCCAAATACATATGGACTGGACATTGGGAATGTACGCTAAGCCATATAACCCTCATAACTGTGGCCTATTTATCTCTGTTGTTTTGTATTGTATTTTTTATTATAAGAGAAAGAGCCATTTGTTGGACTGAAAGGGGAGCCTGTAGGGGGAAATAGGATATACCTTAAAGTTAAAAAAAAAGGGAGAGGATGGGGGTTGAAGGTGGGAGGGTGGGACTGGAATGGGGAATAGGGAGGGGACTGTGATTGATGTGTAACTTGAAGAAATAAACAATAAAGGAAAAAAAAGGGAAAAAATTAGATTTAGAAAATATTTACGGGTTTCTGATACAGTCTCTTAATTGGGGCATGAAGATCAACTTGTCTGTGAGCGATTAGCTTATCAGCTTATCAGCTTGTGGAAAAACAAGGATGAAGTCAGGTGAAAACAGGAAACAAACAGGAGAGTTAATGGACTGAAAAACAAGGTTGAAATCAGGAAATACAGGAGACAATGGACTGAAAAAATAAGGTTGAAGTCAGGAAAACAGGAAAGACTTAATGGACTTAAGAAACAAAGTATCTGGCCTGGCATTGTTTTCAGCTGCTAAGTGGGTGGAGCCCAAATTAAGCTGAAACAGAGTTCCTCCTATTTAAGGATAGTGCATGGAGCCCCATCCAAGAGGCCCCTGATTCTAGAGATCTCCGAGAGTCCTGCTGAAGAAAGGGTTGGCCATCAGTTGGTAGCCAGATCTCCCTGAGGCAGAAAGAATCTTGTGAGCAAAGAAAGCTTCATCAAGACACCAAAAGGCCAAGGACTAAAGCCTGTGGTTCATCTTTTGCCTAGAGGGGTTTGATCTGTCCGAACAGTGGCCTAAACTATACTGTGGCTGGCTTTAAGGACTGAGGCAGAGCAGCAGAGTTGCTGATACGAAGGAAATAAGGTGGCCTAAAGATGGCTGGGGTTTCCCAGAGAGAAGAAGGCATCAAGCCTTATTTAAGGTGAGACTGCCATAGCCAATTTACCCTGAGGAATCTACATCTGAGATATTCCAGAAAAAAAAAGACTGCTAAGTGTGTTAAAGGGTCTACCACAGAGACTGTGTTCCTGACGACTGAGGACCTGCCCCAGAGACTGTATCCTTCTAAAAGGTTAGGAAAATAATTATCAATAGGTTTAGTGGTTAGCTTAAAGGGGTTGTAGGAATTTGTAGGGTTAATAGTTAACAAATTGTTGGTATTTTTTATAAGTGAATATTGTTAATAAATAAATAAGTACTGATAATTTTAAAAAGTTTAGTTTCACAAAACTTGCAGTACAGTGGATGGAACTATAAAATATGTTAAGTGAGGTGACACAGGCTCACAAAGTCAAATACTGTATGTTCTCTCTTGTATGTGCATACTATTTTTTATGTTTGTACATGTATGTGAGAGTGGCTATGTGCAGAGCCTAGGAATTTATAAAGGGGCTTACTAGAGGGACAAACAGAGGTGCTAAGGGAGAGGAGTGGGGATGGTAACAGAACTGAAGTGATATGAAAGTAGAAGAGGAATACTGGTGGAGAAAGGTTTGAGTGAGGATGTGAGGTAAAGGCATGGGGGAAAGAAGATTGGGAAGGAGATGGACTAAAACCAAGTATGTATAAAATGATATAAGAATCCTGTTCTTTGCATGATAATTGGAAAATTAGGCTAAATGTTCAAAATTAGTAATGCTCATTACATACAATTTAGTGAAAGCATGAAAGTAGAAGAGAGTACCCTTGGAGTAGTGGCTCATGCCTATTATCCTAGCATGGTTAGTCTATAGTAAGAGAATAATCATGCATTTGTGGCCAGCCTGGGCTACACACAATAACCTTATCTCAGGAAAAAAGGAAAGGAGGGAAAGAGAAAGTCACCTCATAATCTCATGGGCCACAGCATTAATTCAATAATCTTACTTACTTCTTGGAGGGAATCCTTGGACAAGGGCTCAGTACTTCTCTCAGAAGACAATTTTTCTGTTATTGGGACGCTAACCTTGGAGCTTCTTCTGATACTTGATACTTCCTTTGCTTTTAAGACATATACTTCAGCTTCTTTATTACTACAAATAGCAAATTGTTTGTTCATAGTGAAATACCACATCTTGGGTGCTGTAATGACTAACACTGGTTGTCAACTTCATTCGATCTGGAATCAATTAAAATGCAAGTTGCTAGGCATTCTTTTCCAGTGAGATCCTTCCTTCCTTCTTTTTCCTTCAAGACAAGGTTTCTCTTTGTAGCCCTACATAGAGAGCAAGAGTGTCCTCAAACTCAAGGATCCCCCTGTCTCTGCCTCCTGCTGGGGTTAAAGGCATGTGCCACAATACCTGGTTAAGACTCTTTTTTAATTTTATTTATTTATTTATTTATTTATTTATTTATTTATTTATTTGGTTTTTCGAGACAGGGTTTCTCTGAATATCTCTGGCTGTCCTGGACTCGCTTTGTAGACCAGGCTGGCCTCGAACTCACAAAGATCCACCTGCCTCTGCCTCCCAAGTGCTGGGATTAAAGGCGTGCGCCACCACCGCCCGGCTATTTTATTTATTTTTAAAGTTTTATTTATTATATATAGTGTTCTGTTTGCATGTATGCCTGCAGTCCAGAAGAGGGCGCCAGATCTCATTATGGATGGTTGTGAGCTCCCATGTGGTTCCTGGGAATTGAACTCAGGACCTGTGGAAGAGCAGCCAGTGCTCATAACCTTTGAGCCATCTCTCTAGCCCAAGACTTTCCTTTTTAATTAAAAAGTAACCTTTATTTTACATATATGGATGCTTTGCCTGAGAGTATGTGCACACAGTGCCTGCAGAGGCCAAAAGAGGATATTAGATCCTTTGGGACTGGAGTTACAGATAGCTGTGAGCTGCTTTGTAGGTGTTGGCAATTGAACCTAGGTCCTCTAAGAATAGCACTCAGTACTTTTAACTGCTCTGTCTCCAACTCTTTGTGATTCCAATGTAGAATGAAGCCCAGTAGCTCTCCATGAATCCTCTGGGTCTTAAGTGACAGATTTGGACTGCTGAGACATACAGTCTTGTGGACTAAGCAATTACCAGACTCTATGCCTCTCCAGTGTGGGACAACTACTGTTGAACTACCCAGACTATATCTATCTATAAGTAAATCTAATACATGCTGTTTATATATGAATGTGCATGCAAACACACTTTATTGTTTTTGAGACAGGAATTCTCTGTGTAGACATGACTGTCCTGGACTTGCTTTGTAGACCAGGCTGGCCTCAAATCTACAGAGATCCACCTGCCTCTGCCTCCTGAGTGCTGGGATTAAAGGCATGTGTCTCCATGCCTGGCTTACACAAACACACACACACACACACACACACACACACACACACACACACACTTACTCTATCAGTCCTGTTCCTTTAGAGAACCCTGACTAATACAAATGCTTTAGAAACACGTGGGAAGAGTTTTGTTTATTAAAATAACCAGTTATGAGAATGTTTTTGTTTAACCCCAGGTATGAAGCTGCTTCAGTTAAGACCACAGGTGTAAACTGTTAAGTGTGGTGCTTTGTGAGGTATCAAGGGCATGGCTTAGCCAGCTGACCAAGTTTATCTTGAGGATTTGAGGACAGAAAAGCCAGAGTGCTGAGAAGTAGGGGCCTACAAAGAAGAAAAAAGGGGCGCTACAAAGAAGAGAGCCCTGAGGAGAGGGTGCGCTACAAAAAAGAAAGTGGTTGCTGCTCTCCCTACTGCTGGTTCTTCTTGTTGCTGTTTCCTGGTTTGCTGGGCTTCTGGATATTGTGACTACTGAGATTGGTATTGACCCCAAAGAACCCTATGACCCTCATCAGCAGGAAGTAACTCAAAGTGACATCCGTCCCCTTTCCCTTTAATCTTCTTTCTCTCTCAACTAGTGTTAGGGGGTTGGAAGGAACAAGGGATGAAAGGGAGGTAGAGGTATTAAGCACAGTGAAAATAGAGTGTATATTAAAAAAAATTAGTAGAAGCTGCTGTGCTACAGAAAAATTTATTCTTTCCCTTCTCCATTTCATTTCCACACCTTCCTGTTCTTCTTTTTAAAATTATTTAGGTTTTTCAAGACTGGGTTTCTCTTTGGATCCCTGACTGTACTGGATTCATTTGTAGACCAGTCTGGCCTTGAACTCAGAGATCCACATGCCTCTGCCTCCTGAGTGTTGGGATTAAAGGCGTGCACCACCATGCCTGGCTCACCTTCCTCTTTACTAGCATAGAAGCATTTTAATGGATTTATCCTAGTGAACCTGTATAAATATTTATATAATATAAATTCCAATGTCTTCAATAGCTACACATATTATAAATTTAATAGATACCGTCACATCCCCAAGTTTAACAGCATCAAAGCCAGAAGTGGATGTCAGTCCCTGTGGAGCTGGAATTACAGGTGTTTGTGAGCAGCCTAGTATTGAAGCTATGAACCTAATTAGGGTACTCTGAAAGAACATATATCCTCCTAACCATTCAGCTACTTCTCTAGACCCCTAAATAAACATGTGTGTATGTGTGCTTGTGCATGCGTGCATGTGTTCGTGTGTGTGTGTGTGTGTGTGTGTGTGTGTGTGTGTGTGTGTGTGTGTGTTTCTGGGAATTGAACCTAAAGCCATGTGCATACAAGACAAGTGCTTTCTCAATGAGCCACATCTCTATCCCTGAGAGAAAGATGTTTGAATTCTTATTGATTACAGGATTGTCAATGTGAAGATCCATTGCTTTGCACACTTAAGATTTGTGTGTTTTGTCTGGTAGGCAGGAAGCAGATTCTGAGTAATAGGAGTGTTTCTGCTTTGTGTCTTGCTGTGTATTGAGGGTCTAAACAGCAGGCAACTGGTTTAGTTTGTCCAGCCTGGGATGGATCACTGAGGCCAATTGAAAGTTAGTTTGGACGAAAGTAGGGGTCTGTGGAAGAGCAGTACATTCTCTTAATCACTCAGCCTCCTTTCTCCAGCACCCACACCAGGCTACTCGGAACCACCTGAAAGTCTGGCTCCATGGGGCCAAGTAACTACCTTGTATGGTCAAGATGCTGCCAGTGACAGAGAAGTTTAAGTCACTCAAGGAGCACTTACTGCGGGGCCCCAGCTCCAGAAATCTCCTTTGTGGTCTCTTCTTTCACTTTATTCTGTCTCTGGGACCAGTGCTGGTACCCTCACCTTGAGTGATTCATGGCACAACTTTAATAGCCATGTGATTGCTAGTTATTATCTATCTGATGAACTCGTAAAGGAAGCCAGTCCAACCAGGTAGCAAAGAAGGGAAAGTGGGCCCCAGAATCCTGAAGGACTTCAGTGACTCTGCATTTATCATGGTAGACAGAAACAAGATCATGATGAACTGTGTAACACCTAAAATCCACTGTACCAAAAGCATGAGAAAAGGTAACTGTACAAAGACCTACACAGTGACTGTCTTGAAAACTGGAACCAGGGACAGAGGAAGTCAGTCACACTGCTGGGCAGATGCTCCTACTATAAGCTGTTGACTTTCTATAACCATCTGGTTGATATTTCAGATGAACCATCAAACCCAGGGATAAAACAATTTTACACGTGGGCTACAAAGGACCTTTCTGAAACTTTGAAGAAATAAAATCTATTTTAGGATGGAATATTATTGAGAAGCCTAGTGAGAAGCAACAAGCCAATGGCATGCACCTTGAAAACATGAAGCACATATAGCATTGTTACAGTAGGGGCTATGAGGAGTGGAGGCTGCACAGACCCTGAAGTTATTATTAGTCTTTTGCTGCTCTTATCCTTTAAATCAAAGGTGTTTCTATGTTTTCTTCTATTGCTCCTATCAACTTTTTTTAAAAGAAATGCTGATTTGTGGATTTTTGTAGGATAGTATGCCACAAATAAAATATGAAGTACAAAAAGAGAAACCACAAAAAATAGCATGTGTTCCCCTGTCTCTCTTCTCTTTTAACTTTTTCCTCTGGTTAACTTTATATATAGGGTATGACAAGTGTTCAAATTTTTATTAAAGTTAAAAAGTAAAACTGTGCACATTTGTAACCTTCATAATTTGAGGTCTTATTGGTGTGAAAAGACAACTTTACACAGCAACTCTTATAAAGGACAGGATTTAATTGGGACTGGCTTACAGTTTCAGAGGTTTAGTCCATTATCATGGCAGGAAGCATAACCCCGCATAGACAGATTCTTCAGGTGCTGGAGAAGGAGATGAGAGTTCTACATCTTGAGCCAGCAGAAGGAAACTGTGAGCCACCCTAGACTTAGCATGAGCATAAGAGCCCTCAAAGCTTGCTGATGCAGTGACACACTTCCTCCAACAAAGCCACATCCTTTCCAACATGGCCACACCACTTAACAGTGCCAGCCCCTATGGCTAAGTATTCAAACACATCAATTCAAACCACCACAGTAAGTAACTGTCATGTTGAAAGTAAAATACAGAAGGAAAAATGGTGGATTTGTTTGTAATGAAAACAAAATCTCCCAGTGTCTCAGCAATTTCAAACTGTCAGTATTTAATTTGCATCAGTGTCTAAGAGATATTTGGAAGGCCAGGTGACCCCAAAGTTTCTAGTAAATATACTTTGCTTTTAGAATGAAACATATTTCTTTCATTGTATTTAATTACTGTTTTGTTTGTTTGTTTTTTAGAGATAGGGTTTCTCTGTATATACCAAGACCATGTGCTAGCCTTCAGCTCACAGAGATCTGCCTGCCTAGGCCTCCCAGATGCTGGAAATAAAGGTGTTTGTCACCACGCCTGGCAATTACAGACAGCTGTGAACTGCCATGTGGATGCTGGGATTTGGACCCTGGTCCTTTGGAAGAGCAACCAGTGCTCTCAACCACTGAGACAACTCTCCAGCCCTTCAAATTACTACTTCTTGCTTCTTTTTTATTATAATGTTTATTTATTACATCAAGTTACATCTCCATCATAGTGCCCTCTTTCCACCCCTCCTGGTTCCACCATCCTACCCTCCCCTCCCTCTCTCACCCATCCCACTCCTCCAATGTGGAGTGTCCCTACAAATCAGCCCCTCTCAGTTCAACAGTCATATGAGGGCTAAGAGCTTCCTCTTGCAGTGGGGGCCTACATGGTAGCACCCCTAGGGCAAATTGTCCCATTGACAAAGTCTATGTTCCTGATCTTTTCGGTGTGTGGGTTGTAGGATAGTTATCCTGTACTATATGGCTAAAATCCAATTATAAGTGAGTAGATGCCATGTGCATTTTTCTCAGTCTGGTTTAGCTCACTCAGGATGAGCTTTTGTAGTTCTATCCATTTGGCTGCGAATTGCATGAATTCATTGTTTCAGATAGCTGAGTAGTATTCTATTGTATAAATGTACCATAATTTTTTAATCCATTCATTGGTTGAGGGACATCTGGGTTGTTTCCAATTTCTAGCAATTACAAATAAGGCTGCTATGAACATAGATGAGGACATGTCCTTGTGGTTTGGTGAGGAATCATTTGGGTGGATACCCAGAAGTGGTATGGCTGGGTTTTGAGGTAGGGCTATTCCAAGTTTTTTAAGATATCACCAGAGTGATTTCCATACTGCTTGTACAAGTTTGCACTTCCAACAGCAATGGAAGAGTGTTCCCCTTTCTCCACAACCTCACCAGCATGTGCTGTCATTTAAGTTTCTCACAGGTGCAAGATGGAATCTCAGAGTCATCTTGAGTAGCATTTCTGTGAAGATTAAGGATGTTAAGCATTTCTTCAAATGTCTCACTGCCATTAGAGATTTCTCCTTTGTGAATTCTCGGTTTAGCACTGTTTCCCATTTTTTGATTGGATTATTTGGTTTCTTGGTATCTAATTTCTTGAGTTCTTTATAAATTTTGGATATTAGCCCTCTGTCAGAAGTGGGGTTGGTAAAGATCTTTTCCCAATTTATAGGTTGCCGTTTTGTTCTAATGATAGTGTCCTTTGCCTTACAGAAGCTTGTCAATTTCATGAGGTCTCATTTATTGATTGTTGGTCTTAGAGCCTGAGCTATTAGTGTTCTGTTCAGGAAGTTGTCACCTGTGCCAATGAGCTCTAGGCTTCCCCCCTTTCTCTTCTATTAGATTTAATGTATTGGGTTTTATGTTAAGGTCTTTGATCCACTTGGACTTAGGTTTTGTGCAAGGTGATAAGTATGGGTCTAATTTCATTCTTTTACATGTTGACATCCATTTAGAACAGCACCATTTGTTGAAGATGCTGTCCTTTTTCCATTGTATGGTTTTGGCTTCTTTGTCAAAAATTAAGTGACCATAGGTATATGGGTTCATTTCTGGGTCTTCAAATCTATTACATTGATCAATTGGTCTGTATCTATACCAGTACCATGCTGTTTTTATTATTAATGCTTTATAGTATAACTTGAAATCTGGGATGGTGATACCACCTGATTTTTTTTTTTATTATTATACAGGATTGATTTAGCTTTTCTGTTTTTTTTTTTTGTTATTCCATGTGAAATTGAGAGGTTTTTTTCCAGGTCTATAAAGAATTGTGTTGGTATTTTAATAGGAATTGCATTGAATCTGTGTATAGCTTTTGGTAGGATGGCCATTTTTATTATATTGATCCTACTTATCCTTGAACATGAGAGATATTTCCATCTTCTGATGTCCTCTTCAATTTCTTTCTTCAAGGACTTGAAGTTTTTATCATACAGGTCTTTCACTTGCTTGGTTACAGTTACCCCCCAGGTATTTTATATTGTTTGTGGCTATTGTGAAGGGTGTTGTTTTCCTAATTTCTTTCTCAGCCCGTTTATTTTTTGTGTAAAGAATGACTTCCAATTTTTTGAAATAATTTTGTATCCAGCCACCTTGCTGAAGGTGTTTATCAGTTGTAGGAGTTCTCTGGTGGAATTTTTGGGGTCACTTATGTATACTATCTTATCGTTTGCAAATTGGGATAATTTGACTTCTTTCTTTCCAATTTGTATCCCCATTAGCTGTCATATTGCTCTAGCAAGAACTTCAAGTACTATGTTGAAGAGATATGGCAAAAGTGGGCATCCTTGCCTTGTCCCTGAGTTTAGAGGAAATGCTTTAAATTCTCTCTATTTAATTTGATGCTGGTTACTGGCTTGCTATATATCGCCTTTATTATTTCTAGGTATTATCCTTGTATGCCCCTTCTCTCCAGGACTTTTAGCGTGAAGGGGTGTTAGATTTTGTCAAATGTTTTTCAGCATCTAGCGAGATGATCATGTGCTTTTTTTTCTTTCAGCTTGTTTATATGGTGAGTTACGTTGATGGATTTTCATATGTTGAACAATCCCTGCATTCCTGGGATGAAGCCTACTTGATCATGGTGTATGATACTTTTGATTGTTCTTGGATTCAGTTTGTCAGTATTTAATTATTTTTTGCATCTATGTTCATGACCGAAGTTGGTCTGAAGTTCTCTTTTTTGTTGAGTCTTCATGTGGTTTAGGAATCAGGGAGACTGTGGCCTCATAGAATGAGTTTGGCAGTGTTCCTTCTGATTCTATTTTGTCGAAGACTTTGAAGAGTACTGGTATTAGCTTTACTTTGAAGGTCTGGTAGAATTCTGTGCTGAAACCATCTGGTCCTGGACTTTTTTTGGTTGGGAGATTTTTAATGACTGTTTCTATTTCCTTAGGGGTTATAGGACTGTTTAATATGTTAACCTGATCTTGATTTATCTTTAGTAGGTGGAATCCATCAAGAAAATTGTCCATATCACTTAGGTTTTCAAATTTATTGGAGTATAGATTTTTAAAGTAGGACCTAAAGATTGTCTGGATTTACTCAATGTCTTTTCTTATTTTTTCCTTTTCTTTTCTGATTTTGTTGATTTGGGTTTTTTCCCTCTGCCTTTTGGCTAATTTGGCTAATGGTTTGTCTATTTTGTTGATTTTCTCAAAGAACCAGCTCTTGGTTTCATTGATTCTTTGTATTGTTCTTTTTGTTTCTTAGTTGTTAATTTCAGCCCTAAGTTTGATGATTTTTTGCCTTCTGCTCCTCTTAGGAGTGGTTGTTTGTTTTTTTCCCAGTTCTTCCAGTTCTGCTGTTAATTTGCTAATATGAGCTGTCACAATTTTCTTTTTGAAGGCACTTAGTGCTATGAACTTTCCTTGTAGCACTGCTTTCAGTGTGTCCCATAAGTTTGGGTATGTTGTGCCTTCATTGTCATTGGATTTTAAGAAGGCTTTGATTTCCTTTATTTCCTCCCTTACCCAGTAGTTATCCAGTAGAGAGTTGTTCAATTTCCATGAATGTGTAGGCTTTCTGTTATTTCTGTTGTTGTTGAAGTTCAGCTTTAATCCATGGTGATTTACACAGAATCTTACCCACCATAGACATATGCTCAGTCCCATATCTACATCTTGTCCTGCAATACAGGTAACAGTTTTCTCTAATAGTTTTACCAGAACAAAGCACCCATGCACCATTTCTAGAGTCTAAGTCCTAGATCTGGATGTCCAGATGAAAAATTGGCTTTTCCTGGTTCATGGGGTGATGTTATGCATTCTAAATGTTAATTAACCTGCTTCCAGAGGCCTGCTTGCTGTACATCAAGTGATGCTGTGTTACTTTGCTTTCTAATCATTGTCTCAGATTAGCTTTAATAAAATGCCAAGGCTTGTGATTTAGCAGAGAGAAATGTAGGCTGGACAAAAATTTGTGGATTTCTGGTGCAAGCGGCAAGGTTTATGGGAAAGGAAGAAGCCAGGAGGTGTAGTAGGAGGAAGACACGATGGGGTAGTTGGAAGATGATTCCTCTGGTCTGGAGCATCAGCATAGCATGGAGAATGATAGCCCAAGGGGATGTATGTATATATTGGGGTTTTATTTGGGGAATAGAATGAACTAGCTTAGATGGCTAAGATTGCACAATCCAGGCTAAGGCTTGTTAAAATTCATTTGGTGTCTGTGTGTTTATTTATAATGGCAGGTTAAGGATTAACACTGCTGACTAATTAACCATAAACATAAATACTGGTAAACAATTTAACAATTTTCTTCTACAAATTGCACCCAATGACAGCAATTAGAATCCATGCTTACAGCCTGAGAAGGTTCAGGTGAAAGGCAGTTTCCTATCCAAAGAGTGGGGGAACTGAACCCAAATGCATTTCAAAGGTCCAGCTCTCTTAACAAAAACTACTGCTTTGCACCAAAAGTGGAAAGCTAAGGCTGTCCTTATGTATCAAAAACCTGGAAGCCTTCTAGACAGAGCTTGGGAGCAAAAATAACCACCTAGTTTAATAATGGAGGAATTAATAATATCTCAATACATTTGAATTCCATTTGTGTTTGTTTCTTTTGGCATACAAATGATTTTACTGACAATTGTGGTTCTATGTATCCTTTTTGAGAAGGATCAGACTAGGATAGACTTAGAGGAAAGAGCTTACAGATGAAATGCTAATTACCAGCAATGACAATGGGGGTGGGAAGGAGGGAGGCCCTTCCCAATAGATAAAACAAAATTGATGGCAGCTGGAGTTCAGAGTTCCCTGGATACAAGGTGCTTGTCAGGAGTATCTGAGATAGGCCCACCAATACAATGCAGCAGAAACTAGACTCAGAATGATGAACAAAATTGCATCATAGGATGGCACAGCTAGACTAAGGATTTTGGAATGTTCTTGCTTAGAATTATAGGCATAGATGAAAGAGAAGACTCAAACCTCCAAGGTCCAGGAAATATCTTCAACAAAATCATAGCACAAAACTTCCCAAACCTAAAGAAAGAGATGCCAATAAAATTCCAAGAGGCATACAGAACTGCAGATTACACCAGAAAAAAAATTCTTCTCGCCATATAGTAATTGAAAATCCAAATATATAAAACAAAGAAAGAATATTAAAAGCTGTAAGAGAAAAAGGTTAAGTAACATATAATGGCAGATCCTTCAGAATTACAGCTGAATTATCAGAAATTTTCAAAGCCAGAAGTGGTTGGGAAGACGTCCTACAGGCCCTAAAAGAACATAGGTGCCAGCACAGACTACTATACCCAGCAAAGCTTTCTCTCCATATAGATGGAGAAAACAAGATATTCAGTGACAAAGCCAAATTTAAACAGTATCTATCCATAAACACAGCTCTACAGAAGATCCTAGAAGGGAAATTCCAACCCAGACAAGATATCTACACCCAAGAAAACAGAGGAACCAAAAACACTCCACTACAGCTAAACCAAAAGAAACACAAACAACCACCTACGTCAAAGTAACAGAAAATAACAACCTTTGGTCATTAATATCCCTCAACATCAATGGACTCAACTCCTCAATAAAGAGACACAGGCTTACAGAATGGATCCTTGAACAAGACCCATCATTTTGCTGTATACAAGAAATGCATCTCACTAACAAAGATAGACTCTACCTCAGAGTAAAGGATGAGAAAAGGTTTTCCAAGAAAATGGTCCCAGGAAGGTAGCTGGTGTAGCCATCCTAGTATCAAATAAAATAGACTTTCAACTGAACTTAATGAAAAAATATAGGGAAGGACAGTACATATTCCTTAGAGGAAAAATTCATCAAGATGACATCTCAATAAATATCTATGCCCTAAATACAAGGGCACCCACATTTGTAAAAGAAACTCTTCTAAAGCTTAAACCACACATGGATTTCCACATATTGGTAGTGGGAGATTACAACATCGCACTCAACAATGTCATCGAGACAGAAACCAAACAGAAAAATAATGAGTCTAACAGAGGTCCTGAACCAAAAGTACTTAACAGATATCTATAGAATATTTCACCCAAACACAAAAGAATACACCTCCTTTTCAGCACCTCACAGAACCTTCTCCAAAATTGATACAAAGCAAGCCTCAATAGATACAAAAAATTTGATATAACCCCTTGTATCTTATCAGACCACCATGGATTAAAGCTGGACTTCAAAAACAACAGAAATAGCAAAAAGCCTACACATTCATGGAAACTGAACAACTCTCTACTCAATGACCAGTGGATCAGAGAACAAACAAAAAAGGGAATGAAAAACTTCTTAAAATCCAATGAAAATGAAGGAAAACATACCCAAATCTATGGGACACAGTGAAAGCAGTGCTATGAGGAAACATCATAGCACTAAGTGCCTCAAGAAGAAAATTGTGAGGGGATGAACAGAGGGGACGGTAATGGAGTCATACTTGATGTAATAAATGTTTAAAAGAAGAAGAAAAAGAAGAAAATTTTGGCAGCATATATTAGCAACTTAACAGCAGAACTGGAAGAGCTAGGAAAAAAGAAGCAAACATGCCCAAGAGGAGCAGAAGGCAGGAAATCATCAAACTTAGGGCTGAAATCAATAACTTAGAAACAAAAAGAATAATACAAAGAATCAGCAAAACCAAGAGTTGGTTCTTTGAAAAAAATCAACAAAACAGAAAAAACCTTAGCCAAATTGACAAGAAGGCAGATGGAAAATACTCACATCAGTAAAATCAGAAATGAAAAGGGAGAAATAACAACAGACATCAAAGAAATCCAGAGAATCTTTAGATCTTACTTCAAAAATCTGTACTCTACAAAATTTGAAAACCTAAGTGAAGTAGACAATTGTCTTGATAGATTTCACTTACCAAACTTAAATCAAGATCAGGTTAACAAATTAAACAGTCCTATAACCTGTGAGGAAATAGAAACACTCATTAAAAATCTCTCAACCAAAAAAAGCACAGGGCCAGATGGTTTCAGCACAGAATCCTACCAGATGTACAAAGAAGAGCTAAGACCAATACTCTTCAAACTTTTCCACAAAATAGAAACAAAAGAAACACTGCCAAACTCATTCTGTGAGGACACAGTCACCCTGATACCTAAACCCCACAGAGACTCAACAAAGAATGACCAAATTCTCCCATGAACATAGATGAAAAAATACTTAATAAATTACTGTCAAACTGAATCCAAGAACACATCAAAAGTATCATAAACCATGATCAAGTAGGCTTCATCTCAGGAATGCAAGGTGGTTCAACATACAAAAATCCATCAACATAATTCACCATATAAACAAGCTGAAAGAAAAAAAACATGATCATCTTGTTAGATTGCAAATTGCAAATTAATTAATTAATGTAGTTATTAGTAAATACAAACTGTAATATTAGGCTGGCAACGTGGCCGACGGATTAGCCGGTGGCTTGGCAAAGGAGCAGGTGGCCTGGCCTGAGTGCCTTCACTGGTTGCCTAACTTATCCTGGAGAAAGAGCCCCGGGACCAAAGGTGGCCTACACCACCTATAACCTAAATTCTGGTAATTAATATAAGTTGTTATATTAGGTGGTAGAATTACCAGCGGCTTGGCGGGAGATTCGCCTGGGCTCAAGGGGAGTCTGGGAATCCAACAGCCCGGGACTGCTTGGACTGAGGGCCTATAAGCCGCCACAGTCTTTTCCCCAGTAATTAAACACTCCAAGACCTTTTAATGTTTTAATGCTTAGCCCTTAGCTGGGCAGACTCTCAATAAGCTACTCTAAGTTAACCCCAAACCAACATGTGCCTGTGAGTACCTTCCAGACTTCTCCAGACATCTGTCTCCTTCTGTGTCTCCTGGCGGAAAGGGGAGAACATCTCTGTGTGTGCGGAATTCCTGTTGATCTGAGGAAGTCCCACCTTCCTATACTCTTTCTGCCCAGCTAATTGGCCATAAGCGGCTTTTATTAACCAATCAAGAGAACGCCTCAGAAGGGATGGTAACCAGATCTCGGCATTGAATTCAATGTATCAGAAACAATATTAGACCTTCTCTAAACATTAGATGCTGAAAAAGCATTTTACAAAATCCAAATCCCCTTCATGCTAAAAGTCCTGGAGAAAGCTGGCATACAAGGATAATACCTAGAAATAATAAAGGTGATATACAGCAAGCCAGTATCCAACATAAAATTAAATGGAGAGAAACTTAAAGCATTTCCTCTAAAATCAGAGACAAGGCAAAAATGCCTACTCCTCCCATATCTCCTCAACATAGTACTTGAAGTCCTAGCCAGAACAATAAGACAACTAAAGGAGATCAAGTGGATACAAATTGGAAAGGCAGAAGTCAAATTATCCCTATTTGCAGATGATATGATAATATTCATGTGAACTCAAAAATTCCACCAGAGAACTAATACAACTGATGAACACCTTTAGCAAGGTGGCTGGATACATAATTAATTCAAAAAATTGGAAGTCATTCTTTATACAGAAAATAAATGGGCTGAGATAGAAATGAGGGAAACAACACCCTTCACAATAGAAACAAACAATATAAAATACCTGGGGGTAACTCTAAACAAGCAAGTGAAAGAACTGTATGACAAGAACTTCAAGTCCTTGAGGAAAGAAATTGAAGAGGACATCAGAAGATGGAAATATTTCCCATGCTTATACATAGGTAGGATCGACATAATAAAATGGTCATCATACCAAAAGCAATATTCAGATACAATGCAAGTTTTATCAAAATGCCAACACAATTCTTTTTTTTTTAAAAAGATTTATTTATTTATATGAGTGCTCTATCTGCATGTACACCTACAGCCAGAAGAGGGCATCAGATCACAATGCGGATGGTTGTGAGCCACCATGTGGTTGCTGGGAATTGAACTCAGAACCTCTGGAAGAGCAGCCAGTGCTCTTAACGGCTGAGCCATCTCTCCAGCCCACCAACACAATTCTTTACAAAACTTGAAAGAATAATTCTCAACTTCATATGGGAAAGCAAAAAACCCAGAATAGCTAAATAAGTCCTGTACAATAAAACAACATATGGACGTATCACCATCCCAGATTTCAAGCAATACTTCAGAGCAATAGTAGTGAAGACGGCATGGTATTTCTATAGAAACAGACAAGTTGAGAAATGGAATCGAAGTGAAGACCCAGAAAACCCACACACCTATGGTCCCTTAATTTTTTACAAAGAGGCCAAAACCATACAATGGATAAAGGACAGCATCTTCAACAAATGTTGCTGGTCTAACTGGAAGTTAACATGTTAAAGAATGCAAATAGACCCATATTTATCACCTTGCACAAAACTTAAGTCCAAGCGGATGGATGATCTTAACATAAAGCCTGATGCACTAAATCTAAAAGAAGAGAAAGTGGAGGAAAAGCCTCAAACTCATCAGCATAGGTGACAACTTCTTGAACAGAACACCAATAGCTGAGGTCCTAAGATGAAAAATCAGTAAATGGGACCTCATGAAACTGACAAGCTTCTGTCAGGCAAAGGACACTGTCATTAAAACAAAACAGCAGGCTACCAATTGAGAAAAGATCTTCACCAACCCCACATCTGACAGAGGGCTAATATCCAAAATCTATATAGGACTCAGGAAATTAAACACCAGCAAACCAAGCAACTCAAGCAAAAATGGGGAACAAATCTAAACAGAGAATTCACAAAAGAAGAATCTAAAATGGCTGAGAGACACTTAAAGAAATGGTCAGCATCCCTAATCATCAGAAAAATGTAACCAAAAACGACTCTGAGATTTCACCTCCCACCGGTCAGAATGGCTAAGATCAAAAAGCTCAAATGACAGCACATGCTGACAAGGCTGTGGAGAAAGGGGAACACTCTTCCATTGCTGGTGGGAGTGCAAACTAGTACAACCACTATGGAAATAAGTCTGGGGGTATCTGAGAAAATTTGGAATAGCTCTACCTCAAGACCCACTCATACCACTTCTGGGTAAACATCCAAATGATTCCTCACCAAACCACAGGGCATTTCCTCATCTATGTTCCTAACAGCCTTATTTGTAATAGCTAGAAACTGGAAACAACTCAGATGTCCCACAATCAATGAATGGATAAAAAAAAAAAAACCTGTGGTACATCTACACAATTGAATATTACTCAGCTATCAGAAACAAGGAAATCACGCAATTTGCAGCCAAATGGATGGAACTAGGAAAGCTCATCCTTGAGTGAGCTAACCCAGACTCAGAAAGATTCACATGGCATCTATTCACTTATAATTGGGTTTTAGCCATATAGTTCAGGACAACTTTCTACAACCAACACACCAAAAGGAACAGGAACATAGATTTTGTTACCTACTGATGATACACTATGCCCTAGTGGTGTTGCCATGTAGGCACCCAGTATATGAGGAAGCTCTTAGCCCTCATATGACTGCTGAACTGTGGTGGGGGACTGATATGTAGGGACACCCCACTCTGGAGGAGTAGGATAAGAGGGAGAGTGGGACTGGGAGGGGTGGAAAGAGGGCACTGTGATGGAGATGTAAGTTGAAGTAATAAACATTTAAAACAACTGTGGTACATTTACACAATAAAATACTACTCAGCTATCAGAAACAAGGAAATCATGCAATTTGCAGCCAAATAGATTAAATTAGAAAAGCTTTTCCTGCGTGAGGTAACCCAGAGTCAGAAAGATGCACATGGCATCTATTCACTTATAATTGGATATTAGCCATATAATACAGGATAACTATCCTACAACCAACATACCAAAACGAACAGGAACATAGACTTTCCTACCTGTTTGTGGGACATTTTGCCCTAGTGGTGCTGCCATGTAAGCCCCCAGTGCATGAGGAAGCTCTTTGCCCTCATATGACTGCTGAATTTTTTGGGGGACTGATATGTAGGGACACCCCACTCTGGAAGAGTAGGATAGGAGAGAGAGTGGGAGGGGGGACCGGGAGGGGTAGAAAGCGGGCACTGTGATGGAGATGTAACTTGAAATAATAAATAAATAAACATAAAAAAATTAAAAAAAGAAAAAAAGAAATTAAACACCAAGAAACCAAATAATCCAGTCAAGAACTGTAGTACAGACCTAAGCCAAGAATTCACAAAAGAGAAATCTCTAACGAATGAGAGGCACTCAAAAAATGCTCAACATTCTTAGTCATCAGAGAAATTTAACTCAAAAGGACTCTGAGATTACATCTTATACCCGTCAGAATTGCTCAGATAAAAAATTCATAAGATAGCACATGCTGGTGAGGATATGGAGAATATGGAATACTCCTCCATAGCTGGTGGCCATGCAAATTTATGCAACAACTTTGGAAATCAATCTGACAATATCTTAGAAAATTGGGAATAGTTCTATCTCAAGACAAAGTAATACCTCTTTTGGGCATATACCCAAAATATTCTCCACCAAACATCTCCACAACAATGTTCATAGCAGCTTTATTTGTAATAGCCAATAACTGGAAACAACCCAAATGTCCAACAATCAAATAATGGATCAAAAAACTGTGGTACATGTATATGATGTAATACTACACAGCTATCAATAACAAGGAAATCATGCAATTTGCTACCAAATGGAAGGAACTAGAAAAGCTCATTTAAAAAAAATGTTGATTTATAACTTCATTACATCTCCATTGCCACCGCCTCCCTCCACCGCCCCACTCCTTCCCTTACACCCTTTCCCTCCTCTCCCCCTCAGTTCATTAGTCACATGAGGTCTAAGAGGTTCTTCTTGCACAGGAGGCATACATGACAGTTCCACTAGGGTGGGGTGTCCCACTGACAGGTAACCAAGTCCCTGTTCCTGCTCTTTTGGGTCTATTTCTTGTAGGATGGTTATCCTATACTATAATGGCTAAAATCCATGGTTTGATAAAATGTAAGGGGTTATTTCAATTTTTTGTATCTGTTGAGGCTTACTTTGTGACCAAATGTATGGTCAGTTTTAGAGAAGGTTCCATGAGGTCCTGAGAAGTTATATTTTTTTGAATTTGGATTGAAATGTTCTATAGATATGTTAGGTCCATTTGATTCATGACCTCTGTTAGTCTCATTATTTCTCTGCTTGGCTTCTGTCACGAAGACCTGCCCATTGGTGTGAGTGGGGTGTGGAAGTCTCCCACTATTAGTGTGTTCAATTAGAGGATCAATGTATGGTTTCTGCTTTAGTAGTGTCTCTTTGGCAAAGGTGGGTGCCCTTGTGTTTGAGGAATTGATATTCAGTATTGAGATGTCATCTTGGTGAATTTTACTTTGACAAGTATGTAGTGTCCTTCCCTATCTTGTTTTATTTACTTCAGTTGAAAGTCTAATTTATTGCATATTAGGATGGCTACTCCAGCTTGCTTCCTGGGACCATTTGCTTGGAAAACCTTTTCCCAATCCTTTACTCTGAGGGAGAGTCTATCTTTGCTGGTGAGGTGCATTTCTTGTATGTGCCAAAACGATGGGTCTTGTTTACAGATCCACTCTATAAGCCTATGTCTTCTTATTGGTGAGTTAAGTCCATTGATGTTGAGGGATATTAATGACCCTAGTTTGTTGTTTCCTGCTATTTTGATGTAGGTGGTGGTAGTGTTTGGGTGTTTCTTTTGGCTTAGCTGCACTAGAGTTATTTGTTTTCTGTGTTTTCTTGGCTATAGTTACATTATCTCAGTTAGAATTTTCCTTCTAGGACCTTCTGTACAGCTGGATTTGTGGCTAGATATTGTTTGAATTTGATTTTGTCATGAAATATCTTGTTTTCTCCATCTATGGTAATTGACAGTTTTGCTGTGTACAGTAATCTGGGCTGGCACCTGTGGTCTTTTAGGGCTTGAAGCACATCTGACCATCCCCTTCTGGCTTTTAAAGTTTCTGAGGAAAAGTTGGGTGTAATTCTGATGGGTCTGTCACTATATGTTACTTGGCCTTTTTCTCTTACAGCTTTCAATATTCTTTCTTTGTTCTGTATATTTGGAGTTTCAACTATTATGTGGCAGTAGGAATTTTTTTCTGGTCCAATATGTTTGGGGTTCTGTATGTTTCTAGGATTTTTACTGGCATCTCTTTCTTTATGTTTGGGAAATTTTCTTCTATGATTTTGTTGAAAATGTTTCCTGGTCCTTGGAGTCTGGAGTCTTCTCTTTCATCTATGCTTATAATTCTTAGCATCTATCTTTTCATTGAGTCCTTTATTTCTTGGATGTTATGAGTCAGGACTTTTTTAGATTTCCCATTCTCTTTGGTTGTTGTATTGATTTCTTCAATTGAGTCTTCCATGCCTGAGATTTGGTCTTCCATTTCTTGTATCCTATTGGTGACACTCATATCTGTAGTTCCTGCTCTCTTTTCTTGGTTTTCCACCTCCAGGATTGTCGCTGCTTGTTTTTTCTTTATTGTTTCCACTTCTAATTTCAAGTCTTGAACTGTTTAATATATTTCCCGTTCCAATTTGGTTGTATTTGCCTGTAGTTCTCTCACAGCGTTCTCTCTTTCCCATTCTTGTTTGACTTGGAAGTCTTTAAAGGAAATCTCCATTGCTTTCATCTTTAGGATTGGCTACTTGAGATTCTTTAAGGGATTTATTTTCTTCTTTTAAGGCCTCTATTATTTTCATGAGTATAGATTTGTCATCATATTCTTGTATTTCAGCAGTGGTGGGATGGTCAGGGCTTGCTGTATTAGTATGGCTGAGTTTTGTTGGAATCATATTTCCCTGACTTTTGTTAGTTTTGTTCTTTAGCTGGCATTTTATCATCTGGTGTTCCTTAGTTGTTTGTTCCTGAGACCTTCTGAACTTGGTGTCAAGGAAGGAGCGTTGGTTTGGAGGCCTTATAATCTTGTTGAGCTGTAACTCTCCCCAGGCTATGTAGTTCTGTGTAATCCTGTCTAGTCCTAGGTAGTCCTGTGTAGACCTATGTAGTCCTATGTATTCTTATGTAGACCTATGTAGCTCTATGTAGTCCTATGTAGATCTATGTAGTTCTGTGTAGTCCTATGTAAATCCTAAGGGTGAAAAGTCTGGGAATGGAGGGAGGTTCAGGGCCAGAAGATCACATTTGGGGAGATAATCCCAAGTTCAGAGCAGATTGGAGAGTTCCAGGGAGTTGGGCAGGACAGGATGGTGAGAAGAGAGGGAAGGGGAGATCTGCCCTAGGTTCTGTGGTACAGGGAGACCCGAAGTGGTTCAGGATCCAAAGGATGGGTCTGGATGCTCCTGAGGATTGAGGCCTTGTCACCTCAGTGGGGCAGGGAAGATACAGTGCAGCCTGTAGCACAGCTCTCAGTTCAGGCAAGCAGGCTCAGTGTCCAAGCGCTGGTGGTGCAGGGGATGTGGGCATAGGGAAAGGGAGAAATCCTACCTATGTAGTCCTGAGGGTGAAAAGTCTGGGAATGGAGGGAGGCACAGGTCTTGAAGATCTAGAAAAACTCATCTTAAGTGAGCTGTCTCAGACCCAGAAAGATACACAGGGTATGTACACTCTTTTATAAGTGGATATTAATCATATAGGACAGGACAACCATCCAACAACACCCAGACTCAAACAGACAGAAACCTAGCATAACTATCCTATGAAAAACCCCACCCAGAAGTGAGTCACAGACCCTGTTGCATGTTAGTATAACACATTGGTCTAGATGGGCTATTATATCAAACCCCAGTACAAGAGGAAGCTCTTGGACCTAATGCAGCTGATGAACTGAGGGAGATTGATAAATGGTGTTTCCCCTCATTGAGGAGAAAGAAAGGAGGGAGATTAGGAAGATGGAGGGAGGGAAGGAGCAAGGGACTAGGAGGGAGGGATCAGGAGTAGAGGAGGGAGGGGATTTTGATCGAGATGTAACCTGAAAAAAAGCAAATTAAAAAATCATTAATCATGCTTAAAATATTATAAAATGAAAAATATTATTTTCAAATGGTAATTTACAAAGGCATACTTGTCTTACTGGCATGAAATGAAAAATGGTCTTAAATTCATGGTTGAATGTTAGACAGTAGGTTGCCATATAACTCACACCCTCTTGGATATCAGCTTGTAAGTTTTCTTATATATAATTAAGACAGATTTTGATGGATGGATGGATGGATAAATGGGAGGTGGGAAGAACCTCGGAGAAAATGGATAGGTGGAAATTGTACTCAATGGGTGGAAATTGTACTCAGAGTATATAGAATAAATTTGTTTCAACATTTATTTATTTTTTCAAGTTATGTATTCAATCATAGTCACCTCCCTCTTCCCCCCAGTCCCACCCTCCTACCCTCTTCCTCTTCTTCCTCCTCTTTTTTTTTTATTTTAAGGTGTATCTTTCCCCCTCAACAACTCCCCCTTTTAGCACACTAAAAAGGCTTTCTTTCTTATAATAAATGTTAAATATATGACAAAACAATGAGAAAAATACATTGCCAATGGCCACTCCATATGTATTTGGCAACTAATAATAATATTCTATTATCTATCTATCTTGATGAGTTTAAAGTTCTATATCTAACTCAGTTTCCATCCTAACTTGGATTACCAACTTAAAATCATCTTCCTAGACCTAGAACTTCCTTTTAATTCCCAAACAACTTAAAACTTAACTGTAAGATTATAACTGTATAGTCTTCAACCAGATCAGAGACCTGAGAATGTTAAATATATCTGAATAAACAGCAAGTGCAGAGCAAGTAGCTTCCAAAACTAAAAAATTGCAGACAACTGGCTGCCTGGACAGTCCTCAATTTCTCTATAACATTGGAATATATATCTTCAGCATTTTGGCCCAGTACTCTGACAGACATTAGTTGCAAAACAGGAATTATGAAGGACTCACCCACCCTGTCTTGGCAGAGCTAGGTTGTCGACTCACAAGCTTCCAAGTTTTATCCTTTTCAGACAACATTCTGTCTACAATTGAAGCAAGGGCTTTTTCTTTTTTAGTGACAATCTTGCCACTAATGTAGCCATCTCCAAATGAAGAACCTTTGATGCTTATCATGTACTTGAAGTAGAATGGGGGTGGGTGCTGTCAGGAGCTGACATGTCTCAATACCAAAATATCTTAGGTTAAGAAAACATGCCATTTTCTACAGATCTCTTGAAGTTTTTGGAGACCATCTATCTATCTCCGTATATTTGGATAAGCAAATGTTTCTTGTCTCTTAGCAACTTGATTTCTGATTAACTTAGAAAACATCTGTGATACACTAAACTAGTACCTAACAAAACAATTTTGAATGTCTATTAATTTGCATTTCTTAATTTTCTGAAACAATTTGTGATCGTTGCTGTCAAAAGGCCTAGAACTTCACCTTCATTTTTTTTTGTTTGTTTGATTTTTGTTTAATTGAGTTTTCTATGTAAGAGATATGTGTAGATCAGGATCACAAAAAAACTCAATAGAGCTCCCTGTTTCTAAGTGTTGGGATCACTCGGGTATCCATGACCACATCTGGCCCTCCCTCTCCTTTTTCATTTCCTTCCTTTTCTTTTTATATCTTGGTGATGGGTTCCAACTCAGGGCTTTGCACATGCTAAACATGCCCGTTACCACTGATTAAACTACTCTTTCACAGGGGCCACCTACAACCATCAGAAAACATGTCTGTACGGGTGGGCATTTATAAAGAGGTAACTATTTTAGTTTTTGAGACAGGGTTTCTCTGTGTAGCACTGGCTATCTATCCTCGACTCACTTTGCAGACCACATTGGCTTTGAACTCACAGAGATCCACCTGCCTCTGACTCCCGACTGCTGGGATTAAAGGGATATGCCACCACGCCCGGCACAAAGAGGCAATTTAAGAGAAGAAGACTCACCCTGAATGTGAATGATTCAGATATTTACATTACAATCTTTTTTTTCTCTTTTTTTTTTAATAATTTATTTTTTATTTCTTCAAGTTACAACTCATTCACAATCCCCTCCCTACTCCCCCCTCCAGTCCCACCCTTCCACCCTCCTCCCCCTCAGCCCCACCATCCTCTTCCCTTCTTTTTTTTTTTTTTAGTTTAAGGTATTTATTTTCCCCCCAACAGCTCTCCCTTTCAGTCCAAATAATGGTTCTTTTTCTTATAACTATAAATACAATACAAAACAACAGAAATAAATAGGCCACGATTATAAGAGTTATATGGCTTAGCATACATTCCCAATGTCCAGTCCATATGTATTTGGCACCTGACTTTAACATTCTACTATCTAACCATCTCCATGAGTTTAAAGTTCTATATCTAACTCAGCTTTCATACTAACTTGCCTCATAATTTTAAAAATATCTTCTTAGATCCAGAACACCCTCTTGATTCCTAAACAACTCAAAATTTAACTATGAGACTCTAGCTATCTATTCTTCAACCACCTCAGAGACCTGAGAGGGATAAATATATCTGATTATATAGGAAGTGCAGGGCCTGCAGCTTCCAAAACTAAAAAATGACATACCAGTGGCTGCCTGGACAGTTCCCATTTTCTCTCCATACATTACAGCATCAATCTTCAGCCATTTGGCCCCGTTTCTCTGACAGACATTGATTGTAGAGCAGGAATTATGAAGGACTTACCTACCCTGTCTATAATTTTAAGTCTTGCTATGAGAGTTGAATGTGTATGTTGCCTTTAGAGTTCATGTTAAAAACTCAGAGACAGACCGTTCAGAAAACAGTGCCATCATAATGACAGTCTTGCATGCCTACCTTATAAAAGAAAAAAAAATTGTCAGGGAATATTTTAAAAGTCTATTAAGTGACTGCAAGCATCAATGAACTGTGCTCTGTCCCTTGAGATCCATTTTCTGGACCAATGCTCTTCCAAGGAGGCCTGTTAGCCTCAGAAACACACAGGTAAGTGTCCTCCAACCCAATCCCATGCCTAATGGGTCCTCCTGGTGCACAGACAGTAGCAGTGAGCTTCTCTATGCCCTCTGAGCTCCATTGTCTAGGAAACTAATTTGCCTGTATTCATAAGGATTCCTGTCAGCATCAAGAACACCCAGC
>CAJQZJ010000592.1:0-36275 GCA_907164525.1 Lophiomys imhausi
TGCTGTAGAGTTTTTGCATTTACATGAAATAATTGGTGAAACTGTCTGGCTTGATCCAGGAATGAGCTCCAAAAAATGCATTCCATCCTGGTCCATTGATCAACTTTATCATTACCCTCACTTAATGGTCCAGGTAATCCTGTATGTGCTCTGATATGTTGAATATAAAAACACCTTTTTCTCTGCCAGATTAAAACTTGTCATTCTTGTAATAAGGCACATACAGTACTACTATTCTTAATAGGACCTGCTAATTCTAATACTTTCACTGCATTGACCACATAGACTGAATCTGAAATCAAATTGAATGCAAATTGACATCTTTTAAACACCTCAATTACTATTTTCAATTCTACTATTTGAGGGGAGCCCGGTTGAAATTGACATAACACGGGCTCTTGTCTTTCTATCAAATAGGCTCCACAGCCTGTCTTTGAGCCATCAGTTAAACACATTTGGTGACCCCTGAAGTGGTACTGCTGAAGTAACCTTAGGGAATATCACTGGGTGCTCCTTAAAAAATAATAGTAATGGATGTTTAGGATAATGGTTATCAATCACTCCTTCAAAGCTACATTGCAATATTGCCCAGTCATCTACAGTGCCACACAAAATCTTAATTTGATAACTGGAATAAGGCACTATTATACTGGCAGGAGCAACTCCAAAAGACTGCAAGCATTGTTGAATACCATTCAAGGCTAAAGTAGCAAGTGCAGTGGGATAATATTCTATGGATTTTTTCGGAGAAATCTTTGAATAGGTCCATAATAATGGACCGTCCTGCCATAACAATCCTGTAGGTTGACCATAGGTGGCAAATATGCACAATGCAATGGGCTGTCCTTCCTGCCATCTCTTTAGGAAGGCACTCTGTAACCTTTCTTCCACTTTACATAAAGCTTTTCTTGCTTCGTCTGTTAATTGCCTAGGAGAATTAAGTGCTGAATCACCTTTCAAAATATCATATAGGGGTCTTATTTCATAATTTGGTAGCTTTAAATAGCCTCTTACCCAATTGATATCTCCTAACAACCTTTGAAAATCATTTAAAGTCTTTAAATTATCTTTTCTTATCTCAATCTTTTGAGGTATTATCTTTTCAGGTCCAACCTTCGCTCCTAAATAATCTACCACATTTTCCTTTTGAACCTTATCAGGAGCAATAAACAACCTTTTCTTTTTTAATAATAGAACTAATTCTTCATAGGCCCGATCTAACATTTGTTCACTCTTAGCTGCCAGTAAGATATCATCCATATAATGAACACATCTCAAATCTGGAAAATTCTTTCTCAAGGGAGCAATGGTTTCCCCCACATATAGTTGGCACATAGTGGGGCTGTTTGCCATGCCCTGGGGTAATACTACCCATTCAAACCTCTGATCAGGTTCCTCATGGTTACAGGATGGAACAGTAAATGCAAATCTCTCACTATCCTTGGCACACAAAGGGATGGAGAAAAAACAATCTCTTATATCTATAACTATAATGGGCCATGAGGCTGGCAAAGATGATAAAAGCGGCAAGCCGCGTTGCACTGGGCCCATGATCTGCATTTGTTGATTTATGGCACGCAGATCATGCAATAATCTCCATTTTCCAGATTTCTTTTTAATGACAAAGATAGGTGTATTCCAGGGAGATACAGATGGTTTTATATGCTTTAAAGACATCTGTTCATCCACCAAATCTTTGGCTGCATTCAATTTTACAGAGGAAAGTGGCCACTGAGGAACCCATACTGGATCCTCCGTTTTCCAAGTTATAGGAATGCCCTCCTCAGTGGCCCCTAGGAAAAACCCAGGCCCTGTCTCTTTTGTCTTTGCTGCATAGATATGGGACTCTTTCGTCCCTGCAAATATTTTCCTATTCCAAAGCCTGGAGCATATCCCATATCTTGCATCATACGTTGGGCTGAATCAGAATAGTCATTACTCAATTTAAATCCCATATCCTTTAAAAGGTCTCTTCCCCAAAGGGAGATAGGGAGCTCAAGTACATATGGCTGCATTTCTCCTGAGTGGTTCTCTTGGTCCTGCCACTTTAATAACCTTGCACTCATATCTGGAGTCTTAGCATAACCCAGGCCTTGAAGTGTTTGAGAAGAGGCTTGTACGGGCCAACCTGAAGGCCAGTCTTTCTTTGCTATGATACTCCTATCAGCCCCAGTATCCAAAAGGCCCAGGATCTTTTTACCATCAACTTTTAACTCCAAGACGGGGCGTTGGTCCAAATCCAGGGAGAGAAAAGTCAAATCTGTGCCCGTGGACCCAAAACCATCTTTTCCTCTCTCTCTATCCTTTGCTGCATAGCGGTCATGTAAGCTCGGTAACATGATCAATTGAGCAATTCTATCTCCAGGAGAGATAGCCGTTATACCACGGGGGGAGGCTACCATGATCTTAACCACTCCTGTATAATCTGGATCTATAACTCCAGGATGGACAATAAGTCCTCTCAAGGCTGATGATGACCTCCCCAACAACAAACCAACTGTACCAGGTTCAAGGGGTCCTTTAAAATCTGTTTCAATTAACTGGACCCCCATTTGGGGTGTTAATATGAGTCTGGTGGTGGAGCAGAGGTCCAATCCTGCTGATCCTGCAGTGGCTCTCCGCGGTCTCTCGGATGGCGGAGGGTTGGCCATCTCTCTTGATTCTGTTCTTTGTCCTGATTCTCTACTGCCCCATATATTTGTGGGCCCTGAGGTCGTGGGCCTCGCTGTCCATTTTTTGGACGAGCGCCACCGTAACCTTGAGTTAAAGGCTGGCCATGGATGTCTATCACTGAACGGCATTCATTAGCCCAATGGTTCCCTTTTTTACATTTTGGGCATAACCCCGGCCGCCTGGGGCGTTGTACATTTCCTGTACTTTCTGTACTCCTTCCCCTGGGGCACTGTCTTTTAAAGTGTCCCATCTTGCCACACTTAAAACAAACTCCTGAACTTCCTCCACCTTTTCTGGCCAACTGTATTACTGCGGCAGCAAGACCAGCATTAGTTAACGGCCCTCCAAGCTCTCTACACACTTTCATCCAGGCTTCTAGCCCTTCGTTCTTATAAGGGGTGATAGCAGCTTTACACTCTTTAGTACATTGCTCATAGACCAACTGTTTTATTAGTGGCAAAGCAGCATCCGGGTCACCAAAAATCTTCCCTGCTGCTTCCACCATTCGTGCTACAAAATCTGAAAAAGGCTCCATGGGGCCCTGTAGAATCTTAGTTAAGTTCCCACTCACCTCCCCTTTATTAGGAAGAGATCTCCAAGCCTTGATAGCTATCTTGTTTATTTGCTCATAAATCTGAATAGGATATCCTATCTGCTGGTTGGCAAATCTCCCCTGCCCAAGCAGCATATCTCTATCCCAGGCTGGATTTCCATCTCTCTGATTATTGGCTGCTTGCTCAGTAGCATACTCAATCAAGAAAGCTTTCCAGTCTAAGTATTGCCCTGGACTTAAGTAGGCGCAGACCAGGCCACTCCAATCACTTGGAGTCATACAATATCTGCTTAATGCTTCCACTTGAGCCATTGTAAAAGAAGCAGTAGTACCATAGGTACGAACCGACTCTTCAAGAGATTTTACTACTTTAAAATCAAGCGGTTCCTCGTACCTGTTCCCTTGTGGGTCTTGATATACAGGATAAGCAAACTGTAATTCTGTTCTTACTTGTGTCCACATCCCCGGGCAGAAAGATCTCCCTACTTTCAGTGACTGAACAGGCTGATCTATCTGAGTGGCTTCTGGATATGGAGGAGGAGTTGAAGGTGCCATGGCAACGGCTCCACCCACACCGACTGCAGCAGCAGCTCCTCCCACACTGACTGCCGCCTGCGTGTCCTTCTCTTTTATCTTTTTCTTTTCCTTTTTTCTTATAATAGTCCTCTCCAACTGTTCTAGTAGAGCGTGTAGCTCTCCTTCAGAATCTGTGCTCTCTGAGTCCTCAAAATCTCTAAAATCTCTAAAATCTGTGAGATCGGGATAGAGAGGAACTTTCTTTTTGCCTCCCTTTTCACTGTCTGCCTGCTCAAATCTTTCGCCTTTGTTACTTTCCTTTTCACTGTCTACTTGCTCAGATCTTTCCCCTTGCAGCAGTTCCAAGGCTGACTCTCCCTCTTTGATTGCATTACAACACCTCTGATCTTCTAAACAACTCCTCACCATTTTCCAAATCGGTCTTACTCCATGTTTCAGAGTCCCCTGCTCCCAAGCAAAATCCAAGTCCCTGCCCAATCTGTCCCAGCAGGATACCGTAAGATTCCCGGACACCGCAAACCACGGAGCCACAGAATCACATTCATTCAAATATCTTTCTAGGGTAGACTTCTTAATCTTTAATTTCCTAGCTAAAAGTAGCTCCTGAAGAGCTAGAAAAATTGGGTGTGACTCAGACAACCCTATGTTTAAAAATTTTACTTTCGGTTTGCAGCTTCCCCACGAAACTGTATCTTTTGTTCGCTATCTCCGCGAAACTTTACCGTACGTTCACTATCTCTGCGAAACTTCACCGTACGTTCGCTATCTCCGTGAAACTTTATTGTCCTGATTTATCCCAGGAACATACCAACGCGTTGCCCCTGACTGCAGGAGTTCTGAGTCTTTTCTGGGTCCCCGTACGGGCCACCACTTTGTCGTGTCCCTCTCGACCAGCAAGAAATGATGCAACTCACAAAAGCTCTTCTCCTGCAGTTTATTCAGGTCCCTTGAAAACAGTCTTCCGAAAAGGCCGGGCAGACCCAACCCACAGGCTAAATACTAAATGAACAGCCAATCAAGTAAAGCCAAGTGGTGCTATCTTAGAGGCCCACGTATGCGGAAGCAAGCCAGATCAGCGGTCTTAGCCAAATATGGACTTGTTTATCATCGAGAGCGCTCACCGTCGGGCTGGTGGAAGGCGGAGACCAGCGCCATTTTTAAGGCGCGGCACGTCGCAGCTCTCTACACAGGATAAACCATTTGAACCCTCAAAACATATCAGCTGGGATTGTGGCTTCCTGACAAAACTCATGCTCAGTATGTGAGACTCCTTGATTCAATCCTCATCCACACAAACAAAAAACCAGAAAAATTCATAATGTAATAATGTGAAAGAAATTCTTCCATGTTACAATAATTCTGATGCTGTTTCTCTAATTTCCTTTGGTAACAGGGCCATTTGGATTGATCTTCAGTATTTCCTTCAAAATATAGTTTTCAAGACAAGGTAGAAAAATGATGTGATAATAGCTGCTGAAAGCACAGAGTCTTGACAGTATTCCTTCCATTGTTAACAGAAGCTACTAAGACTCATGGGACTAGAACAGTGAGTTAGTACTGTGTATTAGAGAATGGTGCCATTTATTCAATTTTCTTCCTTCTGTGGGAAATTGCTGTGGAAATCCTATTTTGGAACTTGTAAATCATGGGTCAATATATCCTATGTTATAAATAAAGAAGAAATGAGTGCTAGTGGTATAGATGATATGGGGAGTGCTTGCTCAGAATGCTCCCAAAGCCCCATGTTCATTCCTTAGTATTGCCAAAAATGAAAGAGGGAGAAAAATAGAAGGATTCTTTTAAACTATCTTCAGTGAGTCTATTATAATGAGCTATGGCAAAACAATCACCTTTACATGACAGATGTTTAAAGATGATAGAGACTATGGAAAAGGTCTCTAAATAGAAATTGTAAATAGATAATTATTTAGTTATATACTAGGCAGGAAATTAGTGAAACTATTGAATATTGTATATTATTTTATGATGCAACGTCATTTTAGTGAAGTTAAACTATGTAATCATACGTAGATACAAATTATAATGTATTCATAATAAAAACTGGAAGAGGAAAGATACATAACTGGTCCAGTTTGCAATAATGTACCTATAAAGGATATATAAAATGTACTATCTTAAAACTATTTTTTAACTAAAAGATATTTCATATACCTGGTCCCATACTAAATAAACATATATTTTTCAAACAAAAAAAGAAAATCTAGTTTTCTCTTGGAAGTTTTAGGATTCTCTGCTTAGGGGAGCTTTTGGGTAGATGTACAACACAGTGTGTATTGAGATTGAACCATACAGTTTATATTGATGTTAATGGGAATCTCTCAGCTAAATCTCCTCATGCTGGGCTAAAATTGTGCCTCCTGTTGGTTCAGTAGTTTTTCAACTATCATCAATGCTAAAACAAAGTTAGTACATTCTACAGTATAAATATATATATTTAGGTAGTTTAAAATATTTGTTTGATATAGGGTTCTGTGGATGGTTGCACAGAGCTCAGATCTCGTACTTCACCTTTTAATAATGAAAATTGTGGTGCTCAATGGACAAAGCTATATATTTTACTTGAAACAAGACCGAGATGCTATGTTTCACTTTGAGTTCATTTTCCTCCTTGCTTAGATTCTGAAAGGAAGCCACTAAGGTATAGAGTGAAAGTACACTGAGGATTAGTTAATACAAAGCTGTAAATTAGAGGTGTGTTCGGAGCAAACTCCTTTCCCCCATTGTCTTTATTTTTAATCTACACACTAGGGGAGGCTTCAGAAGCATTCTGTCTAGTGTAAGGCACACAGTGAATTTTACTAGCGTTTTTTTCCTTAATTTTGCTGGCTGTGGGTTATATGAGCATTCTAAAAAGTGTCCTCCCACTGTATTCACTCTTTTTCATTTTATTTCAGTCATTGATCCCGGAAATTCTTTGTATTAGCATATTCTTCAAATTTTCAATGTAATGAGTTAAAACCTTTTGCAAGTCTGCTCTGAGTCAGATATTCACCTTATCAGATGTCGGTTTTCGCTGGTATCATTCATTTATAGAACCTGGAGATTTTGCACTTGCCAAAAGAGGGTTGAATTTATCACTGATGAATGATAATAGAACATTTCCTATTTAATACTTCTTGGTAGGCAGCTGCATTATAGTATAGTTGTAGTTTTTGTTTTGTTTGTTAGCCTTTTATTTCTTTTGTTCAACTTTGATGCAGGAAGCTTCTGAGGAGTTATTGGAAGGATGGCTAAGGCTCTCTGAAAATCTAACTATACTCATTGAAATAGAATGCTGAAGTTTGATAACATGCCTAAATCATGGGAAAGAAAATGGTGTTATTAAAAGTATTTCCTGATTTGGATAGAAGAATGGTAAAATAATTTCACCACAAGCCCAATTTGTAAGGTTTAGACTTACTACTGTTGCTGCTTTTTGAATGTGACTGAAAAGGATGAAACTACCTTAAATAACATCTAAAATAGGAAGATAGCAAAAGTGGAGCTGAGCAGATAGTGAAGTCAGTAAAGTGCTTGCTACATGAGCACAAGGACACAAGTGTGGATCGCCGGCACCACATAGAAAGCCAGGAATCAAATGCTCTGAGCAGACAGAGGCAGGAGACCCCAGAGAACTGCCTACCCGTGAGCATGGCTGGATCATTGAGTTCCAGGTTCAGTGATAGACC
The DNA here is from genome assembly GCA_907164525.1 of Lophiomys imhausi. Lineage (NCBI taxonomy): Eukaryota > Metazoa > Chordata > Mammalia > Rodentia > Muridae > Lophiomys > Lophiomys imhausi. The sequence continues at coordinate 7,453 of CAJQZJ010000592.1, forward strand.
CTGTCTCATAAACCAAGGTGCAGAAACAGTAGAAGGAACTGGTTGTATCTTCTATCTTCTACCTTTACACATACATATATACATACACACTCACATTCACAGACAAGAATGGCTAAAGTCCTTGGAGAAAAATCAAATATTTAAGCATGACTGAATATTTGGGGTCTCTGTGGAGCAGGAGGTCTGAAGGTATTTTAAAGCATTTGACTAAATTTGGAGATGAAGTATAGTACTGTAGATTTGTTGAGAAAACTTTCTGAGTTAATCTGACCTTGAGGATTTCCTGAGATATAGAGAGTGAACTAAAGAGCTTGATGAATATGAAAAGTAGTTGATTTCTATATTAATTTAAATAAAGGGTCCTAAACATCTAAAAAGACAATGATTAAGAATCACTTACATATCCTTGTTTTTGTTTGACATGGTGGCTTAGTCTGTTGTCCAGGCTGGCCTTGAACTCATGACCCAACTGATCTGTACAAATAATTCTACAAAGTAGATTAGATTTCAGGTGTGCAGTTGGACTGGGCAAGACATTGTGCTGAAGATTACCTGCAGCTACTATAAGAACAGCCCTCAAATTAGATTAAAATTAGAGGTCTGCAGTTGAAACTCTAGACAAGTCAAGCCATTAATATTGGGTTCATAACCACTGAGGTCATACTTGAAGCTCTAGAGTTAGACTAGATAACTAAGGAAAGTCAGGTAGAGCAACAGGCATAGTAAAAGGAAACAGAAAAAGGGGGTAACATAAACTATTTGAAGTTTAGCAAGAGATTGATGAAATGATATAAAACAGATAGCTTTAAGAAAGATGAATTAATAACAATATGTTTCACTGAATTATAGCGATGTAGGCTGAGAAATGACATCTTAATTGTTAATCTGTGAGTCTGTTCAATATTTTTAGAGATGAATTTGGACTATAAAATATTGAAATGTGAGTGGAAAATGAAGAAGTAGAAGTGGCTGCTGTGACTGTCAAAATATATTTTAAGAAATTGGCGTGGAGAGGCATCAACTACAATGGCAATGCAAGATAGAATAGTTAGGAACATGCTTTTTGTTGATTTGTTTCATTGAATTATAAAAGATTTGCCTACATTAATCATTAAGAAATTCGTTTAATTGCTAGCCCATACTGGATCACTTCAGACAGTTAAATGGGCCATTAGTATTCACTGGGGGATAACAGTCACAATTGTGCCTGTTAAATAAGTACCCATTAAACGTTGAGGAACTCAGGCTCAGTAAATTTAAATTGCAACCCCTTGGGAAAGCAACCTAGGTCAGCATCAAAATCTTTTAAGGTTCTTCATGGTATAAGGGGATTACTTTATGGTATATATTCCTAAAATAATTGGATCCGTATTTTTATAAGAATTTGTTCACATGCATAAGTAAAAGTTGATAGGTTTATGTCAATGGTGTCATTATACATAAAAAGAACATTTTTATAGCAATGAAGAAAAGACAGAAGGATAATATATGGCTTAAATTATTTTAATGGAGTATACAGAACATATAAAAGAATATAACAGGAAGAACACTAACAATCACTAAATATCCCAATCTACAAGATTTTCAAAATGGTTTATTTAGTTGTTCAGAATTACTTTTTTTTCATTTCAAATATAGCAAACAAGACCCACATAAGACTTTGATGAAATTTCATTTGCATATTCCAAGCTATTGCATTTCAAAAATCTGTTATTTTCCAGAACATTGTGTTAGGAAGGTTATTCAGTATTATTTGTTTCATACTAATTTCTACTACTAATATACTAATACTGTTTTCACACTAATTATCTCAGTTGCTGTGAATCATTAAGCTATTGAATTTTCCCACTACTTCTCCTGGCCCATGTACGATTCTGCATGGTCCCTCAAGCTGAGCATTGACTCCAGTCAGTAGTTTGAAGTGAATAGGTCTTCTCTGTGCAAGAACACCATCCTGGACATTTGATTGTCCTCTCTTCTGGACTTGACCTGCTTCCAATGACCTAGAAGTTGGGTGATTTGAAAGCCATAAGGCACTTTTTGTTCACCAATGGAGTGGCCTCACAAAAAATGGATTGATTTTTTTTTTGCTTTCCTCTGTATAATTAGAGAAAATTATCCATATTTAGAGCTGTGTCCTTAGTGATAGAGTAAATTACTTTTCTGCTTGTGACAGTCTTATTGAGATACTTTCAAACACCTTTATAAAGTACAAGAAGCTTTGCAACGGAAAGAAGATAGGCAAATTTTGATGTCTAAAATAAACTCAGTTATATTACAATTTTTTATATTTTTAAAAATAGTTTAATATTATATACAACTTTGGGAGCAAACTTTTAAACACAGATTTAAAAGTTTGAGCTGTTGGTGTTCTGTTCAGGAAGTTGTCACCTGTGCAAATAAGTTCGAGGTTTTTCCCCATTTTCTCTTCTATTAGATTTATTGTGTCAGGCCTTATGTTAAGGTCTTTGATCCACTTGGACTTAAGTTTTGTGCAAGATGATGAGTATGAGTCTAATTTCATTCTTTTACATGTGGACATCCAGTTGGACCATTTGTTGAAGATGCTGTCCTTTTTCATTGTACGGTCTTGGCTTCTTTGTCAAAAATTAAGTGACCATAAGTGTGTGGGTTCATGTCGGGGTCTTCAGTTTGAGTCCATTGATCAACTGGTCGGTTTCTATACCAGTACCGTGCTTTTTTTAAATTACTCTTGCCCTGTTATACAGCTTGAAATCTGGGATGGTGATACCTCCAGATTTTTTTTTTTATTGTACAGGAATGATTTAGCTATTCTGGGTTTTTTGTTATTCCATATGAAGTTGAGAATTACTTTTTCCAGGTCTATAAAAAATGTGGTGGTATTTTGATAGGAATTGAATTGAATCTGTATATTGCTTTTGGCAAGATGGCCATTTTTATTATGTTGATCCCACCTATCCATGAGCATGGGAGAATTTTCCATAACTATCCTCTTTGGTAAGATGACCAAATGAGAAAAGGTGCTTGCTACCACACCTGGAGACCTGAGATTGATTCCCCAAGACATGCATGGTTCAGATAAAAGAACTAACTTCCAGAAATTGACCTCTGAAGGCATGCCTTTGCAAACTTGCACCTACCCAAATACATAACATATGCAAACACCACAGACACCACACACACATTCATACAAAATATTTAAATGTGAAATAATATCACTAAGGCAGGATTTTAAGTTTCTGAGTCACACACACACACACACACATACACACACACTTGGATTTATGAAGCTTCAACTTAAGAATTCTGCTGGCAGTCTCCTGAGTCCAGGATTTATTTTTGGAACAAATGTTTAAAGAATACTGATGCATAATGTGTTTTTTAATCCTTTATCTCTTTTACTGGAAACCTAAGTCAGTGGAGTGAAGAGAGTTAGTTGGAATTCTGTTGATAATTATGGTTTGATTTGTATCTGCAATAGAAGTGCAAAGGCTGGTTGGTGGCTGCTAATGACTGAAAAGATCTATGGGAACATTTATTCAAATATGTGGTTACAGGTTGACAGAAAAAAGAAAAAAATGTTTCTTAAATTAGCAGTGATCCTTGTGATATATTTGAGTTAGCTTTTAGCCTGTTTATAAGTATCTCTTCTTAGTAGGGCAGAAAATTAGCCCATTCTGCCTATCCCACAATCTCATTTTCAATAGCACATTTTATGATCTTTTTGTATAATTAATATCAATATGAAAATGTAAATAAACTAATCCATAATGAACATAAAGCTGTCACCTCTAGTTTTGCAGAACCTGGCTTACAAAAGCACACTTGTGTGTGAGATCAAGGCTAAAGAATTTACGGTTGCTGAAGGCTCCGATTATTGGGTTGTTGGCAGGGTGAAAGAATCTGTGTTCCATTAATGTGTGAACTTCTCACCCATGTGATAAATAGTATACTTTACAGAGAAGTAAAATGTTGAGATTTATTTGCCCTCTTCAGAGAAATGAAGCAAGGTACATATTGCTATCCTGACTTATAAAACTACCATCTTACCAATATACACACATAAAACTATCTTTTTTGAGTCTAAGTTTGTTGTAGCCACATGAGAAAGCTTACTTAATCTATATTTTCTGTCATCACTTTTCTTAAGGAAATGAAAGAGAATGCATAGTATTGTTTTGGCTATGACAAGTACAGAACTAGTATTGCTGATACCCCCAGTATTTTTAATATAAATATTGTCTGTTACATAAAGCTCAGGGGACAAGATTTGAGTTATGGTATTTTGAATTCATATAAAGAAATGAGAATTTTGCTTTATTTAGTATTCCACTACTTAAACCACATAAAGTTATCAAAAGGAATATTGTACAATATAAAAGCCATATGAAACTAAAAGCCATCTTAAGCAAAGTCATTTATATCACGATATCTTTTAAATTAATGGATATGTTCTTCTGGTTTTTCTCAATCCTATAATTTTGTTGAGTTTCATGATCTTTGTAACATTGAAATGTTTTTCAATATATGGTTTGATTTTCAATATGTTTTTAAAGAACTTTTGATAATATTTCTTAATTCTCTATCCAGAAATTTGAATAAATATTATCCAAGGTCATCTCCATATATGTGGGTCTACTCTGGAAATTTTCCATGAATTATTTCTCCATTCTAGAGTGAACAGGAAGGAATCTCTGGAAAAGATATTATGTCTAATAGAACTGCTAACTGGAGATATTAATTTCCTGCAGCAAAGCTTAAAGGAATATATTTGGCATGAAAGGAAAAATATTAAAGTTTAATTAGAAAGAAAAAGTTAGAATGCTGGCTATAAAAATAACCCCTCGATGAATGTTATCAAGAGGAAACTTCCTTTTTGATGCAAACAAAAGTCCACTGCACAAGTCTAGAAAAAGAACATTTTCAAAGTAAGGTTCTCTACTTGTATCTTGAGGTGCTGAGAATGACGTCTCTAAATATTTTCAGGTGGATTGCATTTCCTTTATTTTTTTATTTTTTATTTTTTTGCTTATGAGCAACTATGAAAAACTGCATAATGGGTAATTAAACATTCCCAGAGAAGATTATATATCTAGATCTTGTCAAAAGTGATGTAGAAAGCCATACCAGGACTCTAGGACTGTTCTATTCATCACATGGGGCTTAGAAAGAAATTTTTTTTGTCATAGTAGATTAAAAGGTGATGAAATCTCATTTTATGTTATATCATACCTCAGGATTGATTCAAAGTTTTCTAAGTTCATATGTTATGATATTGGCTTTCTCATTTTTTGAAGTGAATGACTCTTATAACCCAAATGAGTTTAATTCAAAACTTTTCCTCTTAAAACATATTTAGAAATGGTGTGTAAGTTAGAAAGAAAGAAAAGTTTCTTCTTTCCTTTGGCAGAGTAGTTTCTTAAGACAGTCAAATTGGTTTATTAGGAATAAAGTTAGATTAATGTGTTAATATAATTTTGGGTTAAGGTTATCTATTTTGTGTTTTTAGGCAAAAGCATCTAAAACATCTTTATTAGACAAGCCTGCTTTATCTATGGATAATGTGCAGCTGGGTGACGATGTTCAGTTTCCATCCCTTGCAAGAAGGGAGTAAAGGTTTAATGCATATATTCCATTTCATCCTGTTATACCCTTATTCAGTATATTTTAAAGAAATGTCATTCAGTATTTAATATTGTCACTTAAAGGAGCAGACTCAGCATACACCTTGAAATATGGTTGTACTTCATCTTTCTTCATTCATCAGCCTGTGCAATTATAAATGCATGAGTATCGCACACAGCTATTCAGGTCAAATTCTCTTAAAGGATGGATATGCCTGTAAAACAGTTTATCCATCTATTAACATTCTGAAATGTCAAAAGCTTCATTTTTATTTTAAAAAAGTAGAATGTCAGTTTCTTTTATACTTAGAGCAATTTAACTAGCACAAAAAGAAGAGCTTTGACAGTTTTATCTCTCAGAGAAAGACTGACGGATGATTGGAGGAAATTGAAATAAATGCTCATATACATGCCAAGGAGTCTTTAGTTTATGACTCTAGGACAGGGCAATAGGTGAGACAAATAGTGCAGATTGGTCAGTGCAGGTAAGGGAACACGGCTTCACTGTTTTCAAACTGCAGGCTCGGAGAAGGATCTGTTAATTTCTGTAAACCCTTTCTTTAAGCTCTTACGTGACGCTCACCCCTTCTCCCCTTTCTCCCCACTATATTTTGAGACAGGGTACCACCATGCCATAATCCCAGGCAAGCTGTAAACTCATGGCCCCTGAGCCTCACAGGTGCTGGGATTGCTTGAATGTAATGCCACACTTGGTTCTTAAGTGGCTTTTGAATTACAACCTGGTATATCATAGTGGTTACTTGGGAAGTAAAATTTCCAGTTAATGCTCTGCTTTCACATAATTGTGATCTCATAATTTCTGATTATATTGATAACTCAAAGTTTTGCTTATTGTACAATTTAATAATTTTAAATTGTTGTCTGCATGTGTGTGTACATATGTGTAAATTTTGGGTAGAGAACAATGAAAAACATGTACACATACATATGTATCTGTGTGTGTGTGTATATATATATATTACAGAATACATATAACATCCTATATTTGGAGTATTGGCAGAGAAGATCTCACCCAATGGCAGGAAAATAATTTATTCTTCAGCTAAACATGAATGACCTTGGCCCTAGATCATGTATTCAAGTTGCCTTAAATAACATGTTCCAATGAAGAAATTGTTTTGATGCAGAGGAAATCAGGGTTGTGTCTTGGGTTTCTTAATCTTACTAATAAACGAGTTTAAGAATAGGTTCAAATTGATATTTGGGTACAATTTTATTAGCATCAAACAAACAAACAAAAAACAACAACAGGGCAGGCAACTTGTAAATCTCAGATTCTGCCTAGAGGAGGAGAATGGATGAGAAAAGAAAACTAAAGCCATTAAACCACATGGAGATCAGACAAAGGACAAGCAGCCAGAAGACAGGTTGCTTTGCAGAAAGAACAAGGAAGCCCCCAAAGTTGGGGAAACCCAAAGTACTTGGGAAACCATACTTAGAAAACAGATAGAAGAAAAGGAGGATTTATACTTCATTGAATAATTTAGAGGAGTTGGCAGACCTGACTCTGATTGGTTGTGATCCTGTAAACTATTGTGCTAAGGGCAGGAATTCTGAAAAGGAAAACTACAGGATCTCATTAAAGGACTGATGATTCTGTCCATCATTTTAGCATAGTATAAGGTTAACCTGCCTTCCAAGTGGTGGTCCTTTAACACCATGATTTACTTGGCCGTACTAGAATGTTAGGTCTTCATCCAGGGATAAGATTATAATTTCTTGACTAGATATTTCTCTTAATTTTTATTTAGTAATATTTATTGCTATTCTAACAGTTTTATGAAGTTTTTATAATTACAGAAGAAAGACATAATTGATGGAGTTTTTTTTTTTTTTCAGAGACTCATGTTGAAAGATTATATAGGCAGGCTACAGCAAAGGGAAAAAAATCTCCATTATAGATCTTAGATATCATCCAATGATACTACTTTTTGGGTTGTTGGAGTCTAGTTGTGTGCTAGTTAGCGTGTCACAAAGATTTTACTTGAGGGTAGCAATGCAGGGCTTTAAGGGAACTAAAGCTATGCCAAGATAATTTGGCCATAAATATGCAATATTTCAACAGTTCAACTCTACACAGTTAAGAAGTTCTCGTGCATACACAAAAAAGTTGTCCTCAAGGTAGTTCACACCTTTAATCCCAACACTCTGGAGGTAAAGGCAGGTGGATCTCTATCAATTCAAGGCTCACCTGGTCTACAGAGTCCAGGACAGCCATGGATACATGGAGAAACCCTTTCTCAAAAAATCGAAAGGAAAAAAATCTCCTCTGAAGAGAGCTACAGGAGAGCTGTCCCTGTCCCTCACCAGCTGCAACACTCCAGAGAGTGGGCCCTGCACAGCAGGGCCTCCCTTGAACAGCACTTACTTTGTTATTGTTATTTATTATTTTGTTATCATTGTTATTTGCTTGCTTTTTTGATTTAAGTTCTCATTATCTGTCAGCCTTGTAGAATCCTCTGCATGGGTATAGCTTTTTATTCCTCAGGGTATTTCCATTCTCCATATCAAGCATATAAAATACAGAAAGTGCTTCCAAACACTTCAGTGATGTTCAGCTGAAGATAAGATTACACAAACTGTACATAGTCCAGTTTTCAAATTGGCATTGGAATGCAAATAATTGCCCCTTAAATAAATTCCCCTGAAGTCGTTTGGTTTTGTAGAATGTATTGGAGTGGCTAGTTTTGTCTTTCATTTCAAACAAGAGTTGATTCTAGCAATGGATTGAATGTTACTCACATTCTATGAGGATAGGAAAAGGTTCATGTGTGCCCTTATCATAGGGTCCCACGTAGTCACAGAATGCCTGTGAAACTGAGTCTCTCTGCTCATATTCCAATTCTCCCAGGAGTACTACCCCAAGAAGGCTGTCCAGCCTTCCCCTCTCTTAGGCAGAGTGAGGGGCACAGGTTACTATGGTGGCTTGTTTGCCTCAGTGTCAGGGCTGGGAGGTGTGAGGGGGAAACTGGAGTCATTATGCTTTCAGTTTATTCGTTTGTTGGTCCTCTGAGAAGCTGCCAACCCTCTCAGTGGGATAACTGCCCTTTGTATAATAATCTACCAACATTGAGGGTGGCTGCATTCACTGAACCCATTCTGCTGTGGAACTCCATTACAACTGGGTTTTGAATGCAAAGCTTCATGATATCTGGGCATAAACAGTGTGCTGAGCAACAAAGACATCTTTTGTATTTCTTAATCTTTTTATAAACCCAGGATTTTTTTTTTTCACAAGCTTTGAAGAAGGGATTTTTGGAAAATACACATAGTCACTACTCTGTTCTGCATTTTCATAAAGTAGCATTTAGGCAGAGTGGGGGATTCGTGTGGTTCTTCTAATTAAAAAAAAAAAAAAAACAAAAAAACAAAACAAAAAAACAAAAAACAAACCAACCCATTTGTTCCTTAGGCAAAATGGGTGAAATTCCTGGCTCCTTTTCTACCTGAGGAGGTGTGAATGAATCAGCTTTTGTTTTCCTGGGTTACCCTGCATGGCAAGTTGCTGTATTGGTTATTCCTGGCAAGTGCTGTTGAAGTGCCTGTCTGTGCCCTGCAAGATCCTCCTGTCTTGTCTACCTTAGTTCTTTGCAGATCTTATTCCTGCTTTCTCCTCTCCAGGGAAGTTGTGTGTCTTGCCTCTTGGTGACCACCTCCTTTGGCTGCTCTGTTTTTTTTTTTTTTTTTTTCTTCTTCTTCTTCTTCTTCTTCTTCTTTTTATTCTTATTCAGAGGGAGTTGAGGCATCTTTGCAGTAAATTTCACTGACAAAATCTCCAGGCAGCCCACAAGTGAGAGTTACACATTAAGTAGGGAAGATTTGTTTGCCCTCTCTCCTAGGCTCTGCCTTGTACTTAAGAGAGAAGAGTGGGAAAGAAAAGCATCAATGTAGGAATACTGCAACCTTCTTAGAGAGGCCTTCTTCGTTTTTTGTCCATTTTTGTCATTGCCTACTTTTCTGAATGCTTGCTGGGGCTTATGAAGGTCAAGATACTCCCCCCTTTCCATTGCTCTTTTGTTTCTGTTGAAGCCTTTCACTCAGATGGAAATGAACACTGTGTTCACTCTTTTACAGGGATCAGTATAAATGGATATTTAAATGGCCTCATGAGAATTCATGGAACACTTATTGTGTACTGTGTGTCAGATGCAATTTCTTGTTTAACAGATGAACTTTTTAAGATACTTCAAGGGTCTTTCATATTATAAGTCTTGATTGTCTACATTCTCACATGAAATCTTATGCATTTGTATGCACACAACTACACATGCACACATTCTAAATATAGCAATGTTTAGTAATTTCTTAAGTACAGATAATGGGAAGACCTTTTTTTTTTAGGTTTCTTGAGACTGGGTTTCTCTAGGTAACAGTACTAGCTGTTCTGGAACTTGCTTTGTAGACCAGGCTGGCCTTGAACTCACAGAGATCGACGTGTCTCTGTCTCACAACTGCTGGGACTAAAGGCATGTGTCACAATGCCAGAATAAGTATGAGAAAGTCTTAAATCTTTTATACACCTTAATTAAAGGGAAAAAAATCCTTGTATTTTTCCCTTTAATATCGTCAGAATAGTATTTTAAGATCATTCATGTCAATATAGAATTGAGCAAAATTCATGGTTTTAGGTGATTTGTACAGCTTATATATACACAATACACATATGTGTATATGTATGTATATGAGCAGGAAAAAAGGAAAGAAGAAAGAGGATGAGATAGAAAGAAAGAGAGATCAATCTGAAAGCAGGTTGTATCCATTAAGATTTCTATAGATTATAGAATTGTACTAAGCCTCCCAGTTTGAGGATCAGTGAGAAGACACAATTTTTGCAATAGTGAACACAGAAAGAGGAAGTGTATCCAAGATTATGCATGTTCATTGAAGTGATTTAATTCTGAAGTTTTTGCTTCTTTCAGTAAAATGGGTAGAAATCTATTTAATGCTTACTCTTATTTTATATGTCTGTAAATGAAGAAGGTCTTCAATTTGTAAATTGTCTTTCCTCATGCTAAATTCATCACAAGTTGTAAATACAATTCAAAACCATTCAATTCATCAAACATCTTGATTGCCAATGCTTAGCCCACCCTGTCTTAAGCATGCTGTAAACTTATTCATTATCTTACAACTAAGCAAGTCATGTAGTACAAAAGCCTCCTTCTATGATCGTATTGAGTATCTTGCATAACTTACTACTTTACTGAAGGTGAACAATTGACTAGAATAGTTGTATGAATATGTTTTCCCACCACTATGAGGCGAAAACATCATAAGTTGAATTATTGTTACATTGAGGGCACTACACATGTAAATTTTGTACAAGTCATACTACACACTGATTGTATTACATTCATTCAAAAACTATCAATTATTGAATAAAGACATGAAATGTAACTTGTAAAAAATATACACAAATCATGAGCGTGTGCGCACACACACACACACATATATATAAAATGAATGTGTGTTACTCAAGTTTTTTGGGAATTTGTAGGTAAACTAAGAAAATAAAACAGAATTATATTTTGAATGTATATCATTATATAAATCTCAGAAATGGCATTTTTGTGTTCTAATAATTCTACATTTCAACCATAGAAAGTCATATCTACTCAGTACCAACATCTTTCTGTTTTTGAGTCCTGGTGATAGTTTGGGGAGTCTATAAAAATTCTCATGGACCCAGTAAGTCCTAAGCAGATTTAACTAATGGATGAATGAGTGATCTTTCACCGGAAAACATAAGCTCTCAGTTCTTCCCAATTATAAGAATATTTATAACACTTATTATGTAACAATGAAATGAATAAGGGATCAGAAAAGTCTACCAGTTCCCAGTAACTAGTCACTTTATATTAAATTAATAAGAAAGAGGCTTATGAGATGGCTCATGGAGCTTTTGTTGCTAAAACTGACAACCCAAGTCCACTCCCTAAAACCCACATGGTGGAAACAATCTGCACACTCGTTGTCCTTTGACTACCCCATGTACACTATAACTTTCTCTCTCTCTTTCTCTCTCTTACGCACACACACACACTCACACTCACTCATTTAGTAAGGAAAAAGAAGAATATTTGTAACTCACAGCCTCATTTTTCAGGCGTAGTAAAAGCATGGTTATACAACTCTACAACATACTCTTGCACATATACCAAATTTCCATATATGTATTTAGATGATGGGAGTTGGTCATCCAATCTGCAGATCAGAGTTGCTGAAGGGATGATACGCATACATTTACTTTAGTTAGAGTTAGTTAGCAGTGAAATTAAGATAATCTTATACTAAAAGAAATCTTTGAATTTTAAGTCAAATATTATGCCCAACAGTCTTCATTTTCAGAAACTGAAACACAGAATAATGAGTATGCTGGTGTTCTGTTTAGTTTGCTTGAGCACAGAGTACAATATTTTACAGCCTCACTGTATCTTGATTATTTGAGGATGGTGTATAACTCACAGGAATTACACTTATTACTACCAAATGCCACTTACTAGATAATCATTCATACCATATAGAATTTTCATGTATATTTTAAATGATAATAACAATGTCAACTTTTTCAAAACAAATTTTCAAATTTTTGTTTCCCTCTGAATTTGTTCTAGTGACATGATTCAACTGTAAAGACGCTCTTAAAGTCTTATTATAAAAATTATCTGCCCTTTTTGTATTCCCCTGATTTGGCAAGGGTAGTTCTGCTGTTTGGCATCAACTCCATATGATGATGATGGAGCCCAAGGGGACAGTCTCAGGTCTCTTTGTCCTTGGGATTTGAAGCTTAGGTGTTTTGAAGCCAGTCTTCTGCCATCGGGCTTAATCTCTGAAGAGGTGTTCTGGCAGGAATTCATCAGGCAGGTAGGAGCAGACAGTTTGATTGAAATATCTGAAAAACAGCATTACTAGATTTCCTGTTTAGGATAAACCCTTCAACTGTTCCTGGTTGCCGTGGGGAGAGGAGAGTATGGGTAGTTCAGAGGCTCCGGTGCTTTTTGCTTTTGGATGATGTGCACTTTCTGCTTACCCCGTGCATCAGAATCATCAAGGCTCAGATTTCAACTGAATTGTATATTCTGTTTCAAGGAATAATTTTGTATTAGCCGCACCTGATTGCTTGCTGCTTAGCAGAGGGTGGCCATTCTGGTTCTGTGATTTTCATTTTCAAGTTCAGTCCAAAATAATACCTATTTTCTTTTTAGTAGAATCATTTTCTGGCTCTTCTCTTTGGCACCAAAACTCTTCATCCTCCTCCTCCTCCTTTTTCTCCTCGTCCTCTTCTTTTCCTAGAACAGCAATAGGAGACTTTTAATTTAGCTTACTTTTGGAGAGCAGAAAGACTGAAACAGACATTCAGATATACTGGCTTTCTCTGAAGCTTTGTTGTTCTAAGCCCCTAGAATAGTGTGTCCCAGCCATCCTGAGCACATAGTAGAACAGCTAAAGAAGAGCACCATAACACCACCTCTCCTTAAGGAAGAGTGGAAAGTGTTGCTGTTGCTATTAACAAATAACAGCGGTTTTCTCTTAATAGATTTTCTTGTACTGTGGTGTTCTTGTTCATCTGGGAGATTTGGGTACAATTTGTCTTTTACAAGTCCCTTATTTCAAAATATTTGTTACTTCAGGTTACATCTCCATCGCAGTATCCTCTTTCTGCTCCTCCCAGTCCCACCCTTTTTGAGCTATTTTTCACTAGGGTTTAGTAGTAATGATTGTATTATGAATAGTGATACATGAAGAGCCAAAGGATTTTTCTCCAGGTTTCATTCATTCATATTCTCCCTTTCTACAATCCTCCTCCTCCCTCTCCTTTCCTCTTTTTTCTTTCCTTCCCCACATCCCCATTAAAGTGGGTGGTTGGAGGTCCAGGATAACCCTGTGCATGTTTTGGTTTGATGAGTCGTTGGAACTGCTGTGAAGGGACAATTTAATAGCAATTATTTTAGAATAGTTTGCTTTCAAGTTAACTTCACAAATGCAACTATGAGAAAGCAACACTTGGGTTTCAATACTTATGTGTTTTATTATTCCTTTTATTTTGTGTGTATGGCATTTTTTTTTGGTTTGTAGTTTCAATAAAAAACAACATTGTTTCTCGGGGGTAGACTCTTTAATGCACTTAGCAGTCCTTTTTCTGGAATACCTCAGATACAGGTTCATCAGGGTAAACTGGCTATCGAAGTCTCACCTTAAATAAGGCTTGAGACTTTCTTCTCTCTGGGAGACCTCAGCCGTCTGTAAGCCAACTTACTTCCTTCCTATGAGCAACTCTGGCGCTCTGCCTCAGTCTTTAAAGCCGGCCACAGTTCCATTTAGGCCGCTGTTCAGACAGGTCAAATCCCTCTAGGCAAAAGCTGAGCCACAGGGTTTAGTCCTTGGCCTTTTGCTGTATTGCTGAGGTTTTATCTGCTCACCAGCTTCCTTCTGCCTCAGGGAGATCTGGCCCTTGGTCCACCAGCACTTTCTCTCCAGCTCTTGGAGCTCTCTCCTATGGGGGTGGGACCCTTAGCACGCAGCTCTCACCAGCTCATCCACTTGTCCTTAAATAGGATCGCTCCTTGTTACACCTACTTCAGCTTAATTTGGGCTCTGCCCATTTAGGAGCTGAAAACAATGCCAGGTGATAAAATCTTTGCTTGTTTCACCTGGCTTCAACCTTGTTTTTCAGTCCAAAGAGATTCCCCTCGTTTCACGTGACTTCATCCATAAGCTGATAAGCTAATTGCTCACAGCCAAGTTGATCTTCATGCCCCGAATTAAGAGACTGTATCAGAAACCTAGATATTCACTAAATCTAACTTATATTAATCTATCAACCCCTACAATTTTTAAATGTATAAACTATCAAATCAATATAATTTTGAGAAATATCTTATTTCATATTTTTAAAACAAATTTTTGTAGGACTATTGGATGACATGAAAATATTACATCATGTTTTTCTTTTCCGAGTTCTAATATATTATTACAATATTAAATTATGAATCCATAGAATAAGTGGAAAGTATAAATATCCAATTCTACTGTCCATAAGGAAATGCTCTTATGTTATTTCATTTTTATTTTTCTGAGTTTTTCTTTTTAGTATATTCATATTCACACAAATGCTAATGTATTCATCTATTCAAAATATGTATTTGAATATATCTTCTGTGTGCATAAAGTGTACATAAGATATTTATTCACTTAAAAATTAGAATTTAATTTTTTACAAGATGTTCTCTAGTTAGTATATACTTTCAAATTTTACCTTAAAAAGTTTTTTTTTCTGTTAATATATATATAGACTTATTTCTTTGTGCCATAATGGTCATATACCTATATAGGATATAAATTGTATATTTTTATATAATTTGTATAATTACATTTTCATAATATATGATATAATTAAGTTATTCATTCCATTTTTCTTGGGTTTTCAGCACCAGTTTCTGGTTTTAATGCTTTGAAGACAGCTGAGATTGTTATCACGCACACAATTATTGTTGGCTTTGTGAAAATAGCTTCCGGGTACTTATTTGTAAGGATGAAAGTACAGGGGTAGTTGTGAAATTTATAAAGGTTGTTTTATCAGATTTCACCAAAACACTTTCCAAAGAGTAAAAATATAGTTATTTTTAAATGAACATCATGATTTGGTAAGTTCTTTCCCCCGAAATACACAATAATCATAGATTTGTAAAATTAAATAATTAAAATAATGCTCGGTTCTCTATTATGTACCGCACAGCCTCCTCGAGGTGCGCACTGTCAAAGTCAATGTATTAATGCGTTTATTTACAGTTTTCATTTTACTGTTCTTAAGTTTTATAATGTTGGTTTCTCATAGTTGTTATTCAGATTATTTAAATTTCGTGTTAGAACATAGACATTCACACTGCATCCCAAGATACCTTAAAAAACCAATGTACTGCTCACCCGATAGCCATTATAGCTCAATGCCAAGACATATTTTTTATATTGACAAATCATTTCACTCCAGTCTTAAATTCCTGAAACACATGGATGAGAAAGGAGAGGGTATCTTTTATAAATGGTCTTTTCTGTATTTTTCAGTATTCTCTCGGAGCATGCAAGGTTTTATAAACCATGGGTTAAATATTAGTGATATTAATGCAGATTTTTATGCTCTTTTTAAAAATGGTACCCAAGAACTGTTCTGCATGTTTGGTCTGGTCAATGGGTTTGAAGCAGTAATCCATCTCAGCATTCCCTTGAGCCACTTAGGAGTTGTCATGGTAACTGGTGCTGCAAAGGACTACAATGCATGTAGAGTTCCTGAATTACATAATTGTATTTCATATTAATTTTGCATTTTTTATAGTTTGGGTTTAAATTTGCAACTTATGTTCCTCTTCTTAAGTCTGAAAGTTGCTTATAACAGTGAAACAATTTATGAACAGTCATTTATTACAGTTTTACAAGGATAATGAGAGTAACTAACAATAAAGTATTGAATTTTGTAAACATTTAACAATAGAAGTGATAATCTCAGGCTCTTTTTCCATACAAATTCTATATTTATAAATTTTGCTTCATAATTTCATGTATCTGGGTGATTCCCCAAGGAGACCATGTCTTCTATATTTATTCTTCCCAAGTTCCTGATGCCCACCTCTTCTAGTAAAAAGCTATGTGCTTCTGAAACAATTGATACCTGAATCCATAGCTTTCTGCCTCTTTATTGCTGATATGATTGATCTTGTGATTTTAATCGTTTGATACCATGACCCTTTTCAGAACTTTCTCCTCACAAAAATTAATCATGCTTCAGTAAGATTAAACATGGTTTTAACCTATCTTATTTTTTTAACTATTTCCAGGAATTCTTCCAATTGCTATGATCATTTGTTGCCTCATTATGACTTAAGTATTTTAATTTCTAATGCATATATATGTATATATATATATATACACACACACACACACATACACATTTCTGACTATAGTAACTTTTTGTTCCCATTTGTTGTTTCAGGAGCCTTATAAAATATCATTAATAACTTAACTTTCACCTTTATTTCTATTACTCTACTGAAGAGTGCTATTTGTTAAATTCTTGCAAGTGCAGCAGTCCCTTTATTTACAGAGTATACGATGAAATGCAATCAGAGAACCAACAATGATAGCACACACCTTTAATCCCAACACTTGGGAGACAGAGACAGGTAAACCTTTGAGTTCAAGGGGATTCTGATCTATCGATTGAGTTCCAAGATGACTAAGAAGGTTTCTCTACACAGAGAAACCTTGTCTCAAGAAAACAAAAGCACAACACAGTAAATCTAACAGAAGAGAGAGTGGGGAAAGCCTTGAACTCAACTCATCGGCACAGGTGACAACTTCCTGAACAGAACACCAACAGCTCAGGCTCTAACAATCAATATGTGGGACCACATGAAACTGAAAAGCTTCTGTAAGGCAAAAGACACTGTCGTTCCAACAAAACCAACCTACAGATTGGGAACCGATCTTCACCACCCCACACCCGACAGAGGGCTAATATCCATAATTTACAAAAAACTCAAGAAATTAAATGCCAAGAAACCAAATAATACCATCAAAAAATGGGGAACAGAGCTAAACTGAGAATTCACAAAGGAGGAATCTCTAATGACCGAGATACACCTGTAGAAATGCTCAGCATCCTTAATCATCAGAGAAATGGACCTTAAGATGACTCTGAGATTCCATCTCACACCTGTCAGAATGGCTAAGATCAAAAACTCAAATGACAGCACATGCTGGCGAGGTTGCGGAGAAAGGGGAACCCTCCTTCATTGCTGTTAGGAGGGCAAACTTGTACAACCACTATGGAAATCAGTCTGGCTATATTTTAGAATACTTGGAATAGCTCTACCTCAAGACCCTGCCATACCACTTCTGGGTATACATGCAAATGATTCCTCACCAAACCACAAGGACATCTCCTCATCTATGTTCATAGCAGCCTTATTTGTAATAGCTAGAAACTGGAAACAAACGAGATGTCCCTCAACTGATGAATGGATAAAAACAAAACAATAACAACAAAAACAAAAAAACTGTGGTACATTTACACAATGGAATACTACTCATCTAACAGAAACAAGGAAATCATGCAATTTGCAACCAAATTGATGGAACTAGAAAAGCTCATCCTGAGTGAGCTAACCCAGACACAGAAAGATGTACATGGCATTTATTAACTTATGATTGGATTTTAGCCATATAGTGCAGGATAGCTATCCTATAACCAACACACTAAAAGGATCAGGAACATAGACTTTGTTACCTGTTAGTGGAATATTTTGCCCTAGTGGAGCTGGAAGGTCTTATCCCTCATATGACTGTTGAACTGTGTGTGGGGGGTGATATGTAGGGATACCCCACTCCAGAGGAGTAGTAGGATAGGTGGGAGAGGAGGGAGTGGGTGGGAGTGAGGGACCAAGAGAGGTGTTAAGTAAGCACTCTGATGGAGTTGTAACTTGAAGTAATAAATAAACATAAAACAAAAAAGCAAAAACAAATACAATCTGTGGATTATTTACATCACCTATTGTATGTGTATTGTTATTTTCTACATCTACACACATGACAAAATTTAATGTATAAACTAGGTATAATGTAACTACATAACTAATAATAAAATAGAACAACTGCAAGAATGTGAAAGTCATATGAATATGATCAGATTCTTTCTGGTTAACCTATGGTATTGTAGTCATAGTTTTTCATGTGACAATGTAACATTTTCCAATATGTATATGAATTGAAATGAAGGGAAGATGTAGGCACTGTGTTGAAGTTAGCCTAGCCTGCAGAGTTTCTTAAAACACAATCATTGCAATACAGAGACTGCTGATTTCAAGATGGATATTGAGTAAGGGGACATCTATAAGGTATATACCATATAGATATTCTGAGCAAGGAGATGATGGTCATCCCAAGCAAGACACTAAACTGGACATTTGAGATTTCATCATGCTATTCAGAATCTCAGATAACTTTAAAATTTTCATATTGTTTACTTCTGGAATTCTTGACTTACTATTTTTAAGCTGAAACCACAGAGAGTGAATCTATGGATAATCTGAGGCCTTGCTCCCCCTCTCCTTAAATCATATCAAACTGGCAAGATGCCTTATCCCAAATCCAAACGATGAATTTTAGCTATGGTCTTCGTTTTTATGCTGACTCTCAGTATAACTATGGCAATTCACTTCACTAATCTAGTATGTATAAATTATGGTATTTGGACAACATCATCATTTTCTAAAACTTACTAGACTCAGATGCTATATTTAAACAAAGATTTCTGCAGTCAGGTGAATCTTGACAAGCAAAACATTGTTTCTTTTCCAAATTCACAGTGTAACATACACCTTAAAGCCTGTAAGAACTCATATAGTTTAATACTTCCATTTATAATCCATTTGGAAACTTACACACTTAATTTCTTCCTCATAGAACTTGGATTTAAATAAACAGTTTGAGAAAGGCTGGCCCAGATTATATTTTGTGTTATTTATTTTTGATCCTTTATTTTATGACTTTATAACTTTGATTATGTATTTATTTAGTCGCTGAAAATATTTACGACAAGCACATTTCAACATTTCCATAATTCACCCAGCTGGATTTGTGCTCTCCATCATGCATATATAAAACACTAAAACAGTTTGGTGACAGTAGACCTTCTTTAAAGAAGTATTGTTTGGAGATCAGCAATAGTTTGTGAGTTATAAGAGAGAGATAGGAGTGGAGTAGGCCCTCCCCTTGCAGTTATTATTTGTGATCTACATTGTAGCAAGTAATTTCTTATTCTGTAGTCATCACTCAGTGAGAAGGTAGATTTATTGAAGAACTTCTTTCAAAGTCACTTAAATGAAAAAAGGGTCAGCTTTTTCTTCCCCCATGTGCATGTATGTGTAAGAACTGCCAACAGGTAATTTGCATAATTTAGTGATTCTGATGTGTTTCTTGTGCAAGGAGGAGTTAAACAGATTGTAAAGTTCAAAGAAATGCATACTTGATTAACAAAAGTCATTGTCACAGACTAATTGTAATTCTGCAGTTTAAGAATCCTTGAATAATGTCCCTCCAAAAGGTCAGCTAAAAGTCCTGGTTCTTTCTCCTATTCCTTGGAAGAAAATTTTTATATTTAGGTTTTTCCTGCCATCAGGAAAGTCAAGACGTTATAAGCATTTTCCCCTTTTCCTTGAAAATTTATTGCATGAGTTAAAATGTAGATGAAAATAATTCTTGAATTTTTTATGGTCATTAAGAAAGGAATTTGTCTTAGAATGATGTTAACCAAATTTATAGGGTACCAATCAGAGCTATGTATATTGCCTACTTTGTTAGGGCTATGTAAATTATATACTTCTTTCTGGTTCTGTTCTGTTTCATTGTGTCATTTTTTTTTTTAAAAAAGATTTCTAAATTTTACTTTTTTATATACTGCTAGTGTATTAAAGATTTATGCCAATGTAATCAGTTATGCATCTTAAAATAATTATGTTGGTTTTATTATAAATATGGGTTGTAATTTCCCAAGACCATAGCAGAAATAATGAATTAGTATTTAGACACTTTTTTTCTAGCTCTAATGATTAAATGATGGCTTCAATAGTGTAATTTTTCAACTCTACATAATTAATGACTCTGAATAAGCAATTAAATTATGCTTAATTTTGATAACTGTTATGATTAAATAATTACATATTTTGTTATTTCTAAAAATTAATTGTTTTGTTGGCTGTGATGTTGATTGAGTTATCACACATTTAATTTGTTGATTTTTTTGTTACATAAAAAGTGTTTTTTAAGGCACACAGAAAGCTCATGTTGACTTCATGGCAAAAACTCTAGATTTATTCATGAGCAAGAATAAAGCCAGTGATTCATTAATAAAGAAGCATTATATATTATTTAATTTTCTATGAGTATATCATAGAAGCCACTAGAGAATATTTCTTTCTGGCATACTGTATATCTGTATTGTTTTCTTCCTTTAATAAATGTTCATCATTTTATTACTGACATAAAGAAAGATATCAAAGAGTGTGTTTCCACACCTGTGGAGGATTTAGTTGATAGCAAGGTGTTATGTTTCTGAAGGAAATTACAATATTGGTTTGGGTAATCTATAAAATTCTTACGAGTTAAAAAGAAGCTTATGACATTTTACTTTTTTCAATTCATGAAACCCAGGAATGGATTATGCAGCTGCAGGAGAGTGATTAGGAACAGCTCATGTGACTGTGGATGGAGGGCTTTAATTCATCCATCAAACATGACTGAGAACTCAGTACATCCTAAATGCATCAGGTCCTGTGCTCAGGGAATATGTACTCACCACAGTAATGTACAGATATGTATGGGGATTGAAGCAACTTTAACCTTAGGCTTTAGTTTCAGAGTTTGATGATGTGTAGTCCTAATGAATTTTGACAGTTATGATCATGTCATAGAACATACAAGACCAATCTCAATTGTGTTAATGGCAATATTATTTGAAATAAAAAAACTTATATATAGGATTGAGCAGCAAAACAAAGTAAATACACAAACTAAAACCAGGATTTGGGCTACTCTGAGAAGACCTAAATTAGGAAAATTAAGGATTAAAGTAGTTCCAAAACATGTCATGTAAAGAACTGTTTTCCTGAGCAAATTCTTGAGGGGCATGACAGCTTTTTGTAGATGTTTTGGTCTGCCATAGTTCATATTCTTGCTAATCTGTGGTTTGATGTTAGTGGCTGATATGTTTATCAATGTTTATTCAACTCGTCTAGCATCACAAATAAAACAAGCGTATTAGAAACCTCAGAGTTCCCAAATGGTATGTTTTCTATCCCTGGGATTGCTAATGAAGATAATTATTTAAAAGGTTGTATATGTCATCATTATCCCAAATGGAAATATCTTGCATTAAGAAGAAAGGCAGGTATAGTTGTTTTTCCCTGTTATGAGGTAGGGAGGTATATTAAATTTGATCGTCCTTTCCCAGTGACAAAGTGACTTCCTAGGCCTAGAGAAGGTGCATTACTACTGTAGAACAGTGGGTATCAGTCAATAAATTACTGAAGTATTAGAGCACAGTGTATTAAAATTGTGGTATAACATAGCATTTTGGTTTTGAGTATCTAACTCCCAACTGCTTAGAGTGCTGTTTTGAAATATAAACCTATAATAATATAAAAATCTGTCTAGTCCTAGACAATAAATACAATATATGCAAGGGAGTGCTATATCTTAAACATTTACACTTAAACTTCCTGGAGAAGTAATGAGCCATTCTAGTGAAAATGACTATCATTCTGCTTCACCTTTTGATAAGCTGAGGATTAAAAAAAATCTCTTACATTTGGCAGACAAAAATCTTCTGTTTTTCCTTAATTCAGATTCAAAAACAAAACATTAGCCACTTTGGGCACTGGAATCTTTCCACATTGACCCATTATTATGAATCTTATGTATAGAGATTTTGTTTTTATCACAACAAAAAGGGAACTTGGTGCAATTGCTTTTTTTTTATTTTATTTATTTATTTATTTTTTTTTTGGTTTTTCGAGACAGGGTTTCTCTGTGTATCCTTGGCTGTCCTGGACTCAGTTTGTAGACCAGGCTGGCCTCGAACTCACAAAGATCCGCCTGCCTCTGCCTCCCAAGTGCTGGGATTAAAGGCGTGCGCCACCACCGCCCGGCCTGCAATTGCTTTTTTTTAAAGTTAGATGGTATGAATCTTTATTACATTTGTTTCTATGTAAGCAGGCTACACTCACAGTGGCTTCTCTTTTCTGAACAGACTGTTAGAACCCTAATAAATCATTTCTTTGAATGTGTGTTGAAAGTGAGGAGAGGCTGTGCATGTAGAGGCCATGGGTTGAGGTCAAAGGCTCTCTACCTTCTTATATGTGATGGGCTTCTTTCTGAGCATGAGGTCATCCTTTCACTAGACTTACTGGCCAGTGAATTGCCATTACTCCCCTATCTCCACCTCCACCCTTCAAATCATATTCCACGTTCACCTGGGTGCCAGGTCCACACTCAGTTCCTAATCGGCCAGTCAGCAGTGCTTCATCCACAGGACTATCTTACTGGACCTCTAGTGACTCATGTCTTATCTATCATTTATTAAAAGCAAATATGCTGAGAGTACATTAGTGTCTCTGTATTTAATTGTGGAGAATACACTTGGATCATTTTTAACTTGTTTTCTAAACTTACAATGGAAGCATATAAGTAAAAAAAAAAAACTTAAAATGCAAATAAAGAAAGTAAGAAGCCATAGGGGGCTGGAGAGATGGCTCAGCGGTTAAGAGCACTGGCTGCTCTTCCATAGGTCATGAGTTCAATTCCCAGCAACCACATGGTGGCTCACAACCATCCATAATGAAATCTGGTGCCCTTTTCTGGCCTGCAGATATACCTGCAGACAGAACACTGTATACATAATAAATAAATCTTTAAAAAAAAAAAAAGAAGAAGAAGAAGAAGAAGCCAACATAGGAGGACTTAAAAATGTGTCCCTAGAGCTCCCTTTATGCTTGGCACAGCAATCAGCACCTGTGATGCCAGTACTCCTAAAACTGAGGTGGGAGACAGACATAACTGTGAGAATCTCTGGAAACTCCAAGGCCACCAAGGTCACTATAAACAGCAGCAAAGAACATGAAACATTTTTCAAATAAGGTAGAAGACAAATATCTGACAGCCATGTTTGTCCTCTGACCAACATACCCATGTGCACACATGCACAACACATATCATAAGCACACAAAGAGAGAAATAAAATAATAAAGGAAAAATGTCTCATAAAATCAAACACAGCCTAGAGGAAAATTTATTTTTTGTATACACATATTTCTAATAAAAATAGTTATACTGTGATTACTTTTTCTAGGTAGTTGAGGGTTTCTTTTGCATATAATTATGTCATAAAATTCAAAATTATTACAAGGAAAGTATTTGTATGGTGAGCAAAGCATTTCTTCATCTTTGTTTAATTTTGTTTTTTAGGAAAAGTCATTGTGTCTTTTAAGCATACTGTATTTTTCTACGTCATTTTTCTAAGAAGTCATCAGTCATATCATATAATTCATATTCTTTATTACCACAAAGCAGAATTGTTGTAAAGAGAAAAAAATGTGGTTATTCAAAAAAGCACACTGCAATCACTGCACACAACTGTGTATTTCTAAAACACACTGGCAAAGACTACATTGTTTTGGACATGGAAGTATAATTCTCAAATTAATTTTTCTAAGGTAGAATTAAGGTTACTTAATGGATAAGAATACATTTCTATGATGTAGAAGCTAGAAAATGAGAATGGGATAATCACAAGTATAAAATATGGCAGATATTAAAATTATTTTAAATAGTTAAGTAAATAATGACTATACCATTTCATTAGATAGTGTTCCATAAACTGCAAGGCCTGATAAGCTGATAAATATACTTTTTTAATATTCAGTGATAATTTTTTGAAGAAGTATTTCTGGGTCTATTACTGTAGCAGTTAGCTAAATCTGTTTTAAGAAGTAGAAAAATCTACCCCCCCCCCATGCCATAGTAAATATACAAATTAAGCTAAAAAACAACTGGGCTTTTAACTCTCTTCTTTATATGTATTCTTTATCTATTTTCAAGTTGTTCCGAAGATAATTATTGAGATAGAGACATTTAGTTAGCTATCTTATTTATCCTGTTGTATACAATTAAGAACACATTCTGATTGCTGATTTTTTTTGACAAGTTGCTGGACTGTTTGTTCAGTGTGTACAGCACTGTTCTTAAAAATGTAACAGAGCAAACTGGATACTAAGTAGTGAAGCTTAATGAGGGATATCTCAGAAGTGTCATCTATGGATTCCCTTCCTCCCTGATGATTACCTAAAAATGCTGTGTAAAGACTAGCAATGGCTGTTGTTAAGTACATCCATGGTACTAAATTTTGATGCCATAGCACTTTAAACCAATTAGTTAATTAACTGATTAATCATTTTGCAGTACAGATAGTTTAATTGAGGCCCTTGTACATGATAACAATTACTGCACTAAGTTGCATTCCTGGACACACTCTTTTTACTTTCAGGAAGATTCACACTAAATTACATAATTTGGTATGGAGCTTGCTTTGTTGATCCAAGTAGATTTTATCCCATGATCCTCCTACTTCATCTTGAGTGGCTGGGATTATAGTCCTGGACTTCAAGGCTGGCCTATTTCAAACAATTAAGCTTTTATTGTTTTCAGTGTAGATGATTATAGAATATATAATATTACAATTAAACGACTATGCACATTTAATTTAATTCCATTTTTTAACTGAAATTTGGAGGAGAGCTTCTCAGTAGGTAGCCTAGCCTGCCTTGGCATTCCTGATTCCCCCTTCCTCATCCTCCAAAGCACTGGATTTACAAACCTGTACCACCATGTCCAGCTTTTGATTATTGTAGCACTAAACTGCTCCTTCCCGAAGTGTTAAACCGTTATTCTCTGGGTAAAGTTAACCATACCAACGTGCAATTCTTTTAAAACTTTAGTCAGGTTCACATTTCTAAGGGTCCTGTCATATATTAATGCCTGTCTTTTAGGTTATAGTGAGGATTAAACAGAATAATGGCCACGTTTTATATAAAGTAAATTAATAAATGTTCCTCATTGTTGCTGTTAAGTCTCAGATTCACAGGGGTTTGTTTTGTTAAATATACATTTCTGGCTCCTGTAATTGTGCATTGTCAATAGCCCATGCCTGTTTAAAGAATAAAAACAGAACTGAACGACCCTCATGAGTGGCTTTTCGCTTCACTTTGTTCCCCGTCATTCCTGAGTTAGCCAGTGAATAATTTAATGTATCCAAATTCTTTCACTTATCCTACAGATTTTTATTCTGTGTACACCTAAGATAGACTCTTCCCTAAAGTGTCAATCAACCAGAAATATATTCAGTTCACTAAATTCACTAGGCTATATTATGTTCTCACACAGGGTCTAGATGACATAGACAGACTCTCAGACTGGCAACACAGAAAAAAAAGCATGATGTTAATATCACCTCTAAAAAATAATTGAGCATCTTAATATAAATGGAGCGTGAACCTTACAGGAAATATTTTTCAGTTAATGCAGCCATTTTTGTTCATTTTTGTGCATAGGAGAATAATGAAATGGGAAGTTTACTTTCTATGAAAAGGTGTATCTAGCCTAAAGTATCCTGATGGGATTTTTTTTCTGTTAAGTCAAATCCAGACTTTCATAATAATTGTCTTGGCAGAAGTCTAACACTGAACACAGTGAAGAAGTGTTTCTTCTGTTACAACTAATTACTACCTTGTACATACAAGCGTCTAATGATCTCAGTGAAAAGTTATGTATTGAAATTATTCACAGCCATTAGTACCCTGACTTGCAGTGCAACATGACTGAATAGGAACTTAGTTTTTCTATGTATTTGGCCCTAGGTTAAAAATCTCTTTTAGAAATCTTTCATGGTCTAGCTTCTCCAGCTTATGGTATCAGGACCTGACTCTTCCCAGGCAGGCGTTTCCTGCTGTGTTGGACAAAGTAACTCAGGTGGTACAAGTTCTCATCTATATATTGTTTTGAGTGAGAAATATATGTACATCTTATATGCTAGCTTGTAAAAACTTTCATGTGTGTATATCACACACACACACACACACACACACACACAAACACACACACACACACACTGTTTTGTTTGTTTTTTAATTGTTGTAGCAAGAGGGTCCCATATTGAAGCCCAGATTGACCTTAAACACAGTAGGCAGATCAGGGTTGTCTCAAACTTAAGACAATACTCCTGCCTCAACTAAGTTAAGAGGCTAGGCCCCAGGTTTTGTCCTTCCAAAAGACGTTTTAAACTCATGACCTGTGGAAAATGTTTATTTTTAAAACCATTTAGATATTCACAGACTTATATGCTTCATTTTTCAAAATCAATATGTAAAGTGACCAAGAGTGTATTAATAAGCATGCTTCAAGTGCCTTTATGTTTATGTAGGCAGTTTCAAATTAATTAGTTGCTATGCAAATCACTTATATCCTTGAGAATAAAAGGGAACCAGTTTATATTGACTTTTTCTATTGTCCTTATTACAGTGTTTAAACTGAATTTTGATTCTGAGTTTGTTGAGACCCTAATTAGGAAAGAGAAAATTTTATATGCTATATTAATGAATATAATTAGTAAGATATGTAGATTTTTTAAAATAAGTTTTTGATAAAAATGTTGGATTTTGTGATATTATTAAGTAGCAAAGGGTGTTGATTGGTTGATTGATTGACTGATTTTAGAAAGGAAAGCCTATTGGAACTTTTAAAAAAGTATTATGATTATAATGAAAAAGGAGAACTTGCAGTTCAGAAATGCAAAATAGTATCTGTAATATATTAATGTAATTTGCTATTAGAAGAACTATGACTATGAGAGGAGAAATTATGTATTTCACCTTCTCTTTTGTTGTGAAAAAGATAAAATGAAGATAGAAGGATTTGGCAGATGTCTAGGTGTGGCAACATCTGCTCACCTGTGATTCACAATTTACTCTCCACTCATAGAATTAGATTTTAACTTTTATACTAATACATTTTGCGAGTGAAGGTTCTTACTTTCCAGAATATGGGCACAGATTGGCATGGGTGATGTTCTTTTCCTGCTGCTGTGATAAAGTTCTCTGGCAAGGTAGAGAAGTCAAAGCAGCAGGAGCTTTGAAGCTTTGAACCCGGGCTAATTGCATCCAAAGTTAAGACACGGGGGGATGCTCAGCAACCTTCCTAGCTTAATAAAGTCCAGGAACCAGAAAGGAATGGAACCACCCAAGGTGGGCAGGTCCTTCCTCTTTAATTAAAACAATCAAACTATCACCATATACTGACAAGTAATATTGTATAGACTGAGCAGGTTGTCTTTATGTATTTAGGGGAATATATACATATCTGTGTGTATATGTATGGGTGTGTATGTATATGAACAATTAAGAAAAAGAAGCCCCAGGTGTGGTGGCAAGCGCCTTTAATTCTAGTGCTTGTGAGGCAGAGACAGGGGAATCTCAGTGAGTTTGAAGTCAGCACAGTCTACAAGGAGAGTCCAGGACAACCAGAGATCTAATACACAGAAAAACCCTGTTTCTAAAATGAGGTGAAGAATGTGGGAGTGAAATGGAAGAACTATATGGCGGGGGGGATGTTGAAGAAAGGAAAGGAAGGGGGAAATGATGTAATTATAACTTAACTTAAAAAGTCAAGATAAAATATTAAAAATAATGCAAGTAATCCCTCACGTGCATGCTCATAGGTAATCTCACAGATAATTTTAGATGCTGTCAAATTTATATTTAAAGTGATTCATCATAGTATATAGTACACTCATTTTATTTGTATAAGGGCTTACATATATCTATGTTTTGTGTTTCTCATCTCTCTCAAATGTACTGTCTCTTCCATACTACACTATACAACACTACACTGCACCACACCGTACCATACCATACCATACCATTCCATAATATGCTAATAATAATCCTAAGAATTTATTGTGTATTATGTACCATTGCATTCTAAGTAAGTGACTTGTGTAAGTTCTTTAATCCTCACATCTTAATTATGAGACTAATGAAATAATTGCTTTTCACCAAGGGACAAGCTGAGGTACTTGAGAGTTGATGGCATTTTTTCATATTCACAGAGTGAGTGGAAAATCAAGAAGGGGCCACTTTTCACTCTACCTGGACTGGTTAACCAGTAATCTATGCTGCCTCTGTTAAATGGATTTGTAATCATATAGAAAAAAACTAATTAAACTGTTTACCCAGTATTTATATTATCTTTAATTGATTTGTGGTGTTAATCCTTAACTGGTCATTATAAATGAATACACACAGACACCAGGTGGATTTTGACAAGCCTAGGCCTGGGTTGTGCAATCCTAGCCCATCTAAGCTAGCTCATAATTCTATTACCCAAATATAATCCCATATATACATAAGTCCCTTTGGACTGTTATTCTCCACACTAAGCCGATATTCCAGGCCACGTGGAAGGATCTTCTTTAATCTACCCCATGGCACATCCTCTTTGTCTGCTCCTGGCTTCTTCTCCAGCCTTCTTCCCCTTCCCAAGATGCTCTCTCTCTCTCTCTCTCTCTCTCTCTCTCTCTCTCTCTCTCTCTCTCTCTCT
>CAJQZJ010000592.1:36285-47653 GCA_907164525.1 Lophiomys imhausi
TCTCTCTCTCTCTCTCTCTCTCTCTCTCTCTCTCTCTCTCTCTCTCTAAAAGTCCTAGTCCCACCTATCTCTGTCTTTACCCAATCTCCAGGCCTCAACATTTGTTTAACCAATCAGAGTCAATTAAGTAACAGACAGCAAACAGGACCAGTTAACATTTAGAATGCTTAACACTACCCCATCATAATCACATTGTTTTTAAAACGTGATTAAGTACTTTCAGAAATAAGGAAGGAATGGAGGAAGGGTACAAGTGAGGGTCAAACTTTTTAGAATAAGAATGTGATAGGAAAAACAACATGATTTTTTATTTTATATAAACTTTTTATTCCAATCTCATAATGTGCGCAAACATACACGTATGGTGTGTGTGTGTGTGTGTGTGTGTGTGTGTGTGTGTGTGTGTGTGTGTTTGTGTGAAAGAAAGAGGCAGTGGTGGGGCAGGGTGGAGTTTGTGCTTTAGTGACCTGAATATAACATAACCTTTGAACTCTAGCTCAATAGGCTATTGTAAGAGATGTAAAATTTTCAAAATTATTAATCAAGTATGTGAATAATACACCCATTACCTCTGGGTTCAGAGAGGCCAGGACAGTAGGCTCTGAAGAAATTAGCATGATTTATGAGTAGTTCCGAGTCATATTCATTTCACTTCATCAGCATGACCTTGCTGTGACTCCCTTAGAAAGCTCTGGAGTTCACCTTGAGTCTCTGTCCTGCCTTGGTTGGAAAAGTTACACAGTTCTGAGACCTCTTTTCTCTTTTCAGTTTAAGTTTGCTAGAGCAGGCAGGTCAGTCTCTAGTTTCAGCTTTTCCATCACTCACAGTCTGAATTGATTAGAACGTTTAAGGTCAGTGGACCAGAATAATTTGTCCTTGGTTCCCTTATGAAGGTCTTTTGGAGTCAGAGTATAAAGAGAGGATTCCTTTTGTGAAAAGAAGACTATGCAAACCTCTTTTGTAATACAAATGGCACATCCTCTGGATAATGTTACATGAGACATTTAACTGATGTTCATAGTTCTCATCTTAAAACTCGGCCCTATGAAGACTGATATGTTTGCTGTACATAAATTTTAAGTATCGCATAACATAAAATCTATTTGAACATATTCAATGTAATTGTACAAAACTTTGAAGTGCCATCCTAAAGTTATTACTCTGTTATTGTAGTTCCACTGATTAATATGTCTTTGGTAAAATTATAATCTAACATTTTAAACTGGTCGGCCTTCAGAGATGTACATGGAAATGCTGCTTCTTAGGGTTCATGGCAGGTATGTTCCTGTGGGTGTGAGCACTTGTGTGTGTACATTTGTATGTCATATATATGGTGGTCAGTGGTAGGCATTTTCTTTTTTTTTTTTCCCCAAAAATTTTTATCCTAATCATTAGCTGCACTGATCTTGGAGCTCATTGATTTCTCCGGCTGACTGGTGTGCCAGTAAGTTGCAGGACTCCTTCCCTTTCTTTCCCCCCACCCTTACCCCCGGGGCACAGTGATTAGATAGATGTGTCCTCAGGTTGAAGTTTTCTATGAGCTCTAGTGACCCAAACCCGCATGCTTGTACAGCAGTTACTTTCCCACCACGCTGACTTCTCAGCTCTTTATCATGCTGCTGCTTTTGTTGGAAAACTTTGACATTGCATGCTTAAATAGACAATGCAGTGTCTTGACTGGTTCAGAAAACTTTGACATTGCATGCTTAAATAGACAGTGCAGTGTCTTGACTGGTTCAGTGGTTTATATACATTAAACCTGTTTTGCTTCTTTTATCTGTGATAAATACTGCTTTATCTATTCTTTCTCTTTGAAAACTGGAATAAAATAGTAGGCTTGTGATTGTTTACTTAGATTACTAACTGCATAACATTCCTCTTGAATTTTGCACATAAAATATGAGATGGTTAGAGATATTAGCTTTAAAAACAGTGATTTTTTTTAAAGGAAAGATTTTGAGTCCATTTACATCTCAAAAAATATGCTGTACATAGAATTTTATTTATTTATTTATTTATTTTTTTTGGTTTTTCGAGACAGGGTTTCTCTGAATATCTCTGGCTGTCCTGGACTCACTTTGTAGACCAGGCTGGCCTCGAACTCACAAAGATCCGCCTGCCTCTGCCTCCCAGGTGCTGGGATTAAAGGCGTGCGCCACCACCGCCCAGCCAGTTTTTTTTTTTTTCTGTAAAAACACTTAAGGCTACATCAAACACACTAGGTGCTGGTATTATTAGTGAAATAGAACGCTATTTCAGCTAATGTGGTAAAAATGACTCCACACACTCATAAGTAAAACCAAATATTTTTCCTCAAAGGAAAAAATACAGTTATGTAAGTAATGACCATATACACAGCCCTTTTCCACCATGGTACTAATTGAAGTGTTTATTTCCTTTTGCAAACTTTCTATAATATGTAGTGAAGCAAAACTGTTAATTGCATGGAATATTTGACAAAGTCATTGTCTTAAATAGTTCTTCAAGTTTCTGCTTCATTTTCTTTCCTTGGTTTCATTTTAAATTAAAAACAATCCAAAAAAAAAAAAAAGAAAATTCCTCCCAGTTTCTTATTTAAAGAAATGCTTACAAGCCAGGAGTGGTGGTGCATGCCTTTAATCCCAGCACTCGGGAGGTAGCAGCAGGCCTGGTCTACTGTGAGTTACAGTACAGTCAAGGATACACAGAAAAACCCTGTCTTGAAAAACCAAAAAAAAAAAAAAAAAAAGAAAAGAAAAGAAAGAAAACCAGAAATAAAGAAATGCTCACAGATTCACTTGGTCAATTTTTAATGCACAAGGTAAAAAAACATTAAGTGGAAAAAACTGTGGCTGGAAAGTTCCATCTTCAAGGCTTGAAAGACCTTCACAGCATCAGGTGTTCATACACTAAATTCTATCTGTCTGTATCACAACTTACTTATTACTATTTGGCAACTTCACAACAAAATGCAATGCTCTATATATGTTTTAGTGAAACAGTGGTCATATTTTATGTGCAAAATTCAACTATCTAGTCAATCATTGTAAACTAATGTTGAATCATACCACCATACACCATTTCAATGTCTGTTGCCATTAGAAGATTTTAAGGCCATTTTCCATGTTGTCCTGCTAAAATCAATGAACTATTACGTATTTTTATAAAATAAATTGATAATTATCTTACAGCATCATCTCACTAAATTGATTGCTTATTACCATTATTTTTTTTTGCTTCACAGTTGATGCAATTTTAACAGGAATAATAAAACGTTTTTTCTTAATTGTCCCATTCCAAAATAATAATTATGTAAAACAGTATAATTTTTAGATATGTTGAATGATAGTAGTTCGATATTCTTTTAGTTTTATTTTGGTTCCCCCTGTGTATTAATATGTCTACTAAGAAACAGATATAATTACTAGAAAAAACTAATGTGTTTACAACATTTTAAAAATGTTTTAAAAGTTACATTTTCTATTTTTGTGTTTTTAAATAGTTTTTCTATTACACATGCATATTGGTTTCCTACTTTCCTTTGATTCTCATCATATTAAAAGCATGTTTGGGAGCAAACTGTACTTTTCACACTGAGGTTAGTTTTATTCAGTCATAAAGAGCCGTAGATTTTGGTAACAATTTGAAACTAAGAAGTGGAAAATTTTGGATCATTGATGAAAATTCACTACCATAAAAGTATTCTTACACACATTAAGAATCTAAAACAATATACATTTTGATCTGATATAAAAGAATGCAAAGTGTAAGAAGAAAGTAGATAATATTCCAAATATACAAAATGAGCATTTCTATGAAGAAAATTACTCTAAACTAAACCAAATCAGAAGCAGTTACTTATGTATGGTCAGAAACTTTACACCTACGAGAATGGTGTATATTCCAGGACGTAAGGTGTAGTAAGTGGAAACACGGCAAAGTAGGTTTTCTAAGCCTCAGTAAGTGACTTCCTCCAGTTAGGCTCTACCTCTATTAAAAACTTTCACAAGTTGAAAAGTAGTGCCTCCAGCTGGGATCACAGCATCAGTATAAGAGCCTGTGGAGAAATTTCATTTTCAAAGTTTACAGATGTGTTCGTCTATCCACCTGCTTTCAGGCTCTTTGGTGGTTCTCATGAGGCATTTGCCTTTACCATTATATGCGAACTACTTTTTTCACTGTTCATGTTGTTAAATCCAAAGTCTGGCTGCAAGTACCCCCTTCAGTGGAACTCTCAGTGATATGTTGTGGAGTTGATCTCAAGACCAGTGTTTCTTCATCCTCTTTCTGAGTTCCCTTGTATCCTTTCATTTTGCTGGAATCTTCCTTAATGCTCAGTTATTTTCAGTTGCCCCAAATTTCAGAGATTCTCAAAAGACAGCTGGGTTTTTATTTCCTGTTTTCTATTATTGATTAATAGTTAAACTCTTCTAATTTAGTACTGAGTGTTATATAAATGCTTATCATTACTAACTTATCTGTACTGTACAGGAAATATTCAATGCTAGTGTCAGTTATGTTGCCACTTCCCCAAACAGCCCTGACTGGTTTTCAGTAGACATTAGTACGTCCAAAACTAAATTTCTACTCTTTCCCCAACGTTAATATTTGTGTCCTGAATATTTGACACTCTTCTGGATGAGTTTTTCTTTTCAGTTACAAAAATTAAGCACATTAATTTCTCTTTCTTTTACATACACATACACACATGAACCTATCAATCAGCTATCTATTATCTACCTACCTACCTACCTATATATCTCTTATTATTTTACTCCCCTAGTTAGAACAAGTCAGTGCTTTTCTACTCATGTAACAAAGCTAAATTTGAATAATAGTCTCTATGCCTCTGCCAAAGTTTGTATCTGTCCATTTGCTATGCACCTACTTCCTCCTACAATTCTTTCTCCTCTAAGTTTGCTGTAGCCTGTTAACTTCCTTGTGACTGTTTGAATGTTCTCTTTGGTCTTTGTTTGTTTTTTACTCCTGGAGTCCTCTTGCTTACCCCCTTCTTTCAGGTTTTTGCTCATAGTTTAGTTTGTCAGTGAAAGAGTCTATAAACACACTATTCAAAACTCTATGCTGTCTCTACCCTTTATTATCTAACAGTATGAGATATACTATATGTAGTATTCTTATATATCACTTTTTAGTTTCTCTCTGTTACAAAATTATAGGTTTTGTTTTGTTTATTACTTTTTTCTGGCACCCAGAAATATCATTCAATTATTAGGTATGGTGGCACCGTCCCCTAATCCCCTTGCTTGAAAGATGGAGGCCAGGTATGCAAGTTGGAGGTCAGCCTAGGCTAGTTCAAAGAACACCAGTAATAATAATAAAACCTAGTGAAACAAGTTGAACAGGCAACAAAAGAAGCTCAGTACATTGGTCAGTTTGATATTCATTTAATGACTGGTTTGTACCACTAAATGTGTATTCAATCATTGTAAATGGCAAAATATTATGTAACTTTTGGTATTTATGAAGTAGTAATTAACCATTCTTTATAGTAGGGTTTTTCACAAGGAAGAGATGTTATATCTCAGTCTCATTTCTATAGGGTAGATTGTACCCTGAATTACCAGCTTTTGTTGGTCTGTCAATGGGTGAAAGACACAAGAGTGTGGGTGTTTCCTCCTCTTGCTACACACTATAGGAGGCAATACAGAGCATCAAATTCTGCACATGACCTTGTAAGATAATAGCCTGTCCTTCTGGTAGCTCAAGGAACAAGAGAATTTCACATCCTGAAGTTGAAAATCTTACATATTCCCAAAGTAACTTTGACTATAGTTCAGAACAGTCAAAGCAATGTGAAAGTGAGCGTATTATTACAGGTAAAACTAAAAGGAGAAACTCTTAATTGAAGACAATATATGCAAAAGATCTATAGTGAAAGAGATTACTCAGCGCAAAGAAGGGAAATAACTTGAAGGTTGTTTCAGAGAGCACTGTGAATAGTTTCTGTTACTAAAATCATCACAGAAAAATTAAGAAATGCTCTCCATTCTAATATGTAAAAAATGAAAAATTCCTGCAAGGTAGAGTTGTTCTATATAAGGATGTATCAATAAAATATTTTCCTTTACTTTTTGTAAAATATTGTGTTTTAGTTTGTAAGGTTTAAACATAGCTCCTGGTTGGAAGATATTTGACAACTTTTTTTCCATCAGCAAATAATGAACAAATCCTTTAGGTATTTATTGAGCATCTATTTATCAGGCAGTTAATACTTGAAAGAGAGTATTTTGGAGATAGCATGCTGTGTGATCACTGACTTCTAAACGATGTCAGTTGTATATAAATAGTAACACAGTAGCATCTGAATTGAGTGTCATGTTGAGTAAACATGAACTTATGTGATCACATTTCACTTTCAAAACAATATTGGATTAAAGATGCTCCTGATATCCCTGTGACCAGTCGCTGAGTTCAGGCAGCAGCTAATACAGCCATTGATGAATGTTGATATGGAGACCTACACAGACATGTTCCAACTACTTTTGGTTTTAACCCCTGTCTTCTGTTCCATTTGACAGATAATGGAATTTCATCTGATGTGCGTGTTATGACGAATGACAGGATACAAAGCAGAGTCTTACTAGCCCTATAATTGTGGCTCTATTTTATATCTACTTATTTCATTTGTGTGGTTATATAAACACGCGGTTATCTATAGGTTCTAGGGCGAACTCAAGGCATAGTATCCAGTGCCTGTACACTCTGAAACATCTCACCATATTGTACTGTAATTGTTTTTCTACAGCCCTTGTTTTGAAGTCAAATTAAACCTCGTAATAGCATCTTATGAGAGATGATTCAACGGTGTCTTGTAATGGGTCTAGTTATCAATTGGTGTAAGATAAGAGGAAGATCAGCAGCATGTTATTAGAAGAGAAGAAAATCTTGTTTCACAAATGACATGATTGTAAAATGCTTATTTTTGAGTTAAACTTTGAAGAGTAAATAATAGATGAGCCAAAGAAAGAAGAAAAGAAAATAGACATAGTTAAGAGCCAACTTGGTAGTTCTGTTGTGCTGATCTAGACTGTTGCCAGTCTAGAACCTGCAACTTGTTAGTTTTTATATTTGTCCCTGAGTCTTAAACTCTAGACAGTAATACCCACCTCCCCTTTCTAGTTACTGTTATGAAGATACTGTTAGTTGGATACTTTATGAGAAAAGGCTTACAGCAGTTTCTAGCAAACCAGTTTGATATTGTTGTAGCAATAGCTCCAAATAGCAGGGAGAAAGTAGGAAATACTGAAGATGATGGATTGTTATTGAAAATTAGTAAAATCCATTTAAAAGATTAAAAATACTGCAAACTAGTGCTCTTTTATAAATAAATATGAATCATGAGACTTGAAATTGAAGAACTAGAGAGAATCTTTGAAGCTAACCATGAACTGTAGTATGAAATTCTAAGGTCAGCAATAATTGTATGACCCAAGCATGTATTAGAAATCACACATTTATCTCTAAGGAAACACACATCTTGCCCACATTAGCTGTTTCTCTGTGTCTATTGCTACTGTGTACTTTCCCAGGCTTTGTTTATCTGTTTATCAGTGAAAAGCTCAGTTTCTGCCCCTGTGCCATGAACAGCTCCTAAATGCTTTTTACTTTTTTTTTTTTTTTAATGCTGTGTTACCCACCCAGCTTTATAGCTTGAGGAACTGGAGGTAATTCTCAAAGAACGATATTGGGTGGTCAGCTTCTCTAAGCTGTCAGTAAATGTGTGCGTGTGTGCAGTATTTGTCCCAATACTGTTTTCAGCTGTGCTATGTTCACGCAATTCTGCTGTATGCTTAGGAGAGTCTTCCCTTCTCCTCTCTGGTGGTCTTTCAGCTTACTATCAGCAGTAACTTTTGTTTTTAAGTTAAAAGTGGTTGAATTTAAAAAAAATAAAGTAATATTTAGTTATTTAACATTTTGTCCTTTGTTTACTCTGATGTATTTTGGTCAGCTGCTGACACTCATTTGTCTGGTCAGAAACAACTACAGCTGTATTCATTGTAGGTTGTGAAGCCTCGCCTAATGTAAACAGTCAACTTGTTTCTAGCCCTTCTAAATAGTCTAGCTACAATAGTTCCTTTGTGACTCAAGCTTTAAGTTCCCTATGCTGCGGATTTATCATGTTTTAAGTGGGGAATAAAGTTATTCATTTTATAAGTTATAATTAAAATCATATGCGTAAAAATAAAGTGTACTGCTGAAAGCCTTAATGGCTAAAAATATTTTGTTCACATTATGTGCCGAAGATCTTTCTTGACATTTTAATGGGCTTCCTCTTTCATTCTTCTCAATAACAGTTAAAAATAGTTACTAGTTTTAATTTTATAGATGAGCAAATTGACACATAACAATATAATGTAATATCATGTTGTCAGCATAAGAGTCGATTTGTAAACCGGTAGCATGGCTCCAGAGCCCTGTGTTGTTAAATGGCATCATATAGATATGTCATATGCTATATTTATAATCTATGATAAGATTTGACCATACATGATGATCCACATCTGTAATCCCGCCACTGAAAATTGAGGCAGCCTGGGCTACATAGGAGGACTCTGTTTTTCACCACGTTAGTAAATGATGATGATTATGATGATGATGATGATGATGATGATGATGATGATGATGATGATGAGTCTTCTGTCACCCAGGAAATGGTATATCCTGATCTCTTAGTGCTTCCTCAGTGATAGAAAGCATATGGAGCATAAAATGTTAGCATCCATATTAACATGTTATGCTGTGTTTATTGTACTTCAGGATTTGGATGGTGCTGCTTAAAGTTTTTCTGTCTTTTGTGGAAACTTTCAATTTAGATAGTTAGACAGTTAGGTGGTGTTTTGAGACAGGGTTTCTTTGTATAGCCTTGGATGGTCTGTCTGGACCTAGCTCTGTAGCCCAAGCTGACCTTGAACTCACAGAGATGGCACCTACCTCTCTCTGCCTCTGCCTTCCAAGTGCTGGAATTGAAGGTATATGCTACCACCACCCAGACCTTATATTGATTTTTTTTTAAGTATTGCTCATATTTTTTGGAGGTTTTTTACATAGCAATTTGCTATGCATGGCATTCTGCATCTTTGAAAACAGAGTTCTTATTTACTTTTATTTCATGAAACATGATAGAATCATTGGAACATCATAAGTTTAAGTAAGGATTCAGAATGTATGATTGAGTAAGTACATGAAGGCATGAATGTGAATAGAGAATCAGAGGAGGCTACTGTCAGCAGGTCACCACATACACAAAGAGATTGGAGTTGGAGAGCAGGACTGAGCATGCAAAAGACACTTTCATAATTGCAGTTGTCGTTGTTGACATGTAGCTTGTGGTAATGCTGAATTGTAGTCTCTCCTAAATGTCAGCATTCAACCTCGGATCACTGTGTAATATATGATATTATCGTAAATATAATAGAACCATTCTGTAATCATGCTTTCATGAAGTCGGTCATATTTTCCCTTTGGTTGGACTTACAGAAGGGATGTTAAACATTGTGATGCCTCTCTCATAAAGTTTGTTTGGTAAAAAATTAAAATAAAATAAAAAGTGACATGGGTTATCCCCAAGCAATGGGTATGTTTACGACATTTTGACATTGTCTAGGCTTTCTCTGATTCAAGTTCAGCTGTCTTAACAATGAGACTTAGAAAAAGTGAACAGTTGTTGAGTTGAATTGATGATCACAATGGTAAAAAAATATTCAACTCTATCCACCAACAGGAAGTTTCATTGTTTGTGTTGATGTATAAAATCTTGTTTCTTTAGCTCTTCTGGGGTTTCTGAATAAAGCAATCCAATGGGAAATAGAAAAGACACTGAGTACACCTTGAGCCAACAGGCTATGTGGCAGTCTGAAACAACTGGGGCACATAATCTCGACAAGATGACATTAGCCCTACTTGAAGGGCATTTGTCCTCCTGGATACTGTACTAAAGAGATGCCAGGGTACCTCAGCTTTAATATCAGTTGGGACTAGTTGGGATGTTCCATAGAGTCGATAAAAAAAAAATTGCTTCTGCTTCAAAACTAAAGCATATCCCTGGTCTGGTGAATCTGAACAATTATTCTCTTTCTGAAAGGTATAGGAAAACAAAACACCAGGACATTGTCTGTATAGTCTGCAATCCTTAACCCTAAGCTAATTTCCCCTATCTCTCTATTTAATAGGTAGAAATATCTAGGTCTTTCTGTTTGTGTAACAAATATTTCATAAACCTGCAACATTTTCACCATATGGTTATATAAATTGAGATTGATAGAGAAAGGATGGTGATATTCATGCAGTTTCCAGAGCTGTGTCTTTATTCTTTTTGGAGACACATTTGCTTTTTTAGCAAATTGATTCCTTATTCAACATTAGGCCAAACTAGAATTTTCATTTACGTAAAATTCAGCTTGCCAAAGATATTTACATATCTGATAATATGGTAGCTATTTTTCCTATCATGGTGTATTAAAAAGAGATATATTTTGGGGGAATGTCTAAAGTCAGTACAGATGATGACAGCACTCTAGATTTTTATCATCATGTATCTATGGGACATTTAAGTGGTAATCCTCTGGCCAGCCTTACCCTCAGTCACATAAGTATAAATTTCTATGAACATTATATAAAGTCTCAGGTGGAGCAACCTGCCCTGTCTATGTCTGTGCTGAGGTTTAATATTACCCTTTATCATTTTTCTCAAAAAGAAATAGTAGGATGTTACTTTGCAATTCTTTTACTACAGTGTAATAAAATTCAGATATAATAAATACCATCTAAGCAAATAAAAACGATCTGGACAGAATGCATTTTGCCTTCATCCCTTTGTATATCACTCAGGCTTTTAAATATTTCTGTCCTCCTAAATAGACTTAATTATATCAACTTGCATTCTACTGTCTTTGGCTGCATTAAAGTAGAAACCAGCATCTTAGTTTTATTTGTCATTCAGCATTAAGTGATGCTTTACTGCATTTGTCTTGGTTCTCCACTGGGCTTGTTAACACAATCAGATTGTGATTCAAATTATTCTTTGATTAGGTAAACTGACCTCCTAGGTTTCTGCTTGATGTTGCTTGGTAAATTTTGCCATATTATTCATATTGATAATGATGACAGTTAAATAGTTACAACTCGTGCATTGTCAAGAATTCACAACATTTATTGTGACTGCCTTTGGGAGCAGGAACAAGGTTTAACTCAGGTGAATTAGCTGTCATTGTTTTAGAATTTTATTCATTGTTTATTGGATTGACTATTGAATGAACATGGCTGGAAACAGTTTTCTTTTTATTTACATTTCATAAGTGTGGTGTATGTGTATGTGTGCGCACGTGTGTGTGTGTGTGTGTGTGTGTGTGTGTGTGTGTGTGTGTGTGTG
>CAJQZJ010000592.1:52062-95255 GCA_907164525.1 Lophiomys imhausi
CTTTCTTTCTTTCTTTCTTTCTTTCTTTCTTTCTTTCTTTCTTTCTTGTCTCTCTCTCTTTTTCTTTCTTTTTTTTTCATCTGTGCAAAAACGTTTCTTTTTTTGTACTTTCTGCCTTTTGATCCCACCCCCACTACATAGTTGGCGCCTTCCCAAAATACTTTGGCAGAGGTCGCTTCCCAGAAGCCTTTTAAACTTTAGTTAGAATACATTTATTGATTTTATTGAAAGGCCAGAGGAATGAAGAGTTTGGGGAAAAGTGCATATAAGAATCAGTGTCTGGCCTGGCAACATAAGCTATTTTAAATGTCTGCAAACACTTCATTAAATGCAAGTTCTCAACCGTTTGCAAAATAGTAAAGGTTTCTGCTATGTTTTCTTGGGTGCACATTACCTGACTTACATAAACTCATAGAACTAGAAGATGAAAACAGTTTTTCTATAACTGACATTTAGAGAGTATCAGTATGCAAAAATTCAGTGACTGTTTAACAATCAAATTATAAATCTATATAAAAATGTTTGTACCATCACTTGATAACTTTTTTTAGTAACTTTTTTTAGTCTATTTTCCTCTATACACTATGTAATAGGTACAGATTAAACTGTGCCGTTCACATTTACCATAAAGGGGAAATATGCTTTGCAGGAAACTTAACAAGTGATCTTTTAATATTACTGTTCTACTCCACTTGGATTATGCTTTTTTTAATTTTTAGCTTATAATTGGAACACTAAATGAAGTTTCTATGTCAGAAATTCTGAGATAATTCTTGAAGCAACACATACAATTCTTTAGTGATTTGGCGTTCTAGAGTCCTGTGCCACAGGAAAGGGAGTAGAATTATTACTGAGAATATATATATATGCACTGAAAGCCAGTCATTTTACCTTGCATTCAAAATGAAGTAGAGAGTGTAAATGAGCATCTCCAATATATTCAAGGGGATTAATAAATGAGCAACATTTCAAAAGTTTATCTGTTATAAAAAAGAGGGTGATTGGTTTATATGAGACTCTATGTGAATTTTGAATATACATTCAACAAAGTAGCAACAATCAGGATCAGTAGGCTATTGGTATGTTTTGAAAATTAATTCTATGTACTTGTGGTTGGTAGTTTCCTGTTTGACAGGAATTCTGATGCCAAATTTTCCTTCTTGACTTAATTTTATATCTTGAAAAAATACTAAACATTAAAATGGCATTCCTTTTTACTGTACTTGAAAGAAATCATCAGTGATATGCCTATTTCTTTTGTACTAAAACTTCTTTAATGCTGAATGATTATTATTTAATTGCTTATGAAGCAAACATCAAAATCTTTTTATTGAGTTTTTAAAGTATATATATACAGTTGTAAAATTATTATTTCATGATAAAAATAACAGGTAGATTACAGTAATTTCTGTTAGAAAATAATCATTTAGAAGTATAGAGAGTAGGTGCATTGTATTATAATTACACTTGATAATTCCCATTGGTAGAGAAGTAGGAAACCATGATTAGTAGGCAAATATGTCATGTGTAATTACAATCATACCAAAGCCATTTTGAAAAGTAAAAGCAGAAGACACATTCTATGAGTGTTTTTATATTGGTAATTCTCAAGCAGAGAATTGAAACAGTCATTGCTGAGGAAATCATCATCCTGGATCCTCACCATGTCTTCTTAAAGTTGTACACAAGGTCTGCTGGTCCTTGTAACGACATTGTATTAAGGGATGGGGAGTTCTCTGCCCAGCTGGTGATGCATTTTGCTGGTAGAGAGCTTCCACTGTGAACTAAGGCCCTTTGCCCCATTGGTTACATATTATGTAAATTACACCATCTTCTCTCATCATTGGAAGGCTCTCTTTTTCTTAATGTGATAAAGTGCTAGAATTCCCAAGGGTGGAATATTTGCATAGGTTTTTCCCTTTAGATGTTACAAGGTCAGTATATCATTCACCATACAAGCAATAAGCTAAAATACTTTTGAGTCTCATGCCAGCCCAACTCAAAGAATGAAGTCCTTATGACTGACTTTGTGTAGTTTTACTTTTGCTTGAAGAATAGCCTGTTTTATTTTTGGATTTTTGACACCTTCCTTAAGGCTGAAAAAAAAAAACATACTGAAAAGAGACTCCTGAAGAAATTTCCACACAAGTAGAATGGTCTAGAAGAGAACCTGCTAGAATGAAAGTGTTGCTGTTTTACAGACAGCCCTGAACAGCTCAATTTATGAATTCTTGAGTTGTGATGGTACAAAATTAATAAACATTTAGTAAGAACTATATTTGGAATTCCTGGATTTTGATCTTGACCAAGACAGATATCTTTTACTGTACTCTATTGAACTTTTAGAAAGCCAAAATAGCTTCATGATCCCACTCAGCCACATGAACATAGCATTAACAAACTCTTCAATGGCTTTGTTGCTAAATTATTTTGTTCAGTATTGTAATATAATATGAATTTTTGCTTCACATATTTTACCTTATAATAGGTATTTGGAACGTATCCCCACTGTAAATTGGGGACCACCTACTTACACATGAGCTTTGTATTAATCAAGATCTTGCCACGTTTATTTGGGTAGAAGAGTCTCTGTCTTGTAAGTGAAGCCTAAAGAAAAGGAAAGGCCCAATCCTTTAGTTTTGATTTTCTGTGAGGAGTTAGAACTAACTGTGTGTGTTTGTACTGTCCTATCTGAATCTCTTGCTATAGTGGCTTGGTATATACAACACGTACCTGAGTTGGTTCCTTTGTTCCTCTGTCTTTGTAATACATATAGAATGGTGTATAGTATAATAGGGTATGGGATCGCATAGTATGGCAGAGAATGAAGTGATATGCTAACTTACCCTGTCTTTTGAATGCAGAAAGGCAAGATGACAGTCACTACAATAAAGTTCAGAGTTGTACAAGTAAATATAGTGGCTAATAAGTTCAGTCATATTTTGGATTTTCTATAATCCTTTCCCTTCCCAAAACTGCTTATATATTATATTCTGTATAGGACTATTAGATGTTGCAGAAATTAGTTATATTTTATCTGGGGAGGGGAGATTCATGACTAAGAATATTGAGTTAGGTTGTCATATTGTCTATTGTTAATAATGAGTGTAATGGATAACATGAATAA
This sequence comes from Lophiomys imhausi, assembly GCA_907164525.1. Taxonomy (NCBI): domain Eukaryota; kingdom Metazoa; phylum Chordata; class Mammalia; order Rodentia; family Muridae; genus Lophiomys; species Lophiomys imhausi. The sequence goes on from CAJQZJ010000592.1 coordinate 55,190, forward strand.
TTTTGTAGAATTAATCAATCAGTGGAATTTTATAAATTGACTCAGGATTTTTTTAAAATTAGTAATCATTTTAACATTGGTCTTGAGGAACCATATGTATTCTTTTAGTTAATGTTCTTTCCTTTTTTATAACTCTACATTTAGCTTTTTCTTCTATTTGATTAATGTGGAAGCACTGCTAATTGACTTTATGTCATTCTCCATTTCTAATGTAGAAATTCTAAGGCATAAGGTTGTCCTTCCACACTGCTTTTGCTGCCTCCTATAAATTTTGATATATTATGTTTGATTTGTGTTCAACTTAAAATATTTCTAGTTACTGTGTGTGATTGGTAAATATTTAGATACTGCTAATTTTCATTACTAATTTGATTTTGTTTAATTTAGATAACATACTTTTATGACTTCAGTCCTTTTACCCTTAATACTATTTGTTTTACAGTTCAACATTAAGTCCAGTAAGGTCTCTAACAGAGCCTGAACAACTCACAGGCAAACTGCCAGAGTCTTCTGTTGCAGAGTATTTCAATACTTTATCTTCCATTAACAGTACCTAATCTGTTAGATGAATGCTTAATTTCTCTTGATCTGAAACATTTGTTATGAAAACCTCATATATTTTCATCATTGATATTCAGGAGAATATTCGACATCCCACTCACTTAGGCTTCTCAAGGTTCTACCTCCAGGCACTTGAATTATATGAATTAAGTTTTCCTGAACCCTGTAAGCTAGCATATAAAACACTGCATTCACAGACTGCTCAGCCTAGCAGAATCTTTCATGAGGAATGGGCCAGATACCCAAGGAGGGTGATGTGGGACGTTTTTTGTTCTTGTTCTTGTTATTTTTAAAATTATGTTTGAAATGGGAGAGTTTTGGAACTTAATTTCTATGCTAAGCAGTATGGTACACTTATAGACTACTGAGAAGCCCTCATTGGAGATGTGAGGTTTTAGATAACTTAGGATAGTATTAACAATGCAGATTTGAGGATAAACTTTTAGGGCAAAAAAAAAAATCACCTTATGAAAAGTTTTCTCACATGTACTGTTTTGAGGAATTTAAGGATAGGAATATGGGCCTGGAGTGTAGCTCAGTGGCACAATAATTGGTTAACCCTCAGAAGAGGCATGCTCAACTTCCTATGTCTTCAGCCCCAAAGCCTCTCTTAAATGTCTACAGAATGACTGGATGACAGGAGGTGTGCATTCTTGTCATTTCTTCACTGCCTTGTGGACTATTATGGGCCCTTCAACAGGTCGTATTATATGATTTTAGAATGAGTACATGTGGGATGAGAAAATCATACTTTTTCTCTTCCATTTTGATCTCACACTAATTTGTGCTGGGTTATTTGGGAATATGTCATTTAACTATCAAAGTGAGAAGCTATCTCTAACAGCAAACAGTGTCATGATTTTCTGAGATTATCTTCCAAATAATTGATTTATAAAAGCTTATTTTTCCCTTCAATTCAAATATCTCAATGAAAAAAAAATGCTTAGGGATAATGCAGTGTTATTTGAGAAGCTTGAACATATAGAATTAGAATTTAGAGTTCATGGAATAAAGTTCTAATTTTGTCTTGGCATTTCCTTTGTATATAAAGATATTTACAATGATTTAAAAAGATAGTTAAATGACAATATGACATAACTAAAACAGTGTGTGCAACACAGTGGGAATTTTATTAAGTATAAAATGTGTGTATGTCATCCAAAAAAAAGAAAGTATGTAGTTTATAAATATATATGTATAATGTGTGTATGTGCATGGAGACATTTCTTCCCTCTGTGGGTCTCTGTCTCAGTCTGCTTCCTAGCTGGAATGTACATAAATTCTGTGAATATTCTTTTAATCTCTTCAGTTACTTCTGATCCTCTACCACCTTGACCCATGCTTGAAATAGTAACTATGTGATGAATTTCTACAAATTCACTTCTTTTTATTTTGCTCTCAACTGAAAAATATGGACCATATTTATCATCTAGTAATGATTTTATAAATTTATAATTCATAATTTTTCATCAATATCTACTTTTGTGACTTTTTATATATGGTTAATTATAATGCTTGATCAAAAGCATAGGTTGTTTTTACTTTTAAATAACATAAATCTAGTTTTTAGTACTAAAGTATATCCATCTACTTCTCAAGCCCTTTGTTGAATTGCAGTGATTTCTAGGATATTGCTTTTATACTATTTTCGAACCATGTACAACTGTAAGTTAATGAAAATATGAACAGATGCTGAAAGGCATTAATTAAACTAAAACATCATCAACCATTAGATTTTGAGTGCTTTCTTTCTAACAAATCGTATACTCAAAGTATTTACAATAGCTGCTTTGAATGTCTATATTAGAATAGAAAATAAGCTTATCCATACTATCTCATAATATAGATGTGTCCTTTGATAAGCTGGCCTTCTCTGCTCCTCTGAGTATTATTTTCTCTTCCTTTTGCTTCCCACTTTCCATTCCTTTCTTGTCTATTTGTCTTTTTCATTGTGATGCTAAATGGCATTAACAAGCTGGTCTTTGCTGGGTGTTCTCTAAATGAAGTAAGTGATTCTTTACAGTAGAGCACAGTAATGAAGAATAGCCCCACTGTAAGCTGAAGACTATCTCTGCTTATGGAGGAAAAAGAACAAACCAAACCAACACACAAAGCTAAAGTAATCAGGGTTCATAAAAGCAGCTATGCAAATTCAAGGACACACATAATGGTTAGCTTTCCTTCACAATCTCACTTTATGTGAGGGCAATGCACATAGTTTCCTATAAACAACTTCTTATTTTTGATTTAAGAAAATGTTCACATGTTGTTTGCCCAGTCAGCATTTTTGGAGTTGACTTAGTTGATTGTAATACACCTGCAGAAATGAGAACCACGGTTATCAAGCAATCTTTGCTGTGGTGGATTTCAAGATAACTTGTGTGGTGGTATAGGAGCATAAGCAACACTTGATGAGTTACATTTCAGGGGAAGTGAAGTTTGAAGAAGTAGTCAGTTCTGAATATGAAAATATATTTCCAAGGTGATGCAAATTATCTGAGGGAGATGATATTTGTGAGGAGACCTATGCTGTGACCCACTATTGTCCAGTTACATAAAACGTTTTCACGATGACAAATATCCATTTTTTAAAAGCAAAGGAATAGTAATCTATGATGTCATTAGTTACTAAAAGAATCCTAGATTTGTTAAAAGAAGGTTATTCAGTGTAGTTTGAGCAATTGACTATAAAAAAAGTCGCTTGTTAGTAGTCAAGCATCTGATTCAAACGTGGGGTTGGCTTGATCTTGAATAAAATTTTACTATGTATTCAAACGCTATGGAACATTTATTAAAATAGAGCAAATCCTGCTACTTTCATAATTTATAAATACCAACTCAAATCAAATATTTATATTAGAGGATAGGTTCTACTAATTTATAGTCGGGTTAATTTTAGTCAATTGTGATTTTTATGAGGAAGAACTCAGTTTAATTCCATGCTATTGATTTTATGTTTTATATATATATTTCTGTATCTACTGGGAGACAAGAAGGTAGAATAGATAATTTTTTTATTATTATTTTGGGATCTGCATAGTTACTCGCATTTTAAGAGAAACAAACATATCCCTACTGCAATTATATACAAATAATAAATTTCAGAATAATTACTAGGTGTATTAATTGTATAAATTCTTAAATATGCTCACTCGAAAGTTTAAAAATTGTTGTAGTTACAAAAGTACAAGGATACAATAAATTGTCAAATAAAATATTTTGAAGAAAAACATCCTTTTAATAATTTTGGCAACCAGTTTGGTATATAGATTCTTAGTTTGGTGATTTAAAAACGGAATTTTGACAATTTAAAGAAAATGAACACATTATCTCGAAATTATTTTAAATGCATTCATTTTGATATATCTTAATTTTTATGTTAGATTTTATTTAGATCTTTATAAATAATTTTATAATTTGGTCTCCATATTACTATCTCTATCTTGAACACTCCATATATGTACAGATAACTGAACAAAGAATGGGCTTATCTGTATATGTGTATATATTGTTATATAACCAAACTCAATGATGTGTGTCTCCATTATCTCTCCTTAGCGGTTTTCAAATGGTAAAAGTTATTGAACTTGTTCTAAGTCTTAGAGATAAAGGCTTGTTAGTAGAAACTATAGTTTCTTGGAAATATCAAAACTTTATTTTGAAGTCTTGTGTGTCCTTTCAAGCAGAAAAATATTTACATTATATGCATAAATATTGCACTTACATTTCCAATCAACAGTCTTATTTAAAAATGTATCATATATTTTCCAGGTTTTATTCTTCTTCTCATTCTAATATGATGCTTTAAGTGTTGTGATGAAATAAACTTCTTGAGTAATAATAAAATTTCATTAGTTCTGTGGCTAAAATCCAAAAAGAAAATATTTTTGTCATCTAATTGCATCTTTTATCTTATTTTTGCAGAAATGTTTAATTCAATAAGTCAGAAGATAAAACCATGGATTTTTAGCAATTAAAGAGCAAATTAAGGTAATTCACAGATTATTATTTTTGAATATGTTTATTAATAATTTTAAAATGTATTTATCATATGTGAACTCAAGTTAGTATATATTCTATGAGACTTAATCACACCGGAAATGTAGCATGTTTAAATGATTTTGTATATAATTTGAAACCATACTTTCATCTCTTATATGTTTTTGAAAAATAGGTTCTCATATTTTCTGAACAAAATTAATGTAGTTGAGAGTATTTTCTATTGTGAAGAAAGACACTCTAGATATATGAAAAAATAATTTGACTAAAGGAAGTAGCTTTTGTAGCTGTTGTTTTGGAAGAGCACTGATGGCTCCAGCTATTACTTTATTAACTATGGGAAACAACTATGCCAAGATTTTTGTTTGGATTGACTGGTACATGGACACCAAGACAAAGCATTGATGCCATTCTTGTATAATTCATTTCATTTGCTCTCAATTTTATGTCCAAAACTGTATGAATATTAATAAATTAAATAAGCACATTTTATACCATCAAGATGTTTAATATTTAAATCAGATTATTTTCAAATCTGACCTATTTACTACAAATATATTTATTCAGTTCAATATGAAAATTTTCAGAGTGTAAAATTAGGCTGCTACATATTTTCTCAAGCAAATCATAAAATACAAAACGTCTTTATATCCATATCAATGGTAACAATTGGGATTTCTTTTCTTTCTTTCTTTCCTTCCTTCCTTCCTTCCTTTCATTCTTTCTTTTGTTGTTTTGAGGATAATTACATCCCTGTACAACAATACTGGGTTCCTGATATCTTCTTTGAACTATTCAAAATTAATTTTTGTAAAGTAACTTTTAATTTGTTAAAATATAAATTATTATAAATGTGCAGTAAAATTCATGGCTTCCAATTTTCTTATTATTCTTCTTTTTGAGTGATTACTGCTTATTGACTTTTGTTTCACTGAAATAATATTTGCTATAAATTACCGTCAACGTGTTTTCCAAGATTCTATTGTTGACCTTGTGCACTCAGTGACTTAAGAATATGGGAACATGGCAAATAACTTTCTAGGAAGAAAATTTTTAATTGACGTTAGTGTTTTTTTTTAATAATTTATTTTTATTTCTTCAAGTTACATCTCAATCACAATCCCCTCCCTACTTCCCCCTCCAGTCCCACCCTCCCACCCTCCTCCCCCTCAACACCCCCATCCTCTTCCCTTCTTCTTTTTTTTTTTTTTTTTTAGTTTAAGGTATTTCTTTTTCCCCCCAACAGCTCTCCCTTTCAGTCCAAAAAATGGTTCTTTTTCTTATAATTATAAATACAATACAAAACAACAGAAATAAATAGGCCACAATTATAAGAGTTATATGGCTTAGCATACATTCCCAATGTCCAGTCCATATGTATTTGGCACCTGACTTTAACATTCTACTATCTTTAAATTAGTTTTCTTAATTTATTTGTCACTGATTTTTTTTCTCCATATAATTTGTACATGCAAACAATATATCCTTCCTTTTGACAGTAGACATAATTGAGTTATCCAGGATTGGTTAGCTTACTCTCTTCATATGTAAATGCTGTAGACATTCCTCTACTAATTTAAAAGTGAAGGATGTTTAGTGATACACTGAAGTAAATTCATTTAACAGAAAACGGGCTCATTCAGTAATTCCTTTAAAACAATTTGAAACAGGTATTATACAGATGCTGTCCTCAGAAGTGGTACAAGACTGGGAATGCTGGCATATTCTTTAGTCCTAGAATTCAAGGCTGAGGCAGGCAGATCTTTGAGACAGTTCGAGGTCAGCCAGAGTCACTCTGTGAGACATTTTCTCAAGTGTAAGACAAAGATATGAAACAGAGTTCTTTCTTCCTTTCTATTTTTTTTCTTTAGTCAGAAACAAACAACAAACAAAAGAACAAAGGAAGTGTCTCTTATGAAAAAAAAAAAAACAGTCTCCCTGTGGACAAATGTGTCTGTATAGTTTTAACTTGTTCTGTCAATCTCTATTTGCGTCATTGCATTTTTAAATACATATGGGTGTAATGTCTACTGAGCTTACTTTTTAAGACATGCAGTCTGCTTTGACAAGCACTGAAAGCTACATGGATGCCACCCAAATCAAGAGATGGAACATATTCACTACACTAGATCCCCCAACCATTCCTTGTGTGCCCCACCCCTTTGCTCACTCTCAGTAGAGGAAAACTCTACAGTCTGTTTTAATATGTGATACATAGTGGACCTGGGAGAGGCATGGGAAGTGTTCCTGATTTGGAGACTAGACTGTCTTGACACATGGCCTTTCATGTGTTATGTGCCATGTCTGTGCTTCTGTTCCCTATTGTTTCTTAAGGGGTTAATAATTTTTTTCTACCATACAGCATTTAGCATAGAGCTCTGTAGAAAATAATTAATGAAATTATTTGCAATATTTAGATTATGATTAATTGGTCAGTGATGTTGATCCTTAACCTGCCATTATAAATAAGCACACAGACACCTGATTGATTTTATCAAGCCTAGCCTGGATTGTGCAATCTTAGCCCATCTAAGGTATCTCTTAATTCTGTTCCGCAAATATGACTCCATATATACATTTGTCCCTTTGGACTGCTATTCTCCACACTATGCTGATGTTCCAGGCCACGTGGAATGATCTTTCATCTAACCCTTATGTGTCTCCTTCTTCCTGCTCCTGTCTTCTTCTATTCATGAGCCTCTCTGCTTCAGAAGTCTGAGCACCTTTGTCCCCTGCTACCTCTGTCTTTGCCCAATCTCAGGCCTCACCACTTATTTAACCAATCAGAGACAAGCAAGGTAACATAGCATTACTTGACATTACAGCAAGGAAGCTCCTGGGAGCAGGCTAATTAACATTTAGAATGCATAACATTACCCCATCAGAGCTCAGCCTGTCAGAAATACTGTATCAATGCTTGAGACTCATGAAGAGAGATACACTGGAGAAGGTATCCTTTCCATAGTAAATGCCTTCTTTGAATGTGTTTAGCCATACAACATCAAACCAAAGTTTTCAAAATAATAAAGAGAGTTTAGTAATACCATTCTGACAAAGGTTTACTTGTTGGCTCCACTCCTTCAGTTCCTAGGTATAAATACCTTAGGTAATGTGAAATATAATATCCCACATGTGGTGTATCCATCCATCAGCAGGTTCTGCCTGATTTCTTATCATCCCGTTGGCTACTGCCTTGAGTACAATCTCAGCCCTCTGCTGTGTAGAAAAGAAACAGTGTGAGATGTTTTTCTTTTACCCACCTTTACCATCTTTGCCATAACTCACAACTCAATCTCAGCCTCTTGAACACTCTAGCTGGCTTAGCTTCACCATGTGCTGAACCCTCCTCCACCAAGACCTTCAGCCTTTGTTTCTCTTCTACCTGCTCCTTTCAGACACTCACGTCTCCTTACCTAGAACTCCTTTTCTCATGCTAGGCTTGTATACAGTACAGTTTAAAATTGAAAGTACCTGAGAGTCCTCAATGGCTCTGCCTCTGGTGTTTTAGTTTAGAATACTTAACAACATGTGGGAGCCAGGATTTATTTTTCCTTGCTTCGTTAATTAATTCCTGTAGGTCCTGGAGAGAGGACTCATTTAGTATAGTTCCTGCCCTGCCAGGCAAACAGAAGAACTTGAATAGTGCATACTTGTGACCAAGTACTGTGGAAGCAAAGATGGACAGGTCCTGAGAAACTCCCTGTATAGCAACCCCAGCCAAATAGATGAACTTCATGTTCCTGTCTATAAATCGTAAATATGGAGAGAATTTGAAGACACTTAATGTCTAGTTCTGGTATCCAGACTAATGTAAATACATACCTGCACAAGCATGTGTATACACTTCCACTAATAAGTATATATAATACACCCATACCAAACACAGCATGCACATGCATCCACATGCACACAAAATTACTTCATGTTTTTTAAGAAATATTTCCTATTAATAGCATGCCTATTTCTGCTTGTATGCATCTTTTATAATGTATCACTGTCCTTGTTCAGTGAACTATATAATAACTAGCTGGAAATATCATAGATGACAATGTGAGTATAAGAAATAGATTGCCTGGGATATTCTTGCAATAACTCAATTTCTGTCAAATGAAAATCCAACTTGAGGCAACAGCTAGGATTAAGTGGTGGTCACACTTTTGAGAATATTTCCAAAGAGAAGTTGACAGATCTTTGTCATTGCATTTGCATGATGAGAGTAAAGCTGAAATCAGAAATAGGTATCAGGTTGGAAACTGAAAGGTGGTAGTTCACAGATTTTAAGTTAAAAAAAACCAAAAACAAATGTATATGCGTGTGTTATAAACAAATAATTGACATCTTTATATAAGTATATAGTTTATTTTATATAGCTATATATTTTATATTTTGTTGCAATATGACATATATTCATATTACATTCACATATTTTATACATTGTGTATATAAATATAAAACAGGGTTGAAAGGGGAAACTTCTGAGGGGAAGAGGGTGGAAGGGCGGGATAGGAAGGGGGAATAGGGAGGGGTTTGTGACTGAGATGTAACTTGAAGAAAAAAAAATAAAGTATTTAAAATAAAAAAATAAATATAAAACAGTAATAGATACAATATCCAGGCTGATGCTAATTTTAATTTTTAGGTGAAAATAATTTCTAAAAATATGTAATGCGTTAGACTTGAGGTCATTATTACCTCTTATTTTATTTACTTCTTTGTTTATGTAAAATTAGAACAAAATTTGATTTACTGAGAAATTACATTTCTAATTAATTTCAAGGCGACACAGAGAGTGCAGGATTCTGAAGCTGTCCAGGAGCAGAGTGAAAGCTCATTGCTTATTCATACTATCATTCCTACTTATCCCATGCTTAGTGCCTGTCACAGCTGTCAACCACATAGTTAGTGCCCGTCAGAATTCACATGCATACATGGCAGCCTTTGGAAATCTGCATAAAGATAAGTCTGACATTGGATAGATAGCTGCCCATCAGCTGAAATTGTCAGCCAGTTTACGCCACAGAGCAGATCACGAAACAGTGATTAGGAAAGGCAGTATTGGCAGACAACAAAATCACTTCCTAACCCAAACAAAAAATAAACCGGTTTTCATGTTTTTTATTTTTGTTTTTTTTTTTTAACAAGCAAACAAAAGGAAAACAATGAAATCATATGCAATAACCAAGTTTCCTGGCACCAGTATCTTTGGTGTACAAAGCTTTATTTGTATGATCTTTGATGTCAAATAATTGTTTTTAAATGTCTAAACTTTATCTTACTTGGTTATGTATATATATTTGTATGTGTGGATATGTATATATACATGTATGTATGTATGTAAAATGTATTGATTAATTCATTGAAGTACTAGATGTTGAACTTAGAGATTTGTGGATACTTGCCAAACTCTTAACTACTAAATTATAACCCTGATCTCTTTTCTATTAACTTCTTAATATATAATTTTGAGAGAAGATCCCAAGGTTGGCCTACTGCCTTTGAGTGTATTCTATAGCTCATGTGTACCTTGAACTCGGAGTCCTTCCACCTCAGCCTTGTGGTTTTGGTTGTGTGCACCAGTCCTGGATGAACTTTGTGGGGAGACAGCGTCTCACTGTTCATAATTGTTTGTGAGCACATACATTTGCATTTCTTGTCCATTATGTAGTTTTAAATTACACACTTTAGATGTTTGAGGAATTTTAACAAACAAACGTGTTTTCAAACTATGACTAATGATTATCTCCATTTTAAACTTTTTGTTAGTGCACTTCTCTTCTCTATAAAAATTACATGAAATATAAGACCTGTGGAGAAGTCTTGATTACTAAATCAGGACACTAACCAATTTACTCACCTAAAATTTTCTTCCTGTTTCTCCCAAGTGGTCATCACCTGTGCATTCATTCCCCTTTTCCTAAGAAATCATAGGTTATTCTCTATTCTTGTGTTTTTAAAATTTTCAGAATGATGTACAAAGTAGCCATACAATATGTTGTCTTTGGAGCCCAACAGTGTTCACTCAGCATAATGCCTTTGAGATTCATTCTTGTTGACTGCATCATTAATTCATTCCATTTTTATTGCTGAGTACTGTGCGTATCATAGTTCATTTATTCATCCATTACAAACATTTGGGCTTTCCAATTAGGAAGTGATAAAAATGAAGTCTTGTAAACATTCATGTGTTGTGTGTGAGTGCTCATGCATCTGTGCATGTAATTGCACACATAAGTTTTCAAGAGCTCTCGAAGGTAAATATCCACGAGGGATTGGTGGGTTTTATGGTTAGAGGATGTGTTGAACTATTTCATTTGTGCTTGATTTTTAGACCAGTTTTTTGCAAGTTCCATTTAAACTGTTCACTGTTATAAAAATTGGTGTTGGGAAAGCTATATACTTACAATTCTGGGTTCCAGCAATTCTTAAAAGTGGCTTATTTATGGCAAGGCCTGAATGCTTTGTTGTTCCTTAAATGAATGTAGAAAGATTATATCATTGAGTGAAAAATTTTCTGGTTTTGTTTCCATTCTTTTTTGTGAATTTGTCTTGCTCCTACAGTAAATGATGGCAGATTAGTCACCTACATATAACAACAGGAGTTTTCTGGATTTCATGCTACATTCACTTGGGTAATTAATTTGACTTCTCATGTCTAGTGCTTTTTACATAAGGAAGACCTCAGAGAAAATATTTTACAATGTTCATAATAGATTTGACTATATAAAACCCCATATATTATAAAAACATTGAACTTTAGAAGAACAATGTGGAATCTAAGCATGAAAATGGCCCTGGATATTTATAGTAGGAATCATGGAAACACAAAGCCATTATAAAAGTTTGGTTATGTAGTAGGTTTTATCCTTTACCCATCAGGTAAATATCTCTTTATGTACCTCGGAGAGTGAATTATATTCAACTTACAAATACGGTCCTGCTGGGAAGAACCCAAGGCTCAAGTTGGCTTCACCATGAGTCTGTCTTGCTGTTGTCTTGCTGTGAGACCCAGGGACCATCACATAATCTCTCTGGATTGTAGTATTCTCATTTGTCCAATTATTAAGGGCAGCATTAGAATATCCCTAAAGGAACTTCTTACTGTAAAAAAATATGATGCTGCAATTCTATGATGATCTTATGTCATTGAATAAGAAAGTTGTGTTTGTATTTAACCTACTCTGCCCGAAGTCAATGGTAAGTACATTTAAAAGGGATTGAAAAGTAGGATTAAATGAAAAAACAATAGTGGTGTTGGAGAGGAGTCTACAGTGTATTACTAACACCTGAGTCTAATAGGATAACCAATTTATACAGTACTTTTCCAAATTTAATATTCAAAGCACTGGGCATAAATTATTTTTTGCTTAGACATTTGGAAAATATGTGCTCATAGACCACTATAATTTTTATCGGATTTTACTGAGTATTGTAATTTTTAACTTTTAGCAGGATTTTAAATATCAGTAATTTGTTTCTTTAATTAACACTCCCTTAATTTAGAAAGCATAGTTTGGACAAAACTTCACATTTTTAGAATGACTATGCATTTATAATATTTATGTTTAATCTTTTATTTATATGAGTATTTTGTCTGCATTCATATATGTGTCCACATACTTGGTACCCATAGAGAATGGTAGAGAACATCTGATCCTTTGGAATTATATTTATGGATGGTTGTTAGCTTTCGTGTGGTTACTAAAAATGGAGTCTAGGTTCTCTACAAAAGCACACAGTCCTCTTAACATCTGAGCCATATCTCCAGCCACTGATGTGCATTTTCAAAAAACAAATTGTTTCAAATATATATACTTTAGGGAGACTGATGAAAAAGATACATTTTGATTATATGTTATGCACAGTAATTACTGATTCTTTACATACCATCTTCTGAATACTGGGGGGTGTTATCAATCTCAAAGAATATTACATTATTATCATTTATTTAGTTCATACCATAGTAGTGTCAGGCCTATGTAAGATATCTACTATACTGTGGAATAATAATGCTGTCTTGATTTAAGAAAATTGACACCACACTGCTTATAAAATATCTATAGATGGGTGTGTAACACTATGCAAGTACCATAGTAGAAACTTGAAAACAAGTAATAGCTTTCAACATAAGGCCTTAGAACTGGTGGCAGGTTCATAGAATTTTACTGCCTTAAAATATAATGCATATTTTAAGAAAATGTACATTGCCAGACCAGATTACTTTTCTAGCTGGCATTTAGTGTATTTTGTAGAGACACTTTTTTGTGGTTAATGATAGATAAGAGTAATTTAGAGGTTATTAAGGGATCTCTTTCATATTATATACTTAATAAGTTGTCTTCTAAAATAGTTACTGAAACCTGGTAATGATGGCACATGCCTTTAATCTCAATACTTGGAAGGCAGAAACAGGCAGATCTCTGAGTTTGAGACCACCTTGGTTAACAGAGAGAGTTCTAGGACAGCAAAGCTATTACACAAAGAAACTCTGTCTCAATAAGAAACAAACAAGCAAAAACACACAAAAAATAATAGTTACTGTGATATTTATTTATTTTTTAAAGAAGATGTCTTGGAAATGTGAGAAAGCCATTGAAAATTGGATAAAGTAAACCTTAAATACATGTTACAAATACCAGTGCTCACCACACTGATGCAGGTTCACTCTACTTTCATACAAAACTCTGATGCCTTTGTCATTTATCTGGCACATGTGAACCATACTTTCTCTTATTTAAAACAATAAGAAAGTTTCCTTGAATAATTTTCTATATCTTTTCCATCTAACCAGTGCTCACCTTACACACTTTTACATAACAAGTATTAGGAAAATATAGTTTAATTGGGTAAAAAGAAAAGGAATTAGAATTCTTGATTTGGCCTAGCACTGTCTTCAGTGTTATAGAACAATATGTAAGCTAAGATGTTTTTCTACAAATTTTATTCATGGGAGTATCATCTCAAATTGCTTCTTAAAAGTACAATGGAAGCAAGCGGTTATTTGTCGGATTTGTTGCCAAAAATTGTGAGTGACTATTGGAGGAAATGTATATATAATCATATAAACTTGCCATTGTATGAGAGTGAATGAGGAGACTATATTTTCTAAACCCATATATTTGATTAAATTTTATCTCAATGCTCTTAGATACAAGTGAGTAAATCTTTGGTTTCTATTTCCACAAATGAAGTTTTAATTATTAAACTGTATAAACCTTGATTCAGTGTCATTAAGAATCAACTACACTGATTTGACAATATATTTTATTATCAATATATAGATAATTTAGTAATAAAGAGTTGGAAATGAAACTTTGAGTTTTCATGTAGGTATAGTATAAATAGCCCAGGAAATTTGTGGTATTTTTAATCCTAGCAGCCCATTGATATTGTTAACCTGTTATACCTATTATCCTGACATCACCATTCCAAAGAACTTGTGCTACAATTAGAGAACAGAAACACACATCTCAACACCTTTGAGGTGTGTATAGTTTCCACATAGTCTTCTGTGTAAAAAGATTTTCCAAGCCATTTCTACTAACTTTTTTTTCTGACCTATGCTATTTCAGTTTCTTTCTCTCTATGCTGAATTTTTTCACCAACATATAAAATATATGATTTTATTTGTTGATCCTTAACATTAAATATGGTGAAACTACAAACGAAAGCTTTCCTCTAGAAAGACACATGCTATGTACTCACTCACAAACGGATATTAGCCATTAAGTACAGGATAACCATGCTACAATCCACAGACCCAAAGAAATTAAATAACAAGGAGGGCACAAGGGATGATGCTTGAGTCCCTCTAAGTAGGAAAAATAAAATAGACATGGGAAGTTGATGGATGCCATCTGAGAAGCTTTAGTCAGCAGATAATGGAAACAGATGCAGAGACCAAACTTTAGGAGAAACTCAAGGAGCCTTGAGGAAGAGTCAGGGGAAGGAAGGTTTGAGGAAGCTGGAGGGGTCAAGGACACCACAAGAAGATCTACATAACCAATTAATTCAGGCTGAGGGGGGCTCATCGAGACTAAACCCCCAACCAAAGAACTTGCATGGTCTTGTTGTAGGCCCACTACATATGTGAAGCTGATGGGCTGGTTAGTCCTCAAGTGGAACCCCTGACATTTGGAGCAGGGACAATCTCTGACTTGGTCTCTTTTGCTTCCCCATGGACCCCATTTTCTTAACAGAACTGTCTTGTCTTGCCTCAATGGAAGAGGAGGCACTTAGTCATGATGCAATTTGATGTCCCAGAGTGGGGGAAATGGGTGGGAGGGTGAGGACTGGGAGGAGAGGAGGGAAGGGTTGTGATTGGAATGTAAAACAAACAAAATAAATTAATTAATTTAAAAAGAGAGTAACAAAATAAATGATCATGCCTCTAAAAAAAAATCAATCCCAGGGAGATATTGAATATATAGACCCACAACATTTATGTCTGACTTATTTCTAAGGGAATTAATAAAATAATAATGCTTAAAAGAAAAAAAATAGTTGAATATAACACATGTGAGGTAAATTAGAGAATGGTAATTTATGTGCAAATGTTTTTATTGAAGTTAGATCCTACAGAACACCAGGGAATAAATTTAATAGAAAGCAACTTTAAAACATTACTGTGGGAGGGCAGACTAGACTGTGAGTGTGGAAAAGTGTCTCATATTTTTTCCTCATCCTGTCTTCTGAAAGCACATCTTGCTGTTTTCTAGTGCTAACAAGAGATTCAAGGAATGAGGAACTAATGGTGCATCTATCTACCCAGCACCATTTTCACTTACAACAGTGTGTGTTAACCCACATCAGGGTGGAGGTAGGTCTGAATTGTATTCATCACCTACTTTCACATAGAAATGAAGACTTGGTTTGCTTGTGAAAAGTGTTTCTTTTTGTGTTTTTCCATTCAAATAATTGACATTTTTCCTGTTCACATGGATCATACTCCAACAGAATTCATTTAACTTTAGCCAAAGAAGAAAGTGAACTTTTGACAACATTTAGAGTTTGTTGTAAAAAACTAAAATGTTAAAAAAAGTCTATTTTAGCATATTCATGTTCAACAGATAATGATAAAGATCTTTCAAATAGAGAAAAAGGAAATTGTTTTAATCTCAATGATAATGCCCTAAATCAGCCCAAACTAGATATTTATAAAAACTTAATGGTAATATATGTATCATGCCACCTAGTAATATTTTCATACATTAATCTGGAGAGGAAATATTTTTATATGTTAAAAAAATATTGTGTATGTGTTTGTACTTGTACATTCTACACTTTACATGGGACGCTAGATAACAACCTGCAGGAGTTGATTTTCTCTTTCTGCCGTGTGTGTTCCAGAAATTGAACTCAGGTCTTGATCCTTGGTGGGAATCTTTGTTACCCACACAGCTGTCTTCCAAGTCTAGATAAATGTCAGTTTGTTTTACACTGGATGTAATATTGCCCACTTGATTTACATGAACCAAAGTCTCAGCCATTTTGTCTCTTGAACAGTTTTATCTAGAACACATTATGAAATATAGGTGAAAAAATAAAGACATGCAACTTTCCTGTCTAATGATTATTTACTTGTAGTTATCATTTTTGTATGCTGTGGTTGCTCAACTCTGACTACTCTTAAAAAAAATCCCAGTAGAAAGGACAGCACCATCCAAACCGAAAGCTTTATGGTTGTGTCACCGGGAATTGCTGCTTCATCTTTTTTGTTGTGTCTGATAACACTTAAAGCAGCAACGGTATCCATGTCTAAAGTCCTCATCCAGACTTCTCAGCAATATAAATTCATAGTGAGCCTGTGTAGAGCCAGCCTTGTTTAGCATTACTTGGTGAAGCAAGGCTCTCCTATTATCTTTTCTAGGATTCCCTAGGTTTTGTTTAGCTGGTCACCCCACCTTTTGGACTTGCTATTATTTGTATTCTTTTAACTTTATTTATAGAACATGTGATATAGAATACCATTTTACAATATATTTGATGCATCTTTGAAATAAGAAATGACATATTCAAGGAACCTTTTAAAATTGGAATTTATTTAAGGAGCCATACCAGAATTGATATCAAGAATGTGTAAAAGATTTTATTAGTAGTATTACTATTATTATTATCGTCATCGTCATTATTACTATTTTCTTTGACTTCTCTTTCGCATATGCTTTTACTGTTTATATGGTTGTACCAAACTCACTCTCAGGACCTTATCTGCTATTTACATTCCTTTGTGGCTTTTCCTTCTTTTCCCTTTTGACTGCAAAGGAAATAACTTACTCTAGGGTCACTTGAATTTATTCCCATATTCTAATTAGAAATAAAAGTCCTGAATGGACCATTTGTAGTACAGGACCATCCTGTGCTTGCAACTTGAGAGTACTCAGAAGTTGAGATTATCTACAGGCTCATTAAAATTATTATGTATTCAAAATCAAAATAGTATGTGCAGTATACATTTCTTCATTTAACTGATACTCAGATCTTTTGTTAAAGATCTATGAAATTTAAATGAACTGTGTGTAAATTCTAGGATTAGACATGACTTTAAAAATATTTTTCACATAAGAAAATAACAGTTAATCAGTAAAGGTCACCATAGAGTATCTCAACCTGACTTTGAAATTCTGCTTTATTATTACTAAACACAGAGTATTTGGGGTAAAAACAAAAGAGTTTAAATGATTGATAACATAAAAATATTTTATAATGCAATTATTTTATCATTTTAGGTGGATTTTCTTTTTGTTGATCTAGTTCAGAGATGCTATGTATGGTACATATTTACAGTTACTTGGGTTTGTAGATGAAATGGAAAAGGTTTTAACAAATAGTGAGAAAGACATAAATCATTTGTAGTAAATGACTAAGATTGCTAAATGAACATGTGAAATGGCTCTGATGCCAGTTGTATCAAGAAGTATTTTTCCATTTTTTTAAAGAAAAATATTTTAAGTATTAATTCTAGTTACATCTCGAATACATTCCCCTCTCTCCTCCACTCCCGGTCCCACCCCCCACCCCGTCCTCTACTCCCTCTCCCGTCTTTCCTACTCCTCAGTTGTGGGAGGCCCCTAAATATCAGCCCCCCCTCAGTTCATCAGTCACATGAGGGCTAAGATATCTTTTTAAATTGGGCCATAATACTACCCTAAAAGTTGATTGCTGTAGTTGATGTACCTTTTCTGACTGTAAATGTTTACTGTTTAAGATTTTTGTTCTAAGAACTTAAACTATTGCATCTGGATTACAGAAAAGAGAAAGAAAGCCATTCATATGTTCTCTTATAGATGATAAACCAAACAAAAGGTAGGTGAGTGCCAAGATACAATTTCCTAATTTCAAGTGTTGCAGTGATTAATGCATTTGTCCTTAGTTATGTATGAAGGCAGTGAGTACCAAGGCACATGATCTGTGCCATTGATTTTTAAGATAATATAATCATTGGGAAATTAAAATGATCGTTAATAGAGAATATATTTCCTGAAAGGAGTCTCAAGTTTTTATCAACTCCTGCTTGAGCACTTATAAAAAGAAAGAAAGGAAGGGGAAGACATATTAAATGTACAAGCTTCAGATGAATACGTGGAACATAGTCAAAACTTAATGGTGAAAATGTAAATGACTAATTCCATATGAAAAGAACAGTGTAGTAATTGCAGAAATGAATATAATCAACATAATATTTGAGGAAATAACACACACGTATCCTTTTTTTTTGTATGAGTATGTCAGACCATTGCAGAATTCTGCTGTAATTGAACAGGCACGTGAAATGGACACCAAATTAAAAACAAAATTACAGGCTCCTAGAGCATATAAAAAGAAGACAACTATATGCTTTATTTTCTCCAGCGGATAAGAAAGTCAACTAGAAAAAATTCGTCTGTTTGAAGCAGGCCTCTGTAAGAAGCTGAGCACTATATATTGTTCTTGTGTTCCCTGGGAGGGGCGCAATGTGAGACTGTGGTAGTCATAACTCTTTATTCCTTCCAAACCCGCTACTGTGCTGCTAATTAGAATTGGATATTGGTGGTCCTGGAAATGTGGGAGACCATCAATGTTACTTTGTGTTAAATTTTAATCACACAAGTCAGGACATTCAGAATTATGGTTTCCATGGTAACCACAACACTGAGCCCTGTGTGAAGGCATTACAGTGAGGGTCTTTGATTAAGAGAAAGTAAACCAGAAGTGAAACAAAATGCTCCATATGTGTAGCTAAAGTTACCAAAGGGGGCAGGAGAGGGAGGAAAGAAAAAGAAAAAGTGCAGTTCCCTTTTCCTTAATTATATTTGCTTAATGGTAGATCACATGATCAGGCAATACACTGAACAGTCTGTTAGAATTCTCATGTGGATGCTCTGTTTTCATTGGATTTTAATGATTATTTTTCTACCACATTCTGATTTCTTAAATTTATCCTATTTATATACTCATTTTCATTTAAAAATAATTAATGATGATGACTTTTGGGAACTTCTGAGTGTTCCTGTGGAAAGAGGAGAGTTTATGTTTTTCCCCACTGGGACATTTTCCTTTGAAAAGTGGTGAAGTGGAATTACAACACTGGTTGCTTTGCCTATGATCTTTCATTGGAAGAGTGGCACTATGGTAGCGCACCATAGTGCCATTTTATTTCATGTGTATAGTCATCAACCTGAAAGGAAGTCTAATTCAAGACAGAAAATATGCAATTCAAAATGTATTGAGTGCTAAACATGGACAATACGTTAAATAAGATCAATGGAGTCGCTAGTCACAGATCACAAACATGTATATGGAATGTTTCATTTTGAAGCATACGTTTTGTCAGGAATAAAGATAACTGTTACAGAAATGTTACATCTTATCTAATTTAATTTAAAATGAAAACAATTGTGCATTAACTATGCTTGAGTCATGTATGTACTCTGGAAATAGAGTGGTCTTCTTAAGTGGACATTTTTGTATATTGGAGTAACACTTTGTTAAGCCACTATTGGGGTTTAGTTTTTCCCGAGATTGCCATCATCTCAATTTACCTTTCAATGAACATATGATCTAGTATCATTTTGCTGACGATAAAGAAAATGATAAATTTCTCTCCATATTTGGTCTTTAAATATAGAAAATGTTAGTCAGAAAAATAATTCTTAGGATATACTCCAACATTACATGAAATATGTTCATAATAGGTAAAGGAGATTCAGTATTCTTCTATGAATATTTAAGCATAGATGAGTGCTTTTGTCTTATAATTTAATGGTACTTTGCCAACCATTAAGTCTGTTGAAAGGGTCAGAAAGTTGTGTTATTAAGGATTCTGAAAGGAGCTACTTTCTGCTTTGCAGGAAGCAAGGACTACCCTAACTGCTCACCTCAACAGCACAAACTCAGTCATAGTCATGGTGAATAGAGGGACATATCCCTGCTTCAATGAAACCTCAACTTTCAGGGCATGTAATCTTTACACTACAACATTTTTTAAAATTCTTTGACTTGATCCAACAATCCAACGTGTAAAAACACATTCTGACTTCATAAGACAAAAGCCAAGCAGTATGCTAGGTTAATCTTGTGTATTATTTTGCCATTCAGTAGCCAATTGGTTTTTTAAAGGTTACTGGTTTTGTTTGTGGAAATTTGTTTTTTGTTTACATATAATTTTTGGAATTATCTACTTGCATGACAAAATTTGTTCTTTATATATTTTGCATTTTTTCAAAATTATTCCATATATTTTTCTAAAGAGAGCATATTTTATGATCCATTCTCTTTAAAAACAATTGTGATACCATCTACATGGACTCAATATATACTACCTTTTCCACATATTTGAGTTTTAAGCAATATGATAGATAAAAAATGGATTTGGATAGCTTGATGTCAGAAGTAGATGAGTTTTGGAGAAAGTGGTTTACCCAGGTAGCTACGTTGGGTTTCTTTAGTCAGACATTAAGTTCCTGACATGAACAATTGAGAGAAAAGAAATGTTTTGATTATATTAATTGGCCCTGTTTGTGGAGCTAGAACAGATGTTGCTACTCTATGTCATTAGAAACAGGAAATAAACAAACAAACAAATAAATGGAAGACACCTAAGTTCAGGTATTTCCTTCACATTCAGGCCCCAGGAGATCTACTTTCTCCAGATAGATCCATCCTAAAGTTTGTACCAGTACCTCCCTCCAGCTAGTGATTAAATAGCCAACAAAAGCAATACTTTGTTCATAACACCTCAAAAATGTTCCATTCAGAATTATAAGCAGTTCCAATAATATCAGGATTATGAGATCTCTAGGTAGCATGATGCTACTATGAAATTTATAATATGGAATAATACACTGAATTTGAGTTTGTGTATTTGTGCAGAGATAGAGTGACAAGGTAGGAGAAAAAATAAATGAGGTTGTTTTGTCATTGTCTTTTCTTAAACTCATTTATTAGTTTAGTCACCTATCTTCACTGAAGCAGAATGAATAAAAATTGGCAAGGTATTTGTTCATTTTTTGTTGTTGTTGCAGTTAAAACATGAATTCAGAGGGAAGATATTCCTATATATCATCATCTTCTCATCCACTTCATTCAATTGCATCACAAAGACTCTAGTCATCTACTAATGTTAATGTACTTTGACCATACCAAAATGTCATCTTGGTGGCTAAGTAATCTAAAATTAATTTTCTCACAGTTTTGGAGGCTAGACACCCCAAGTTCCAGCTGACTTAGTTCTTGGTGAGGACTTTTTCTTGATGGGAAAGCAGTAGCCACCTCCGTCCTCACATGGCTTTTACTCACTTAGTAGGTACACATTTTTAGAAAATTGCCTCTTGTTTTTTCATATAAAAACACTCATAAGGGGCTGGAGAGATGGCTCAGCGGTTAAGAGCACTGGCTGCTCTTCCAGAGGTCATGAGTTCAATTCCCAGAAACCACATGGTGACTCACAACCATCCATAATGAAATCTGGTGCCCTCTTCTGGCCTGCAGATATATCTGTAGAGAGAACACTGTATACATAATAAATAAATCTTTAAAAAAAAAAAAACACTCATAAGCCTTTACTCTGTGAAAAGATACAGTGTACGTTTTGTTTCTCCTCTAATTGTCCCACAAAAATTCTCCAAATGCTGGTGATCTTTGAAATGGTAAGTCTGCAGTTCACCTTTGGTTCTGTGCCTGAGATGCTCGATGGTTGGAGACTTCTGGAAACCCTCACCGTAGGCCCTGGCTGCCGGGACGACCAAATGTGTGATTGCGAGTCTGGGAGGCATTCAGTCTTACCTCTCAGTCTCCAAAGATGGAGATTTGGAGATTGACTTGATCACCAATCACCAATTACTTAACCATTGCAATAGAGTTAAGTTTCCATAAAAATCCAAAGGATAGAGAACAGAGTTCAAAGGGCATCTGGTTTGATTATCTTATGCTGGTACTGGGAGAGTGGCAATTGCAGATAGTATTTGATATTCATGTCTTTTTTGCTTTATGAATCTGTGTGTGTGTATTTGTATGCATGTTCCCAAGCATGTGTAATTCTGCAAATGTGTGTGTGTGTGTGTGTGTGTGTGTGTGTGTGTGTGTTTGAGTTGTATGCTTTTATCATATAACTCAACTTTGAATCAGTGTTCTAGTAAGTGTTTTTCTCTGAGATTCGTTCAACAACTTAATTGAACCTAGAGAGGATGATAAAGGAAATTTCTCACTTACATGTGATAGAACAGAAGCAGAGATGAAATCTGAGACATTGCCTAGTATTTGAAGTTGGCATCGAGGAGAGGGTATCCTGCAGGATGGAGGTGTTAACTTGAGGAATGTGATGTAATGTTAACAAATGACCCATAATTTCACAGAACTGTGGCATACCCAATGTTATCTGGGGAATCTATAGAATTGTTTGATTTAGTATAAACTTTATGCTTTTGGTGATTAGAAGCATCCAAAAGAGAAGTAATATGGAGAGAAAGATTTTAATTGTAAAAACAGTAGCATCATTGAACCTTAGCTTTTCCCACCAGGAGAAAAGCTGTCTACAGCTCTGTCTACACATTCAGTGACAGTGGGGATTGGATTCCAACATAGAATTTGTGAGGGGAATCGAATTAATCCATAAAAAATACTCTGTGCAAGACTTTATACTCAAACTGGATGCCAAATAGTTAACAATTTCTTGTGTTAGGGTATATACAATCCATTCATGGTATAGATACTATTCAAGTTACAGCACTAATTAATGTATAATTTTAAGCCAAAATAATGTTTCCACGAAAAGAAATACTCTGAGACTACTATAATATTAAGTAATATATGTATACATGCTATATAATTAATGAAATCTTACTCTGCTACACAGGTTCAGAGAACCTTAATCTGGACACTATTATGGTCTATTTTATAGAAAGTAAAAGACTTGTGAAAAAGGGCAAGTTTTCCCTGTAGAGAGCATGTTTCTATAATTCTTCCTAGTTAGTTACTTGAAGATGAGTACCTTGTTTTTTTTCTCAGTCAACTTAAATTTGGTCAGCAGAAATTCAGAATAATTTCATGGTTTATAAACCTTACACTGTTGACCTTGAAATAATTTACCTAGGAAAAGTATAGATCCGCATCACTTTGCATTTCTGTATGGTTTAATGTTCATTATTGAAGAAGATATCTCTCTGAATACTACTGCTGAGAAGTGGGAACGTCTTTCAGTATGTGAATATTTTATCAGTGCTCTGGTTAAAGCCAAACATCTCAACATGGTAAGTAGTTTAATCCAATCATTACCATGTCCCTTTTGTCCTTTTGCAAAACATGCCTCATAGTATCAGTCAAAAGGTAAAAACCCACTAATGACTTCTAAGATCAAGAGCAGAGTGTTAGAATAATAATTAAGTTATGGCCTAACTTACAAAAAAAATGTTTTCTCTAGGGTTTCTAATGGGTTGGAAGTATACTAATATTTCAAATATTATTAATATAAATGTAAGACTATGATAGAAAATGGTAGAATAGACAACTGTAGTCACTAGTTATAAATAAAACTGGGGTGAAAATATTTTTATCAGGTACCACTTAACCAGAAATTCATTGTTAAACTCTTTCCTAGACATTATTTGGAAATGTATATACAGTACCTGCTTAAATCCATGGAAATATTAATATTTGAAAAATATTATGTTTTGAGAATTGTATACAATGTATTTTATCATATTCATACCTCTCCCAACTCTTCCCAGATCTATCTCCAGAACTGAACATACACAACTTTTATATTCATTCTTATTCTCTCTCAGAAATCTTTACATCCAGAGTTTTTGGAGCTTTTGCTTTTTGCTTAGCATGCAGAATTAAAAGCCACATTTTAATTAGAACAGGTCATGATTTTTTTGTAGTGAATAAATATTCCTGAAAGCAAGGTTTGTAGGTTTTCACATTTTCTTTTCTGTTTCCTTTGTGTGTCAGGAACTCAACCTTCAGTGTAATTAGTATTGGGGAAATTGTGTCTTTCTTGCTAATATCTGTAGTGAACATTATTATATTAAAAGTATTTGTAAACCCTTAGAGCTGTGAACCATGGTACATGAACTAGATAGTTCAGATACATATTTATAGTAATATACAAATGATTATTAAGTCTGAGATTTATGATGGCAATAAAACCTTTTGAAGTTACTTTCCTTTCCGACAGAATGAGAACTTTCTGTTAAGCTACAGGCAATATTACATTATATTTCATTTATTTCAGCTGATTTTAATCTCTTGTAGTCTGGGGATTAAAAAGATAAAATGCAGATTATATACTATTAAAACTAGAAGATGTGATTTTAAAAAACAAAATGAACAAAAAATAGTGACAGATTAACATTTGGAGTCATAGATCTTAATCCTGATGTTGTCGTCTTGTGTTAGAAGCAACTTGGTTTTGCAGTGAATGCAAAACTTAGATTTTTCACATTGCCAATTGTTGGAATTCTGAACAATTAACATTGCTCTGTGCAGTGGTCACCCACAGTAGAAAAAGCATGCATTTTGATGTGTGTAAATTCAACATCTGGTTGTCACTAGAGCCCTAAGCAAACCTGATACAACTTACCAGATGTGGCTTATGGTTGTATTATGTCTTGTGTTGTTCAGCAAAATGTGTTTGAAAGACGTCATAAATATTTCCAGGAATAAGCAGCCTTCAACAGTTTATGGAGTCATTCAATGAAATCATAAAAACATTCATAATGAAAATAGTTAGTACCAGCTGAAAAAGCCTTGAACACATGCTATTTGCATATAAAATTACTGTTTTTAATTTTCATATATATCAACTGTGAGAACAGATTTTGTTTGCTTCTCCTGAAATAGGTGAGAAAAATGAAAATGCAAATTCTATCCAAACTCACACAGATGAAGTAGTAAAGCCAAACTTTGACACTAAGTTGAGGTCAAGATGCTCACAGTGTGCCCTCTTGCAACTTAAGTTCCTAGTGTGACGTGTGACCCTGACTCTGAGAATAACCCGAATAGCTACCTTCTTTGGATCACACTGATTCTTCCTATATTCAGTTTGAAGTACATGCTGTTCTTACATTATTTAGCAATATATTTAAAAAGTGAAATTAGGGAGAGAACAAAGATAGTATTTCATATATTTTTTCCGTGGTAATATATAGGTTTTATGCTATGTCTAAACTGTTTTAACTTATTTTGCTTCATATCTACTTATAGATAATAATGCACTATTTATTTTAGAAAAATAACATTTTTGAAATTTGTATTTTTATAAATTCAACCATTTCTTTTTATTAGAATACAACACAATAATAATGTGCTTGGATATTTGGCATTATTAAATATTGGAAATATGTTTATATAAGGAAAAACAGGTGATAAAAATAGTAAACCTAATGTATTTGTATGAAGGAAAATAGTTACCCTAGCTTATTCAGCATGCCATGTTAGCAAAAACACAGAACACTATCAGTATTGTTCTTTAACAGGTGAACTAATCTACTATAATGGCCCAAAGGTGTCATTGGCATTTCCTTCTGGTAATAGCAGTATGCCACAAGCCACAAATCTTTCTGTGATTCCAACTGTCATAAAAGCAAGTGAATGGTTTTATATTCCAGCTAAGGTTCAAAAATTTTTTAACAATTATACATTGTGATTGTAATACTTTGTATTTAGAGTATTATAATACTCTAAATTTTAATACACTACATACTTTAGACTGACTCACATAGGCTTCATTGCATTCCTGTGACATTCTAAGAAATAAATCATTACATAGGTAATTGAACAAGATTTTTGTTTTTTAGTTTCAATCACACTATTTGGAGTCATTGCCTAATTCAGATACAATAAAACTTTATGAGCTTTTATTATAATTTTGAAAAATTGGGTCCGCAGAGATGGCTCAGGAGGTAAAAGCACTGGCTCTTCTCCCAGAGGTCTTGAGTTCAATTCAAATCAGTTACCTGGTGGTACACAACCATTTCTAAAGGAATCTGATTTCCTCTTCTGGTGTGCAGACGGACATGAAGACAAAGTACTCATATCATTCAGAAAACATCTTTTTTTGGATTTTTTAAAATTTATTTTTTATTTCTTCAAGTTAAATCTCAATCACAATCCCCTTCCTACTCCCCCCTCCAGTCCCCCTCCCACCCTCTTCCCCCTCAACCCCCCATCCTCTACCCTTTTTTTTTTTAAAGGGGCCCTACCTCTTAGCTCTAAAGTAATCAGTATGTCACAAAGCAAATCAAATAGCCATGGGAGTGATTTGTGGAGAACAGGTGTGAATGATGTGGGTATGCATTGTGTACATGTGTGAAAGTGTGTAAAAAGTTAATCAATAATAAAAGATAGAATTTAACTTTTTAAAATAAATTTATTAATTTAAAAAGGTTTAATCAGTAACAAAAGATGGAATTAAAAACTACATCTTTCTGTGATTATGCAGAAGTGTGTAAACCTTAGTACATATAAACTTCTTTTCTTAATAATCTGTGAGAAAATTGCCAGTACCCTTTAAGATTTGAATAAAGTCTGAAAATGCAATACTAGAATCATAAAGTTAATCTGCCAATATCCTTTTCTCCAGTCATAGAAGCTTTCAACCACACAGTTCCTTCATCATCTTCTTAATTCAGAGCATCTTGATGATGTGCACATCAAGGTGAGAAAATAGACGTGTGTATATCAGCTTTCAGCTTACCTTGAATCTCATTTCTCCTTTCACCACTCCACAAAAATAGTTCTTTGTCATCATTATGGAGTCACTGGAAGAATTTGAAAAGAGCAGAAGCAATTCAGTCTCTAGAGATGGAGGAGGCTGGATTAGCTCATATGTACTGCGCATGCTTAACCATTAATTTTACAAATGCATACCTTTGAGGCAATAAGCATATGAACTCTATATGACCCAGTGAATTCCCAGGAAAATGAATGAATAAAAGTGATGGAGTAAGTAAATGAAAGAATTCTTTGTAAATCTGGAACTCAAAATTATGAATTAGTATTCCGTAGTAAACATTCTGGAGTGTATTTATGAGGAATGCATTTGGAAAAACAGGGATCTGAATGTGTGTGCCGGTGCTCTCTAGTGTGTCACTTCTGGGATGAAAAGGTAGAGGTGATAGGGACAAGAAGTGAAAGAAAAGAATATGGAAGAGCAAGTTAAAATGAAATAACTTATTAAAACTTACAGCTTTGATATTGGGAAAGTCATCGAAGTTTAGCAAACTACAAACTTTGTATGTATTTTTATATTAGATTAAATGGAAATATTTAATGTTATACTATTTTTTTAAGAATTTTTTCCTTTGTCTCCAGTGTATCCCAAAGTTGATGAACTTATTAACTTGGACCTTGCTGGACTGCAGCTGGCAGATTAAGTCTATTTTAAACTACTGGCCCTACAGTGGGCATTGCTGCCCATAGGGATATTAGCTGCTCTACCCACCACCCCTTTCTGTTTGCTGTAAAGACTCACTTCTGACTTAACAAAGATGGATTTGATTATTCCCTGTATGAGAACTGGATACAAGAAACCTCACATTTATTTCTCTTATTTTTTGGAAAATTATTTGGACTCTGGCCATATATGCCGTTTAAAGGCTTATGGAAAGGGCCCTTACTCAACCAGTATTTGAGTTGAAAGTAAATGTTTGACCCTAGATTACTTATATAAGGTAAAATGAGCCAGTAATTGTACACTTAAAAACTCTTAAAGCTAAAGACTTTAGACAGAACTTCAAATCTAAGTTTAATTTTAATTTTCCCTCAGAAATTCAGTGAAAATAAATATATTGAGTCGTTTGATGAGAAAATATTTTTATTACCTCTTGATAAGTCCAGTATGCCATAAAACTTCTTTATGAAAGTGTTTCTGCATTCATGTCAAAGAAACATCAGTAATATGCAAAGATATAGTTCTTCAATCTGAAAATACTACTAAAGTCTTAATAACAGACTTTATCAAGTATTTCATCCTGAACCTTAATATTTATTTTCGTTTTGTAGTCATATTTTTCCACCTTTGTGTATTTGAATCTCTGTGGGTGTGTGGTGGGTGAGGGTGTACACACCCTCACACACACACACACACACACACACACACACACACACACAAAGATACCCAAGTGGAGGTCAGCTAACCACCTGATACACTTGTTTCTGTCCTTTGGAATCTGGTCATGAAGATTTATTGTGAACGTTTTTGACACACTGGGCCATCTTGCAAGTCCTCATTGTGAGTTTTAATGTAACAGTGGCGGCAATCATGTTGCTCGTGGAATCATGCCACTGAAATATTCTGCATCAAACTGGCAGTGCTTTACTCATTATTTTGCTCTTCTGATTATATTGTTAATCAAAAATAAGATACACGTCACGAAAAAAAAAGCCACTTTGTTATAAAATTACAAACCATAGGTTTGTCATTAGCTTTTCCTTCTAGGAAGTTTTATATCATTTAGTTCTCACAAATTTTAGGAAACAACAAAGCACTATTGCAGCCTTAATTAATTAGTTCATTCATTAATTTGCAGTTTCAAAGTGCTAATAATGAACCAAATACAGGAAATGCCTTCAGAGACTCTTTACGAAGTAATCTAGTTACAGGCAAAGTCAACATACATTTTGTTTGCTTGTTTTGCAAAATCTTTAAGAAGGATATGTTATATGTCTTTCTAAGTCTAAATTTGAGGGGATTGGAGAGGTGCCTTGGTGCTTAAGAGCACTGTCTGCTCTTACAGAGAACCCAGGTTCAATTCCCAGAACTCACATGGCAGCTCACAACCATCTGTAACTCTAGTTCAGTGGAGATCTAATGTCCAGTATGCATACCTGGGGGCTAATAATAATAATCATACACATAGAATAAAATTAATTTAAAAATACAAATTTAAACCAGAAAATTCACATAAAAATTTTAAATTATTTGGTTTATAAAGGTAGCCCAAAAGAAGAATGCATCTTGCTATGACTTCTTTACTTATTTTTTTTCTTTTTTTTATTATGTTATTCTTTTTTTTTTATATATATAAGTACTTTTTTTTTTTCTTCAAGTTACATCTCAGTGACTTCTTTACTTTAAAGGCATGGTATGTCATGATATGTTAAGTATTCCTTGAAATTCAAATCCTTTTCAGAAGGAAAAAAATTACTCCGGAGTTTTATTATGTTATTCTTTTATATATATATATATATATATATATGTACTTTATTTTTTTTTTCTTCAAGTTACATCTCAGTGACTTCTTTACTTTAAAGGCATGGTATGTCGTGATATGTTAAGTATTCCTTGAAATTCAAATCCTTTTCAGAAGGAAAAAAATTACTCTGGAGTTTAATTAGGGGATCATAGAGTAAAGACTTTCAGATAGAAAAACATCTTAGAGTCACATTTTTGTTTAGCAGGGTGAATCCACTAGGTTTCTGTAATAATTATTCTGAGGTATTGTGTGTGTTTTTTTTTAATTTCCTTTAAACTATAAAGGAAAATGAAAATCTGTACAGTTATTTGAATTTCCCTTATTTGCTTCTTTAAAAAAATTAATGTAACATTTTTAATAGCTTTCATTTCTTAACTTGATAAATCTGTAAACACAACTATGATGAAAATCTGGAAATAACTGTGCTAGAGAGTGTTACCTAAACTATAAATAAAAGAGATAGCTTAATTAGCAGGACCCACTGCAAATGGTTACTGCAGGCCCTGGAAGAGCAATTAATCTCTTGGAGTCTCTAGGCCAGTCCACAGCATAGAAGGCAATTTCTAAGAGATTGCAACCTACAGCAGCTTATTAGTGATTTTTAAATTTAAATATTTTCTTAGAATTTTATGTGTGATTTCTTTATTTACAACACTTCTACCCTTCCCTCTCCCTGCTCTTAATTACCATGGCCCTCACACTGTTTCTTAAATTCACATACTCTTATTCTTTATTGCACATTTCAGTGCTTGCAAGATTTTCCTTCTGACTGAGCTTTATTCCCAGCCTTAACTTTCCTTACCCCTGCACCCAGGGAGTATCTCTGGCCAAAACTGCTGATATAGCCTTAGAGTGAAGTGGGATTCCACGTGGAAATGCCGACTTCAGGGGGTCTGTATCAAGTAACTGAGACCTCCATCTTCATGAGATACCAGGTAGTTAGGATCAGAGGAAGTAGGGGACACTAACTCTGCATATGCTCTATTATCAAGTGAGCATTTGCTTACAGCATACTAATACAATGTTTAAATTTAAGAGAACTATTAAAATAATTAGACCCCATATGTTGGTGCATTTGAAAATGAGACCTTGTGTGACAGTGTGGGTTGAAAGACATAGACAGAGAAAGCCTTGTCTATGTCTACAATTATCCTAATGTTAGTGAGGACAGAAGTTTTCTAGTCTTGCATTACACTCAGTGGTTATGAATTTAAATTTCCTTCTGTTGTGAAATAGTTTATCTGTCTTTTTATTTGTTTCCTGACACCAATGTATATCATGTGTATATTGTATAATATAGAATTGTGTAGAATGACAGAATGGTTTTGATTTCTTCCTTTCATATTTTCTCATGAGATTTAAGTTGCACATATTTAGGGATAGAGATACCACAGAATGTAAAGCTCTTTAGGGCATAACAGACATACAGTGATGTCACTAATAGTAACTGTCATTCCTACTTCCTCCATAAAGATAATGTAACCGACTATGCAAATTGTTTAATTGGCTTGCCAAACTTTCATTTACCTAAAAATTAACTTATTACTTCGAATATGCTAAGATCTGTCCTTGTACTAAAAAATGATACCAAACTTGTAGTTTGAATCATTATTGGAACTTTTGCAGCACTCCATGAAATTTTGAAAAAGCTCTTTGTTTTCCTACCTCTTACCAAATCTGTTTTCTTTACCTTATTAAATTTGTTTTCTCCACATCCATGACCTGTCAGAAACCTCAAGCACATCTTAAGCTGAGCTGCAAGAAGGGATGCTTATTTTTTATTTACAAAATGGGAGGAAATACTTTGGATATTTCAAAGATTTCCCAAACTCTTTCAGAAATGATATTACCGAGAAAGTTACTTAGAAAATTCAGGTAATGGAGGTAGCAAATCTATTTAAACTCGAGAATTCATTAAGCCTTTCAGAGTTGTCTCGATTAAAGTTTGGGACTTTGTTCACTGCCAGTCCATCTCATCAATAAACAAAGTCAAATAATGAATACTATTCTGCTTCTCACTTCTCCACCTCAGTGGAATCAGGACTTTCTTATCTCAGGAAGCTCCCTGTATGGCCAGTGTTCCAAGCCTTTCAGTTCAATCAGTGGGTCCTAAGAAAGTGGACAACATGGTAAGCCCTGGTGGCATGTTCAAGGTTGAAAACAGTTTGAAACAAGTTGTGTGTCAATTTCTCTGATTTCTCTGGCTTTTCTTTCTTTTCTTCAACCTTTTTGGTGTCTATGTTTAAATCAGGCAAGTATATTATTCTATGGTAAACATAACTGATTCTTTCCTTTGTCCTTGATTGGGGACAAATAGATTGGGATAAGGGCAAGCTCATGACAAGGCACTACTGCTATCTTACTTGTAGATGGGCCTGAGCCCCTTGTTGAGACTGTGCATTTCACACACACCAGAGAGTTCAGCTTTGTCTTACCCATGGGCAATGAAAGAAGTTTCCCCCCTTTCGGATTCTCTTTACATCAAAATAATTGTGATGGATGAGAAACTGTGTGCTTTGCTATTGCCATGTGGGGTGGGAGTCCAACGTTTTTAATAAGGAGACTAGAGAGATTGCTCAATGGTTAAGAGCACTTATTGCTCTTCCAGAGGGCCCGACACCCACTTGGCAGCCCATGACTCTCTGTAATTGTAGGTGGAAGGGATCCATCATCGTCCTTCTGACTTCTACAGTAAGCACATATGATAACACACACATAACCATAAAATAAAATAATTTTTTAAAAGAAAATATTTAATTTAGAATAGAGAGTGGGGCTACTTTCTTTTTTGGTTAATGATACCTTTATAGCTCCTAAACTTCTCTAGTATCACCCTTTTGTGGAGGAACAATAAGGTGTCTTGTCATAAACTAGTGGGTATGTAATATAAGCTTCATTGGCTTTTGCTGATACAGAAGGAGATGGCATCATAGATAATTCTGCTTACTTGCGTAAAGTAAGGTGCCGTGTATACAAAATTTTCAGAAAATGTCATATTGCTCTCATCTTGGGCCGTGGGCTCAAGAGAGTGAGCATTATTAGGGTGAAGCTTTTTTATTCACTTATTTAAATTTTTTCTTTCCCTTTTTAAATAATTTTTTTCAGATTTACTATTTTGTGTGTATGTGTTTGTCTGGTTTGTATGTCTGTACCATATACCCACCTGGTGCGTGAAGAGGTGATGAGCCTCCATGTGGGCGCTAAGAATGCAGCCTGGGTCCTTTGAAAGGTCAACAGGTGCTCTTAACAACTAAGCCAACTCTCTAGCTCACCTTTAGGCATCCTTGATTCAAGTTTGCATCTGGTTCTTCTTCATTTCTGAAAATATGTGTAAAAAGTGATCCCCACAAACTCAGTCCAGTATCTTTCCTGAACCAGAATATCTCTAACCCTCCTGCCTTACTAGGCCTATCTTTCAGAGTGCTATGCTACCTATGCAATTTGATGGATAATATAGAAGAATTTAAGTTTTAACTAGCTGGAAAAAAATAAACAAAAATCTGGCAGTACTTTTCTTCCTGGAAACCAAGATCTCTTTAGGATTATTTTATATATTCAGGACAAGTATTCTAGATGTGCCTTAAACACACAATCCAACTATTTGAATAGATATTTCAATAAATAGTGAAAATATTCTAGCACTGTCTGAAAAGTGGGCATCTTGAATGGGATTTAAGAGAGTTGAAAAACCATATCTTTCATACAATTTGCTGTCATACCACCGCCTGGAACTTAAATAAGATGTTATTCTTCTTCTAGAGTAAAGTACTTGACTAAAAAAAAAAAATCCAATTTTGTGTTACTTTTTAAAAGAGAAATTCTAAATAGTGCTTTATCTTCTGGTATTAAAAATGTGTCAGTTTTTATTGATTTCTTAATGTACTCTGACCTGGGGTTAAGATGAATGAATGGATTCTGACCAAATTTCATTGTTAGTAGATAATTATTAAAGTTGCATGCTCTTTTGAAATGAAATACCTCTGGTATAAAACCAGGTTAGTATGAAGCTTAGTGTATAGTAGGATGCCTACATGTTATTCCAAAACTTTTGTGACAATATTTCTCAGTTGTTAATGTTTTACTTCATCTTATCCATCCTTTCTGAGCCTGGAAGTATTTGGTCTTGAATGATCTAGGCAAATTTATTCATTTCTCTTCATTTTTTTCAAGTGGGAAGAAAACATTTTAAGATTTTTTCCTCACAGTTTGATAATGATTAACATACAGAGGGATAACAAATTATTTTTTTCCTTTGAGAATAAAAAAAATGAAGCCTTTCCCTATAGGGAACAGGTTCTTTAATCCTTCCCAGTTAGTTTCTTTCTTTTTTTTTAAATATTCATTTATTACTTCAGGTTGCATCTCCATCACAGTGTCCTCTTTCCACCCCTTCCAGTCCCTCCCTCCCACCCTCTACCCCCTATCCTTTCCATCACACTCCTCTGGAGTGGAGTGTCCCTACATAACAGTCCCCCGCCCCATTTCAGCAGTCATATGAGGGCCAAGAGCCTCCTCCTACACCGGGGGCCTACAAGACAGCACCACTAGGGGAAAGTGTCTCATTGACAGGAAAAAAAAGTCTATGTTCATGTTCCCTTTGGTGCATTCGTTGTAGTATAGTTATCCTGTACTACATGACTAAAATCTGACTATAAGTGAATAGATGTCATGTGCATCCCTCTGGGTCTGGGTTAGCTCACTCAGGATGAGCTTTTCTATTCCATCCATTTGGCTGCAAATTGCATGATTTTTGTTGTTTCTGATAGCTGAGTAGTATTCCATTGTGTAGATCTACCACAATTTTTAAATCCATTCTTTAGTTGAGGGTCATCTGGGCCTTGGGACTCAACCATACCATTTCTGGGTACACATCCAAATAATTCCTCAATGAATCACAAGGAAGTTTCCTCATCTATGTTCATAGCAGCCTTATTTGTAATAGGTAGAAACTGGAAACAACCCAGATGTCCCAGTTAGTTTCTTGAGGATGAGTACTTTGGACTTCTCTCAGTGAAATTACATTTAGTCTGTATAAATACAGGCATAAGTCCATGGAACATAAAACCTCCCTCTGTCAACCTTAAAATAATATGCCTAGAAAAGTTATCAAATATTAATTAGGATAATGTGCTAAACAAGACCTCGATGTGACTTGCCTCTCTGGAATGGATTGGTACAGGAACTTAGTAAATAAATAATGCATTTTCCAAAGAATTCTTGCATATTTGGTAGAACATAGAACACCTATATTCATGGTAAACATAGCAAAATATGATCATGTAAACAGTTATCAAGTTAAATGACCCACTTGTGACTGCAAATCATCAACTATGACAGACAATCAGGACAGTCAGGAAATTACCAGAGAAGTCCCTTATAGTTTGTCAGTGACTATCCTGAGGAGCAAGAGCACGGGATAACTTACTTGAAGAAATTTTAATTCTTCTAACTTTCTCTTTGTGTACAGTTACTCTCTGTTATGTTTTATAACCTCTTAGTAACAAATATTCCAAAGTGCACAATATATGGTGCCTTGTATAATATATAAATAACAGCAGTTGACACTATATTAATTTATTTGAATAATCTACCTTAATGTTAGCACCTTAAAAAAAAAGACTATGTAGCTGTTCTTCTAAAACACAATTTTTATTTGCTTTCATCTTTTATTTTCTTTTGATAATAGGATCAAGGCTTATTTCAGGTAACATGATCCAAATGAGTACTTCCAACAATCAGATAATTATGCTTGCTGGTTTTCTTGACTCTGGTAGGTCATTGGTCAATGAATGGTTTGGAAATTATATTAAAAAGCAGAAGACAAGAGACAGAGACAATGAAAATGTGATATTGGGTTTATTTTTGCAATAGTAGATTGAATCAAAGAGTTCTGTTTCTACTTATTTTTCTTCTCCATAATCCATAGCTGTTACAAGAGATGATATTTTTCAAACATTACAATAGCTATTTCAACTGAAATAAAGTGAGATTTCATTAGTTTATCATTGAACACCATTCATTTTTTCAATATTTTATATAAAATAATTAAGAGCAGAACATTTATTCTCTTCTGTTGGGGTGAGCCTGAAGATTTTGATTTTATAATTGTTAACTCACCTAATTTTCCAAACACACTTGGTGATCTTTTAGTAAAGAACAATAAAACAATGGAAAAACATAATAGCTTTTACTACTTTATTGTGTCTCAATGGGAAGAATGTTATATTCTTATTTATAGCTATTCTCATTTTTGAGTTAAAATTAGAAAATCATTTTAAGTTTCTCTTAGTGGTGATAGTCTTGAATAAAGAGACTAGGAGCTTCAATAATAGAGGTGTTAAAATATATTATTAGTTCATGAATAGATATTAGTGCATATTGTTATATTTTTAACTATCTCAGACTTTAGCACTTTCAAAAACAAAATTTAAACACACACACCAACATATTAATGTTTTTACTAGTTATCACTTCATATTTTGGCAGTTGTTGAAACAATATCTATAATTATTTTCCACATATTTTGGCTATTTTTTCAGATTTTTTTCATAACTAACTGAAGTGGTAACTGAGGAAAGATGAGCTTTTCAACATAATTTAATTAAATTTATTCTCACTAAATGTTAACATGGAATGTAATGGAAATTGCTATTCCAAAATAGTATAGTATTGCACAAAGGTAAGAATAATGTTAAAATTGATATAAAATATCATAGTTTTCCTAAGGTTGAAATATCATCTTTAAAAGATAATGAGTTGCCAGGAATTGGTATGAATGAATGCCTTTAATCCCAGCACTTGGGAAGCAGAGTCAGATGGATATCCTGAGTTCAAGGACAGCCAGGACTACATAGTGAACCCCTGACTTGAAAAACAAAACAACAAAACAAAACAAAAGATAATGAATATAACTTGGCATGAGGTGAGTGTGCATGTCTGTGATATTAGCACAAGAGAAGTGATCACATGAGGATTAACCATCCAATGCCACTCTCAGCACATCATAAATCCTAAGCCTGTCTTGTCTACAAGTAACAGGTTTTGAGTAAAAACCAAAGCTCTGTTTTACTATGTTTATACCTATTACAAATTTTAACTTTCAAAATTATTTTATGAGGCAACTGAAATAACATATTTTCTTTTTTATTACTTTAGCTCTTTTACAATTTCAAACATGTGTATAAAGCATTCTAATTATTCCCCCTCTGCTATTCTTATACCAACCTCTTGCCCCTATCAACTTCTCTTCCTTGCCTGCCTCTTTTCTAGATTCATGACTTTTAGCTTTGTTTCGAGATTTCTTTAGCTTAACCAAAGACATTTCTATAACCATTGGTTCATAACTGTCCATTGATGCATAGTTTGGTCACCTGTGGATACAGGACAAAAGGCAATGACTACCCTTTGTCATGGGTCTACCAGTTTCAAATAGTAGTGAGGAGGAGGAGGAGGATCCCTTTAACCCTCTTCCATTCAGGCCTGGGTATTGATGGGCCCAATCCACAGGAGGTAATGACACCTGTCATTGTAACCCTGTCGCAGGAGAAAAAACCTGTGGCAAGAGAGGTCACAGGCCCTAGGTGGATTATGTTCTTTAGCTAAGTTGACATAATGTCACAATGATTCTGCTTGTGTGTGTTTGTAGCTATAGACAATTTACATTCTCATCCTTAATCAAAGAAGCCTCTTTCTGATGAACTGTGGGGGGCGTTGAGATTTGTGGCTGGACAGGTGCCAAGAGTAAGTGGTAGTGAGTGCTAGGCAATAGACCAAAGCAATAGGCCTTTACACCAAGCCCTGTAAGGCTTGGGGAATGTTGCTGGAGAGGGTGGGAAGAAGTTAAGAACTGGAAGATAGGAAGAAGGGCTGTGAAATGTCATCTTACTGATAGTTCACAGCCACTACGTTGATGGACTCTCAGTAACCGGATATGCATGCTCTGGTTCTGAAAAACACTGACTTCTTTCTCTTAAAATTTAGGTATAATGATAACAAAACAATTCACAAATTCTAGAAATAATCAGTTATTTTTTTTCCATTTCAGTGTGAATTAAAGGAGGTTAAAATGGCATCTGAGCAATAAATTGAATCAGGGAACATAGAAATAAATTTCAAAGATTGTTTTGCCTGAATAGTTGAATGCCACTTAAGTGGTAACTGAGTTGGGACCAATACTTGCCTGCTAATTACTCCTTTCTATTTTGAAACCACTTACACTGGTTTAGAAAAAAAAAAAAAATCCCTGGTAATGATGTGATTATATGTGTGCCCATGTGGTATTTTTGAGAAAATTTAGATAAACTTCAAATTTTTGATACTTACTTTTTTATTTATTTTGTGTGCATTAGTATAGATATTTGGGTGTGTTTGCCTACCAATCATGTGGAGATCAGGGGAAAACTGTGAAGGTTGGGTCCCAGGGATTGAACTCGAGTTATCAGCCTTAGTGACATTTACCTTTACCTGCTGAACATCTCCCTGTCCAAAAATATTCTAGACACTAAAATTGCTCTATTCATCTCCTGAGAACCGTATTTTCACTTTATTTTCAAAACTCATTTAAATCCATATTACCCACGTCCAAAGCACAGCCTCCTTAGCAATTTGCAGCCTACTTTACTTTTCTGAGTGTTATGCCATGAAATGTTTACCTGCATTCCTGAGTTATTGATTCTTTTAAATTGTTGTGAAAAATCCTATCAGGTACTCACACCTAAATTTAAATGGCATAATCTCCCTCTTCATGCATTTCTCACTGTGATTGGTAGTCATAAACAGAACACATGACAATGTTGTTCTTTGCTACGAGTTACTGACATTTCTCCTATACTTGTGGATAGAGGCCAAACCCCATCAGTTAATGAGTCGGGGAGTATAAGCGCATTTCCATCACTGTGTCTTCTCTTTTCTATTTTACAAGAGGATTTTGTGGACTGCTATGCAGGCTTGCTGCAGGCAGCCCCTTAACTTTTCTTTTCGTGCAAAAAACACATAGAAAAACAAACAAACAAAAAAAACTGACTTTAGTAATAGTGACATCCCAAGCAAACATGCGTAGAAAGTTCCCATGTTCTCCAAAGTAACAGCAGCACAGCCTTGACGTCCGCTCATTTAACAGGACCAAGGAGCATCCATTTCCCCTTACAGTGGGAACACTGGAAGGCATTTCTTTTTTCCTTCATGAGCCGATGAGATCTATAATTGCTGAGAATGGTGTACATGCATAAGTTCAAGGTATACTCCATCACAGTAGGAAGCCATAGCACCAGGGACTTGGAGCAGTTGTTTACAGTAGATCCAGAGTCAGAGGGAAAAAAAAATAATGAATGTGTGTGTTGCCCTTAATGTTAAATAAAGTGATAATAGATGTCTTAAACTAGATTAAGTTGACCTCTCTGTTTTTTACTTTAGTTAATCAAATGTAAGTATGATCAAAGATCTTATGCTAAATTGAGTTCACTTTTCCAAGGAGACACCTGGGATATAAGTTGGTGAGAGAGATATTTTTAAGAGGAATCTTTTGAAAAAATAATAATTCAGAAATCTGTATTTCAGGTGGGATCCTTCCCTAGCATGTTTGAGGCCTTGGACTAAATCTCCAGCCCTCTATAACAACAAACTAATTGAGGAAACAAATACTAAAAGAAGCAATAGGTTAAGGGGGAATGACTACATGTTGATAGTAGCTGAACTTTTTAAACATCAATGACCAATTTTAGGCAAATATTCCATCTGAGCGTTAATGTTGTTCTATGTTGCTTGAAGATGAATTTTTTTTTTAAATCCCCTTTCATTGGCACTTCAAGCTAAGAAGGCCTCATCCTTTGTCTCCCTGTGAGAGCTTTGTTTTCATGCTTGAGATGGTGGCATCAGTACAAATGAGGACAAGAAATACTTTGGGTCTTTTGCTGCTCCTCCTTCTATAGATTTCTACTTCATTTGAAAAAAAAATCATATGTTCTCCTTCACTGAAAGAAGAGAAATACAATTTCTCATTGTGGGGAGAACTGAACTGCTGCCAAGAGAATTGAAGTTTGTTAATAAGGGGAAAATAGAAAATGGATATTGGACAGTCACCTGTCTGCTGTTTCAGTTACCTGATTTTTAGAAATTAGGCATACTTTATCGAAATTGAGGATACTAGAAACCCTGAATATCTGATGGGTTTTGTCTTATGTATTGTGCATTTTTCTTACACATTTCAGCCTGGTCTTCTATTTTGTCTTCTGGCACTACACACACACACACACACACACACACACTTAAACACACATACATACACAGCACACACAAGCACATGAGGTCTTATTTACACACACATATGGAAAGATAGAAATATATTTGCTCTCACAAATGGGCCCTTTTCTTTGTTTACCTGGTACAAAGTGATTAATTCTGCAAAATTTACCACTATTTATTAAAGAGTACTTGAACTGAAAAACAGTATCTTGGTTAAGCAATGAGGCCCAATCATTGTTTTGTTCATTTTCCTTAGCCGTGTTAATGGGATTAATGTGTCTGAGTTTTTAATTTTGTTATCTGAGAAGGAGGCTAAAGATGCAGTTGCGCATATAGGTGACACACAGAAGAATTTGTGGAATACATAGAGAAAAAAATAAATAATTTTTCAGATATTTATACTTCAGACACATAGAATTCCTATGCCAAAAATTTTAGTAGAACTTGATTTAGAATGCATTGTGGCTTCAGTGGCATTATACTTACTATTGTTCTCAAAGTGGTAGCTTTTAAATTTACATAATGAATATAAGAAAATTTCATGTATCATGTTTTCAGTAGAATTCTTTTTTACAACATTATGAGTCTATTTTGGT
>CAJQZJ010000592.1:95265-124710 GCA_907164525.1 Lophiomys imhausi
TGTTTTCAGTAGAATTC
Source organism: Lophiomys imhausi (assembly GCA_907164525.1). Lineage (NCBI taxonomy): Eukaryota > Metazoa > Chordata > Mammalia > Rodentia > Muridae > Lophiomys > Lophiomys imhausi. The sequence goes on from CAJQZJ010000592.1 coordinate 95,283, forward strand.
TTTTTTACAACATTATGAGTCTATTTTGGTTTTGATTCCAAGAGTTTGCAATATACTTGGATATATTCGATGATCTATTTTAAAAATACCCTTAAATGTGGTTGTAGATTTCTTTACTGTAAACTATTTGTGTCTGAGCTTGTGCACTGTGTGTGTGTGTGCAGTGTGTGTACATGTGTGTGTATGTGTGTGTATGTGTGTGTGTGTGTAGAATGTGTATATTGTTGTCTGCATGCAAGCACAGCTGTTGCATTTGCAAAGGCAGAGGTGGACAAGACTAGGTCTCACTGAGGCTGAAGTTCCTTGTTTTGACTAGACTGTCAGACCAAGGAGCTTGCAAGATATACCTAATTCTGCTCCTCAATGTTTGAGTTATAGGCAACAAAGTCATGTCCAGTTTTTAAATTAGGTTCTGGAGATTCAAACTCACATCCTCATGTTTACATAGCAGTCACTGTCAGCTGATGAACTATCTCCCCAGTCCCTAAATCTTTCTTTTCTGCCATCCATTGTGCATACATTTACATGCTGTATGACTAATCCCTTCCTACTTATTTCAGAGTGGTATTGAAAGACTTATATTTAAACTTTAGCTCTGTTTTACAGCGACTAAAGAACCCATGGTAAAATACTTGTCTGTTACCAGTTTTATGAAACTGGCAAATGGCATCTTGCAAATTAATTCACACAGTTTCTTCGAGGATCAAATGAGATGCCAGTGAATAGCAAAAGATCTAAGCATAGTATCAGCAACAAAAATAAATTGTAACTTACTGTCACGTTCAAAACGTACTTCCTGTTCCTGACTTATCTCAACTGTCCGTTTTTCTGACATTTATCCCAGGAAAATAAATGAAAATATTTCTTTGAGTATCCAACTAATTTATATCAACTTCATGAATCTTTCTCTGATGTTTTCATTCACATAAATTTTGTACACCAAATTTACTCCAGCAATCTATTCTGTCAATGCAGCCCACAAAGCAGTTCCTGTTTTGTTTGTCCATGTTTGTCCAGGTCCACAAGGGCTGCAACACCCGTACTGTTACTGATAGTGCTGACAACTTAACTGTAGAGACTACGATTGCAAATGGGAATGCAATGTTTTTAATGTAAGAATTAAATCTGGTATATCTAGAACTAAAACCAACTAGAGTATCTTTGTTAAGACAACTCATTATTTGTCAATTCCTATGAGTCCATTAAAACATTTCTCAGGATGTATGTTTATCCATGAAAATGCCAAACATACTGACTTTATGTTTGTTTGCAATATGTAGCAATATTTTATTACAAACATATCATGTTTACACATTCACATAGGTTTGGCAAAATGGAAGTATTGTAATGTATCTCATTTTGTGGTTTATAATATAATTGGTTATATTATTTAATAAGATTTCCAAGATATTTTTTCCATGTACTTAATAGAATTTAAATTGATCCAAAATATTTTTTCTGTACATTTTCAGATAGGTCTGTGACTCTAATAGAGCTTTTTCAGAAATGTACAATTAATATAATATATATTGTAAGGCTTACATAACTTGTAAATTGTTATATTGGTTTGAAATAGTCAAAGATTTTAAGCTTATAAGACAAAGAAATCATTTTTTCATTCCATAGGATAGTGTCAATGTTTTTTTACCATTTGATTAGCGCAGGTCACAATCACAGTGTGGTAAGGTAACATGAACCAATCCAAATTAAGACACTAAAGACATTGATATATGAGGCTGGAGATTAGTACACTGCAATGTTGCGAAAGATGCTCTTTGCTCTGTCTCCTATTAAACTGTGAGATAAACATTCACACCTGCATCTAAAGAAACACAAGACTGCTTCCTGCCCATCACACTCTGTTGTCCTCCTGAAAATAAAAAGGGAGTATGAAAAAGGTGAGCACAGAAGTTAAAGGGCAAAGAGAATCAACCACATGTAAAGGAACTGAGACACTTTGAGCTGGTGTATAACAGCATTGAGATTAATATGCATATATCTTTCTATAATCATCTATATTCACAACAACATTTGCTTACTAACTTAAGTGAGAATTTAATTGTGTTTTAACCTTGTTACTATAACTTTCTATTTATGAAAAGGTGATTCCTGGAATTTTATCTACTTACTCCCTTACTCATAGATCATGACACAGCTACAGATTTTCATGAGTATGTTGGGGAAAGGGCAGTAATGGTTAATTACTTTCTATCTAGTAGGCAGCATGATTTCCATATTTAGGGTTTCATCTTAGTTAAGTATTAGATATTCAGAGACTCTGAAGTTATTATAAATTGCAGTTCAGAAATATGGATGGAAAATAGTCATTTTAATTAGGAAGACACACTTGAAAATGAAGTAATTTTTTAAGGTAATATCCTTGGTGAGTGTTCTACTGATAGCCTGAATTTATTTACCACATAGATGCCATAATAAAATGGGTATTTATGGGGTAGTTTTTAATTAGAAATAATGGCTTGTAGAGTCGAAGGGATGTATCATTTTATCCATGTACTGGCCTAAGTGGCCTTAATGAAAGATGATACCGTGGACAGCTTTGCACTATCCTAACCAAATATTTTTCCTTCTGAAACATGGCAAGATGTATCCTGGATTTCAGTTAATATTCAAACCCTCCTCACCAACCGTGAGATACAGAGATGATCAAAATAGTAACCTGTGTCCTGGAAACAAACTAGTCATTTTGCCTTTCATCACAACTGAAGCACTTTATAAATGAATGGGAAAATATCTACTATGGCTACATATTTCTAAATGTAAATGGGCTTGGAAGGGAGTCAACCAGCCTTGTCAAATTTATGAGCATGAGTGCAGCAGCATAGCTGATGAGAAGGCTTTGCAGATATGAGGGATATGTCATTCAGAAGGACACACTGATTCCAGTTAGTTCTTTTCTGTTTGTTTGCATTTAATTATGTCCTAAAAGGATTGATATAAAGAATAAAATATACATGAACTAGCAGTTCTGATTTATAAAAGTACACCAATGACATTTCAATTTAAGAGTACAACCTTTGAAGGAAAAATAAGACTATGTAATGCAACTTGCTTTAACAATATTGAATTCAAATGAACATTTATATTTATTTCTCATTTTTCTTTTAGCCAAGGTGCTTTATTCCGACTGAAGTGTACATTTTGATATTGCTTGTACTTAAAACCAACAGTCAATAAAAGTGAGGTACAAATACAAATAAAGTTTGATAAAGTATAATGTACCTAATTTCTTTCTTACCTCATCTCCTTAGAAATGGAATGTTCCTTTTTGCCCATTAGAAAATATGAAGTTAAGAAATTGACTACCCCACTAACTAGCTGAATGGAACTATTGTTTTTCTTTTGAATTTAGTGTATATCTGATCTCCTAATATCAGAATATAATCTGATTTTTTTTGGTATAGAACATAGCAGAGTCTAGTTAAAACATTATATCAAGAAAGCCTCAAGGTGACTATTAAAAGGGTAATTAGCCCTAAGTAGTAGACACCTAGTCAGTGTCTTTGCGTTCAAATAGACATTGATTACTGTACTCATTCTTCTCCAAGGGGTGAGCTACAGTCATGTAAGATACATAGTCTCCTTGATTCTCAGTTAATTACCTTTGTAACTCTTGCTTTCATCACCTGAGGCCAAAAAAATAAAAAGATAAGAGTCAGGTTGGAGATTACACTCTCTGAGTACGGATTCTGACATTTGAGTTGGAGCACCCTGCCCTAGGGAAAAACCCAGGTAAACCACCCTGACCATGAAACATGATCTTTAAGGTGCTTAAACAATACCTCCATAGAACAAGACCAGTGGATGGAAGGGCCATCTGGCAGAGCCAGCTGCCATCCTGTGACTGCCCTGGTTGGAGAGCAGATGCCTTTCTATGTTAGGGAAAACTGTTGTCTTCCTCAGGCTGAACCTGCCACAGGAGATGACTGCCAGAGATAGATGACAGTTCTTCTTTTGAGAATACTCTGTCTCTGGTAACTAAACCTGTTTGCTATCATCTCCAAAGGATGTACTGAGACTGGTGCATTCTAAAAATGCTTTCTTGATAGAATTGAGTCAGTTATGTATACAAATGACACATGGAGAAAAAAGCTAAATGTCAATGAAATGAATTGGAAGATACCGAATTTCTTTTATGGAATGATACTGTCAGAAGTGATTGGGATAGAATGAAAGCAGTATTTGCAAAGGCAGTTAAACATTTAGAGGGTGGGAGGGCGGGACTGGGAAGGGTTGGAAGATGACACTATGATGGAGAGGTAACCTGAAGCAATAAATAAATACATTAAAAAAAAACATTAGATCACTTTCAGGAAATAATCTAATATTGGTAGTAGCTCACGATATGTTTGCCTAATATAGTCTTTTCTCCAATAATTTAATCCTTTAGAAGACAGGAAATAACCATGGTAAAAGTACTGTCTTTGGAAGTGACCGTGGGTAAATTAATGAATCTAATTCTGTTTCAGTTTCCTCATGGATGAAAGGGGTTAAGGGGAGGACTTTCATAGCTTTGTCATGATGGTTGGGTGAACATATCTTCTACTCACAAGTTTTCTAACACAGAAAAATATTTCTACTGTGTTCATTAATAATAAATGGAGGCCAGTAGGCTTTCTGTTAGCTTTTGAAGAATTGCTTGCTTTGTTCAATATGTGTACACCAACTGACATTTTCTTAACGAGTGTGAAACCAATTACCTGAAACTGACTTAGTTCTTGATATTATTGTAATTATATTGTCATTTTATGATTCTGTGAATGTCATAAAGTTTTGTTGCTAATAATTATAAGACAAAAGTGTTAGAACTCTTAAATCAAATTATTATGTTAGTATAATTATAATTATTCTCCTGAAAGATACCTCTTCCACACTCATCAGTTATTAACCCAATCATCTATATTCACCATGTAACAAAATTATGATAAAAGGTAGGCTTTCAAATAACTTGGTTCCCTCCTACCATGCCTTATTCCCACCTTCCTACCTTCCTACCTTCTATCCTCTACACCTTCCTCCTGCCTTCATGCCTTTCATTTTTTTCTGTATTGCACAGGGGATTCACTCAGAGCCTCATATATGCTAAATGTAAACTCTCCAACAAAGCTACAACCAAGCCCAAGCTTGCACTTCTTAAACCAAGAGAGAATCCAACTTGATAAAAAACTAAGTTTTGGGGCTGGAGAGGTGGCTCAGAGGTTAAGAGCACTGGCTCTTCTTCCCAAGGTCCTGAGTTCAATTCCCAGAAACCACATGGTGGCTCACAGCCATCTACATTGAGATCTGCCCAGGCATATATGTAGAGCAAATACTGTATACATAATAAATAAATAAATAATGTTTAAAAAAAAAACTAAGTTTTTCTCTTAATCTTAAATCAATGTGCCAAATAATAATTTTTCTCTTTTAGTCACAGCATGGTTTGGACTTCTTTTCATCAGTCCAGCTAACTCTCTTCACATTAAGCTTTAATATTTATATTGTGAAATTAGTTAGATTTCTGAAACCTTTTAAGGAAATGCATACATTTTCTTTTCAGTTTTATAAACTCTCTTTACTTTTCTTTCTTCACTTGATCCCTGAGAGTTGAAGTTCTTCCTGGATTAGCCTTCTAGTCTGAGGCTTTTACTGTGGCCTCTAACGCTCTTGTTTTGTAAAGATCAACTCTATGCTGCAGGCCACAAATTTATATTAATATAATGATTTTATAGGATATTCAGTCTCATAAATATTCCTGATAGCTCATAATTTACATTTTAAATTCTTTAATATTTAAAAAAATATTATTATAAAGTTTTCTTCCTGCCTTCCCCTGCCAGTCTTCTACTTTGCCATTATTCTTCACATCAGTAAATACCGCTTCCTTCTTTTCAGACACTTTAGAAATGTTTTTCAGTTTTTCAAATCTGTTGCTCTTCAGAAATCCTTCACTGGTTTCTGATTATTTTATCCTCTAACATGTTTCAAATGACCCCACTTTTATTAAGTTTCTGCCTCCTATCTACTGACTGCCATTTGATTTTCTGATTCTGTTTTCTTATCCAGAATATAATCCTATTCTGGACAAAAATTTGATTTGTGTTATTATTATTTTTCAAGTTCATTTATCAATGCTTGAATCACATTAGGTAATAGAAGATAATCATTGAATGAATTGATATATTAGGGCCGCTTGGAAGATATGCTTTCCTGATCATTGTCCTCTTGTATTCTGATAGTAATGTTTGCAGTTGTCTGAGGAGAATGTCAGCAAGCTCTGTGTTCATTGAATTTGATTTCATTTAATGTGAATTTTAATGTCCTTTCCATTAAAATTTTCTGGGGCTTTGATACTGTACTGTATTTTGGCACACTGGTTCCTGTGTAAGTGGTAGCAACATGGCAAATACCATATGTACTTACAATTTTAAGTCAAAATGTATGATGTTTGACTATTAAATAAAAAAATCATCGTTTTCAGTCTTTATTTTGAAGTCAGAATAGATAAGAGATGCATATCAAATAGGTTCCATTTGGATTTTTATTTATTAAATTTTTTAGTTCTTTGAGACTTTCATTATGTGTTTTAATAATATTTGCTCCCACTCTCAATTCATCCTTGATCTACTCCCTACTAACTGTCCACCAACCATTGTATCCTATTTTTTAATCCTTCAAGATGTATTTCTCCTCCTCAAAAATCCGTGGATGTATGGATTTCCACTGGAGAGTGCTTTACTCACTGAGGCCTACACTTTCTGAGAAAATTGTCCTGCCCTCTCCTGGCATAGAAGAGTTACTAATAGCTTGGCAGGTACAGCTAGTTGGGAGCGTGTCCTCAATTCTATTCTCCAGGCTGGGATTTGGTCTGACTTGGACTTGCACAGGTTTATGCTAACCAAACCATGGTGAGTTCCCATGTGCAGCTCCCCCTCTTCATCTAGAAGATGCTCTGAGTCCTGTATGGTATTTGGCTCTTACTTGCATTTTGTCCCTTTTTCTGCAGTGATCTCTGAGGCTTGGGAGAGGAGGTATGGTAGAGGAGATGTCTTTTATTTATGGATATTCTTCCATCTCCTATTTTCTACACCTTGGCCAGTTGTGGGTCACTGTGTTCATCACCATCTTCTGCAAATAGAAGCTTCTCAGATGAGGGTTGAAAGATGCATTGATCTATGGGTGTAATGATAAGCCATTAGGAGTTGGTTCAAAACTCTGTTCATTTAGCAGCGTACTATTGGTGGCTTCCTCTACTATCAGTGCATGCCTAATGAGAGCCATGAATCATGATATCTTAAAACTCTACTTTCTTTCAGGAGTTAATCATTTTGAATCAAACAAAAATCTTTCAGCAAATATTTTTAGTAGATTTTTGCTGTTTTTTCAGATTTTTGCTTTTTATTCATTAAAAAACTTCAAAATTAACCAAAGTTCTTCAGAAATGCTGGTCTTTTAAAATATTTTTTTTTAGTTTTTGATTAGAGCAAATTTTAAAACATACTAAGCTTGGTTTAACTGGTAAAACATGTAAAATTTAAGATTTGTGAAACTGAAGAAATGAATGTCATCACTTTCATTTTTGTAACAAAAAATGGACTTACACATGTTTTAATTTACATTTATAAAACAAAACTGATTCATATGCCAGCACAGATACCAAAATGTAAAAATATCACTCAAGTTCTGTGAGAGGAGGGTTTCAGATGTTGATTTGCAGAATATGAATTTTATAATTTCATCTTTGGAAGATAATATTGAAGTAAAATCATAGTAATGCACATTTTAAAATAGAAGAATCTTGCTCTGCTGTGTTTGTACAAAACAATCCTATTAATGACATATATTGTCATATAAAATCATGAGATTTTTGTTATCTTTCATGTGATACAGCTATTCAAATTCGATATCTTTTGTGCAAATAGAACTCTTACTTTGTGGGAAGAAAAGCTTCTAAAATTAATAATGATTCTTTTCCACTACTGTTCATTTCACTATTTTACATGATAGAAAAATTTATCATGTCTTGAATGTAGTTCGTGATCATGACTATAAATAACAATAAAAACCTATAATAGTAAGTTTACCAGCAGAAAGTAATGGTTTCTTTCTGATCCTTTCCTTCAGTTCCACCACCTACCATGTACTTATGGATTCCTTTTAAATGCCTCAAAGTTTCCATATCAGTATATTTCTTATAAATGTCTGTGTCCCTATTGCTAGTGCGGAGATGGAAAGTTTGCTGTAAGTTTCTATGTACAGACTGAGCAGGTCAGTTTGTTTTCAATATGTTTTCCATATTTTATCTCACATTTTAAAAATATGCTTTAAGTGTGGCAACTTCTCATCATCTCTTAAATACATGCCCACAAGTGTTAAACAATTACCTGGGCACATACTTCAGCTGCTTGCCAGGCATTTTGCTTCTTCTCACATACCCAGACAGTACATTCAGTTCTACACAAAACAGCCAGTGAAATCATCCCCAAGGTGAACTGAATCTCATTACCTTCCTCCTTAAATGTTCCTGGTGAGACAGAGTTCTTTAGTTATTCTGCAAACTTCAAATTTGTTATCAGGTTTCATCTTCATTGACTCTATTTCATTTTTAGATTATGTTTAATGACCACTAATGAATGATCTTTTTGATGACAGTCATTTAATAATATTTTAAATTTTTAATGTAATAATTTTTGATATTAGACTGTCCTGTATTATTAGGTATATTTAACAATTAAAAAACTCTTTAAACACTAGACCACTATATATATATATATATATATATATATGCAATCATTTAAGTACAACCTCTTGTCCTATGCAGCAAACACTTCTTAGAGATAACTTGTAGTGTTAAAACATGTTAGCAGTTTGTGTCATATAGAATGTTAACATTTTACTAATTTGTTTCTCACATGGTCATAAAATGAGACCTAGAATAATGTCTAGAAATGTATAATTGCTAAATCAAAATTCAATCTTTAAAATAGTGAAAAGCAAACTATTTCCTTCTTAAAGTTAATACTTGCACATTTAAACTTTTTTATCAATTCCAAATATAACTGTCTTCTTCCATGTGAATCTCTGCTTTCACATACGTACAAGGAAGTTACTGTATACATTCATTCTTGTATATCTTTGGTTAATGCATGAAGTTTTATTCTCAGCTCTTTCACTCATTGTAAAGATATTTTTACTTTTATTTGTATGTATATATGTATGTATGTATGTATGTATGTATGTATGTATGTATGTATGTATGTGAGTGTATGCTATTTGTGTGTCTTTTGTGTATCCATTTAGGCCAGAAAAAGGTTTCAGATCCCTTGGAGCTCGTTTCACAAGTGTCTGTGAGCCACCAGACTCAAATTCTGAGATCAATATTTGGTAATTTAGAATAACAGGAATCACTCTTAGCCACTGAGCCATTTTTCCAGATAAAATGTAATTATTGTTTTTAATTTTTTATTAATTTATTTTTTCAAGTTACACCTTGATCAAAGTCCCCTCACTCCTTTCCTCCAGGTCCCATCCTCCCTCACTCACTCTTTCCCATCTCCATCTTCTCTTTCTCTTTGAATGAGGGGGCCCCTATATATCAAACCCCCTCAGTTTATCAGTCACATGAGGACTAAGTGCTTTGTCTTGTACGGGGGGCTAGATATAGCAGCCCAACTAGGGTAATGTGTTCCACTAACAAGCAGCAGGGTCTATGACTCACTGCTGGGTGGAGTTTTTCATAGGATAGTTATGCTAGGTTCCTGTCTGTTTGGCTCTCTGGGTTATAGGATGGTTGTCCTGTGATGTATGGTTAATATGCACTTATAAGTGAGTACGTACCATATGTATCTTTCTGGGTCTGAGTTAGCTCACTCTGAATGGGCTTTTCTAGATCCATCCATTTGGTTGCAAATTGCATGATTTCCTTGTTTCTGATAGCTGAGTAGTATTCCATTGTGCAAATATATTAACAGTTTTGGGTTTTTTTAATCCATTCTTCAGTTGAAGGACATCTGGGTTGTTTCCAGTTTCTGGCTATTACAAATAAAGCTGCTATAAACATAGTTGAGCTGATGTCCTTGTGGTGGAGAATCTTTTGGATATATGCACAGGAGTGGTATGCCTGGGTCTTTAGGTAGAGCTATTCCCAGTTTTCTAAGATATTGCCAAATTTATTTCCAAAGTGGTTGTACAAGTTTGCACTCCCACCAGCAATGGAGGAGTGTTCTTCTTTCTCCACATGTTCACCAGCATGTGCTATCACTTGAGTTTTTGATCTTAGCCATTCTGACAGGTGTGAGATGGAATCTCAAAGGTGTTTTGAGTTGCCTTCCCCTGATGACTAAGGATCCTTCAAGTGTCTCTTGGCCATTAGAGATTCCTCTTTTGTAAATTCTCGGTTTAGCTCTGTACCTCATTTTTTGATTGGATTATTTGGTTTCTTGGTGTTTATTTTCTTGAGTTCTTTATAAATTTTTAGATATTAGCCCTCTGTCATATGTGGGGTTGGTAAAGATCTTTTCCCAATCTGTAGGTTGCCATTTTGTTCGAATGACAGTGTCCTTTGCCTTACAGAAGCTTTTCAGTTTCATAAGGTCCTATTTATTGAGTGTTGGTCTTAGAGCCTGAGCTATTGGTGTTCTGTTCAGGAAGTTGTCACCTGTGCCAATGAGTTCGAGGCTTTTCCCCACTTGTTTTCTATTAGATTTCCACTGAATCATTTTTTAGCCAGCCTTAAAAGATTATATTTCTTCTGTTTTTATTATAATGTTTATTTATTACATCAAATTACATCTCCATCATAGTGCCCTCTTTCCACCCCTCTCCCCCCTCTCCCACCCATCCTCCTCCCCCAGTGTGGAGTGTCCCTACAAATCAGCCCCTCTCAGTTTAACAGTCATATGAGGGCTAAGAGCTTCCTCTTGCACTGGGGGCCTACAAGGTAACACCCCTCGGACAAATTGTCCCACCATACCACCCTGAATGCACCCAAACTCTTCTGATCTTCTTCTGTTTTTTTTGATTATAATATAATAGCATCATTTCTCCCTTCTGTTTCTTACCTGCAAACCCTTCCATATGCCTCCTTGCTCACTTTCTTGACCTATTCTTCAATAATTGTTGTTACATGCATAAATATATGTGTATATACATATATATTCTTAAATACAACCTGCTCGATTTTTAAAATTCTAAGTATGTATCATTTTCTTTTTTTAAATATTGCTGTATGTAAAATTAGGAGAAACATCTTCCGAGTGAACAGTACTCATCTTCACCAAACCCAAAACTATACTGTTAGTACTAAACTTAACTTTAATTAATTAGAGATTTGAAAGGTGAACCTAAATGTGGTGGCATGTACATGTAAATTAGTAGGGGTGAAGAGGGGTAATTCAAGGTGACCTGGTTATCATAGCATGTTCATTGCAAGTTTGAGTTATTTTAGACCTAGTCTCAAAAAAAAAAAAGTTTAAGGACAAAAGTTGAACATTCTCCCACATGTAATACCTTGAAAAACAGTTTTAGGGTGTTTACTAAATTTTGAAAATATTCTGTGCATTTTTGGTGCCTGAATTCATTCAGTATTAACCTGTCGTAAGATCATAATGTTGGTCGATGTAAGACAGATTGATACTGCATTGGATTGTTGGGAATAATGGTAAATTTAATACCTCAAATTTCTTTTCCTATTCCATTAATTACCCACAATGTCTTGTCTACATGTTCTTAACAGTTTTTTTGTGTGTTTTCTTACTATTACTTCTGTGTGAGTTTACATTAATGTTGTAACATTCTAACTTATGTAAATTTTATCTTGTGTTCCATATTGCTTACTCACTGGACTCAAGATCTTTGCAAAAATGTAACTTTGGCCATGAGATTTGTCAAAACAAAACAAAAGCAAAAACAACAGCCATAAAACAAGACAAAAACAACAAAAACCAAAATACACAGTGAACCACATCCATTTGCATGAAATATACGGACAATATGATGGAGATGTAACGTGCAGCAACAAATAAATTTATTTTTTTAAAAAAAGAAATATACAGATGAAAACTGAGGGGTCAGATTCTTCTGAAGAAAACTCTTTAGCACAAACCTGTCCTGTATGCACAGCACCTTGAACAAGCAGTGTTCATGCTAAACCAGTCCTCATTTCCCCCTTTCCTCCTGTTTCGCTTCAATGTGCAAATCAGAACTCACTCTTGCCACTTCTTAGTGGTACATTTCTCCAAATTCTAATGATAATGTTTTCACATTTTAAACTCAAACCAAAGGTAATTGTTGCCATTATTAAAATGATTTTATAAATGACTCCTTAGGAATATTTACGTTGTTTTTCTGAGCTACTGGGAAAACTCATCATGATCAGTAGCTTTTTTTCCTACTTCTTAGACTGCTTGTACTCAACTCTCAATTGCCTATGTTACAGAATCTACAGGCCATAGCTAACTTTCCTGTCTTTGACTGTATCCCCATGTGCCAGATTGTGCATGGGAAAATATCATGTGAATGAATTAATTAATGCATTAGCAATTGAGAGCATGTATAGATTTGACAAACTAATGTACATATGACATATAATGTTAAATCTAAAAATGGTATGTTACTCTTATTCAATGGTACTAACATGAAGGGGCAAAAAAATCTCTGGAGAAATTTACTGAGCAAAATAAATTATACAAGGCTGGAGAGATGGCACAGCGCTTAAGAGCACTGACAGCTCTTCCAAAGGTCCAGGGTTGAAATCTCAGCACCCACATAGCAGTTAATAACTGTCTGTAGTGTCGGGGCTTGGTCACGCATGCCTTTAATCCCAGTACCCTTTAAGCAGAGGTAGACAGATCTCTGTGAGCTCAAGGCTAGCCTGGTCTACAGAGTGAGTTCCAGGATAGCCTGGGCTACACATAGAAACCCTGTCTCAAAAAAAAATTAAGTGAAAATAAATAAATAAATGAAACAAAATCAAGGTTCTCGTGAAAATACCATTCTGTTTTCATATTTTCTTAAGTTAAAACTTCCCAATAAAGGAACTGTTTCTGTCCATCAGCCTGAGATGTGTTAAACCATAGGTCATTAGACTTAGATCTCAGTGGCTTGAAGGACGGTATTTGATAAGAGCAGCCAACGCCCAGCTTGAATATTCTTTGAATATATACTCTCCAGTGATGGTTGAGAGTGACCATTTTATCAATAAGAGGTGACATTTTTCTTGCTAAGGAAACAGACATAAATATCAACTTGGCTGAATTTTAAACAGCTTTCCTATTTATTTTGAGAAGATCCCCTTAGACATAGAAATTATGGAAAAATATTTTTCTCTTTTTCTTACACTCATCCTGTATCATCAAGCTTTCTCTTTCCATTTCAGTTTGTTTTACACAACATGCACTCATGTTGACATGTCACACGGAGCATCTGTGTACATTAACTAACATGTAATAAAATCATTACACTTTCAGTTAATACCATCAAGGAGGGCATCTGTTCTATCCATGTTTACTACACAGTGTGGCTCTTCATTAAGAACATTTTGCCTTCACAATTCCATTTAGAAATTATGACAAAGTTGAGAAGAAGAATGAAGTAATTGGGCACCTCAAGTCATATCACAGGTGACTCAAAGCTGCTATTTTTAAATCACCGTCTGTTGCCTGCAGTGAATTCTCAGACATCAAAGCCATAGCATAGATGCATTTCAGGATTTGCTTATGGGCATGACTGAGAATAATTATTCAAGTGATTAGGAGAAGGTGAGTTGTCATTTTTAAAAAGTTGAGATCAGAACACACATGAGGAACGCCAATATGTTGCTGGCTTGTGAGGTTCTCATTGTTTTAGTGCAATTTCTGTTATGTTTCATCTTCCTGAATTCTTGTGCACCTACCTGTAGTATCTCTAGTGTCTTGGCAGTATTGCAAAGAAGAATGATTGGCATCATCACCAACACTGCATTAGTAAGGACAGGATTACATTCAGTTCCTGAGATCCTAACTGGCTTAGTCAAAGTATACTAAGGCTGTGAAGAGACACAATGACCATGGCAATTTAGAAAGGAAAGCATTGAACTGCTGATTGCTTATAGGTTCAGAGGTTTAGTCCATTGTCATTATGGCAGGAAGCATGATGGCATGCAGGAAGACATGGTACTGGAGAGGTAGCAGTCCCACATATAGATCTGCAGTTAGGAGGAAGAGAAAAACAGTGGGCCTGGCTTGAGCACTTGGAATCCCAAAACCCTCTTCCAGTGACAAAACCCCTCCAACAAGGTCATACCTCCTAACAGTGTCACTCCTTGGAGTCCAAGCAATCTCATATGAATCTATGAGGGCCATTCTTATTTAATCCACCATGCTAACATTTAGGAAATAGTGTGTTCTTTCTTGAACTACTATGCCACTAATCTGAACAACATTGGAAGACTTAGAAAAGTAAAATTATTTGTAAAATACTGGTCAATTGTTAACTTGCAGCAGCAGTAAATAGTTCATTTCTCTTTAAATGATTATGGACCAACCCTAAAATTCTCTTTATCTGCTATTTATCTTCATCATTTCTTTTATCCAAATGATGCATTCTTGCACATACTTTTAAATCTTTCATGCTTCAGTATCTACCTCCAAATGCCTGGCCAATGACTGTGCCTAAATCTCTCAAAGACATCACTACTTTCATACAAATATATCTACCTTATATCTTTCTTGGCTGATCATACAATCATCTTACTAGGATTGACATTATAATGTTACCATGTTTCAGTTGGTACCTGATGTAGGCATTATATTGTTATTGTATTCATGTCTTTTGTTTTTATCCAGTATCTATGTTCTCTGATAAATACTGTTCAGCATGTTGTACATTTTAAAAGCACCTTTGTAAATTTCCCTTACCTTTTGCCACTGGATAAGATTTCAAAAGTAAATTCCACCAGAGAACTCCTATAGCTGATGAACTCCTTCAGCAAGTGGCTGGATTAATTCTAAAAATTCAGTAGTCCTTCTTTACAGGAAGATAAGTGGGCTGAGAAAGACACTAGGGAAACAACACCCTTCAGAATAGCCACAAAATAATATAAAATAACTAGTGGTAATTATAACCAAGCAAGTGAAAGACCTGTACAACAAGAACCTCAAGTGTCTGAAGAAAGATACTAAAAAAGATATCAGAATATGGAAAGATCACCCATGCTCATAGGATAGGTAAGATTAACATAATAACAAAAGCAATATACAGATTCAGTGCAATTCTTATCAAAATACAAACACAATTCTTTACAGACCTTGAAAGAATACTTCTTAATTTCATATGGGAAAAAAAAAAACAGAATAAAACACAAAAACACAGAATATTTAAATCAATCCTGTACAACAAAGAATATCTGGAGGTATCACCATCCCTGATTTCAAGCTGTACTACAGAGCAATAGTAATAAAAAGAGCATGGAACTGGCATAGAAACAGACCCTATTGATAAATGGAATCAAACAGAAGATCCAGAAATAAACCTACACATCTCCAGTCACTCAATTTTTAACAAAGAAGCCAAAACTGTATGTGGAAGAAGTAAAGCATCTTCAACAAATGTTACTGGTCTAACTGGATGCCAACATGCAGAAGAATGCAAATAGATCCACATTTATCACCCTGCCAAAATTTAAGTGGATCAAAGATCTCAACATAAAACTGGACACACTAAATCGAATAGACTAGACAGTGGAGGAAAGCCTCGAACTTATTGTCACAAGTGAGAACTTCCTGAACAGAACACCAATAATAGCTCAGGCTCTAAGACCAACAATCAATATATGGGACGTTATGAAACTGAAAAACTTCCGTAAGACAAAGAACACTCATTAGAACAAAAAGGCAGCTTACAAACTGGGAAAAGATTTTCACCAACCCACATCCCACAAAGAGCTAATATCCAAAATATATAAGAACTCAAGAAATTAAACACCACAAAACCAAATAATTCAATAAAAAATGGGGTACAGAGATAAACCGAGAATTCACAAAACAGGAATCTCTAATGGCCAAAAGACATTTGAAGAAATTCTCAACATTCTTAGTCATCAGAGAAATACAACTCCAGAAGACTCTAAGATTCCATCTCACACCTGTCAGAATGGCTATGGTCAACAACTCAAATGACAGCACATTCTGGTAAAGTTGTGGAGAAAGGGGATCACTCCTCCATTGCTGATAGGAGTGCAAACTTGTACAATCTCTGTGAAAATCAGTCTGTCGATATCTTAGAAAACTGGGAATAGTTTTCTATGTGAGGACTTAGCCATACCACTCCTGGGCATACATCTGAAAGATTCCCCACCAAACCACAAGGACATCTCCTCAACTATGTTCATAGCAGCTTTATTTGTAATAGCTAAAAACTAGAAAAAAAAAAAGATGTCCTTCAACCGAAGAACAGATTTAAAAAAAAAAATCTGTGCTACATTTACACAATGGAATACTACTCAGCTATCAGAAACAAGGAAATCATGCAATTTGCTGCCAAATGGATGGAATTAGAAAAGCTCATCCTGAGTGAGCTAACCCAGACCCAGAAAGATACACATGGTATCTATTCATTTATAACTGAATTTTAGCCATATAGTACAAGATAACTATCCTACAACCAACAGACTGAAAGGAACAGAAACATAGACTTTGATACCTGTTAGTGGGACAGTTTACCCTGGTGGAACTGCCATGTGCAGGTCCCCAGTGCAAGAGGAAGCTCTTAGCCCTAATGTGACTGATGAACTGAGGTGGGGGCTGAGATGTGCGGGCTCCCCACACCAGAGGAGTAGGACAGGTGGGAGAGGGGGTAGAGGGTGGGAGGGTGGGGCCGGGAGGGGTGGAGGGAGGGGGCTATGATGGAGATGTAACTTGAAGTAATAAATAAAAAGAAAAAAACTCAAATGACAGCACATGCTGGGGAGGATGTAGAGAAAGATGAACACTCCATTGCTGGTGGGAGTGCAATGTTGTACAACCACTTAGGAAAACAATCTGGTGATATCTTAGAAAACATGGAAGAGCTCTACATCAAGACAAATCCATACCTCTCCTGGGCATATATCCAAAAGATTCCTCATCAAACCACAAGGACATCTCCTCAACTATGTTCATAACAACTTTATTTGTAATAAGTAGAAACTAGAAACAACCCAGATGTCCCACAACTAAAGAATGGCTTAAAATAGATAGATAGATAGATAGATAGATAGATAGATAGATAGATAGATAGACAGACAAACAACACAAACAAACAAACTGTGGTACATTTACACAATGGAATACTACTCAGCTGTCAGAAACAAGGAAATCATGCAACTCACTGCCAAATGGTTGGAACTAGAAAAGCTCATCCTGAGTGAACTAACCCAGACCCAGAAACATACACATGGCATGTACTCACTTATAAAGTGGATATTAACCATATACCACAGGACAACCATCCTACAACCCACTGACCTGAACAGAAATCTAACATAACTATTGTCTGAAAAACTCCACCCAACAGTGAGTCATGGATCCTGTTGATTGTTAGTGAAACACCTTACTCTAGCTGGGCTGCCAGATCAAACCCCAGGATGAGACAAAACTCTTAGCCCTCATGTTACTGATGAACTGTGTGTTTAATATGTGGGGACTCTCCTCTTCTGAAGAGGAGAGGAGAGCAAGGGAGGGAGAATGGGACCTGGAGTGGAGGAGGGGGGGGACTCCAATCAAGATAGAACTTGAAAAAATGATAATGAAGCTTATCTTCATATTCTAATTGTCTTCATTATCTCTACATTTCTCAAGATTATAAATGCCACCTCTATATGTTTATGTAGTCACTACCTACCTTAGTGTGTGCCAACTGATGCTGGACAATCCAGAAACCTCATTCACAAATCATGACATTCTATTAAGATACACTACTTTTCATGTGTTTTATTAATGTCTTTATGTAGATGGCTTCGAAAAATCTATTAGAACTCCATTCTCCAAAATCTAAATGCCTTCTTAAATTCTACTATTTCTTTCTTCTGATTAGATGACACCATAATAAGAACTAGTGTCTCTACTGATTCTGTTCATATGTTTGAATCAGTACTTCATTTTTCATTGTAGGTGCTCACTAAAATTAACTCTGTCCCCATTTTAAGTCTCATTATTCTAATGGAGATAATTTCAAACCTTCCTTGTATGTTCCATATTTCCTGTTAGAATTGTGATTTTTAAAAGCATTGCTAAGTAATAACACTCATTTTTATTAGCTAGTATGACTCAAGATGCTGCCCTGAATATTCTTCTCTAAATTGATATTTTATATTACCCTGTGAGAATTATGAAAATTGTGACAATTAAAGTAACAATTAGAATTCCAAGACATATTTTTATCAGAATTGTCAAATATTTATAATATACAATTTCAGTCAATGCCATAAAATTGTATTAATTAAGTTAATTTAAAATTGAGTAACTCTTCATCTTTCTTAGACTTACACTTTTTATTGTAGTGGGTGCACAGAAAGTGCCTAGAAAGTTCCCTAAAAGATAATTCCCGTAACCACCTTGTGCTTCAAATTGAGCTCCAGCTTTTAGAAGACCAAATGTTCCATTCGTAACTATGTTAGTTTAAAGAAAAACATTTTGGAAATGCATAGAAGATTTAGTTACTTAGTATGGGATAGTTGCACATGAGATGGATCTTGAAGCATAAATCAATGTATTTAAAAATGTGTGCCAACCTACCTGGGTCGTGGTGGTGCACGCCTTTAATCTTAGCATTCTGGAGGCAAAAATGGGTGGATCTCTCTGAGTTTGAGGCCAACCTGGTCTACAAAGAGAGTTCCAGGATGCCCACAGCTACAGGGAAACACTGTCTCAAAAATAAAACAAAACAAATACACGAAAAAAGTGGTAAATGTACAGTGTGCTGTTAGAATTTTAAAGAATAGTAATTAATTATGTAATAGAGTATTGAGTAGAGACGAAATGTGAAGAATCCTGGATACAAGAGATAAAATGGATGAAGTTTAACCTTAAAAGTAAGCTGGGATAAGGTCAGGATTGATGTGCACGCTGTCAATTTTAATATTCCAGAAGCAGAGGCTGGAGGATCTCTGTAAGCTCCAGGCAAGCCAGTCCACATAGCAAATTCCAGTGCAGCCAACACTACATAGTGAAACCCTCTCTCAGTGTACAAATAACGTCAAAATATATAAATAAATAAAAATTTAAGGTAAACTGAAAATAAGCAGGGAGATGAAGTCATCACAAGATAAAGGTTGGTTAATTGCAGAAGCTGGACCTTGAGGGAATGTAACATCTATGTCTGATTGTCTAGAGAGTGATGATGGCAGCAGGCAGGCATGAAAAACCAAGGAAGGCTAACTAGTCACTGTGTGAGAGTTGAAAGCTACCATGCCTGGTTAACTTGAAAAGTAGTTGGATGATGAGGTCACCAATGTAAACTTGAAACTAAAGGTTTAAGTGAGGAAAGAAACATAAAGAATTTGTTGGGAGCCTGTAAATTATCCAACAGCTTAAAAGTACATGCCACCCAGACTGAAGATATGGTAAGAGTTTGATCCATGGGTTCCACATGATAAAAGGAGTTAGCAAACTCCTGCTAATTATAAAGGTCCTCCCTGGCTTCCATATATTTACCACACCATGGTCGCTTGTCCTTCCAGATAAATAAAATGGAATAATTTTAAAAAATAATTTGTCTTAATATTTGTTAAATGGACAAACACCTATATTCTCTTGCTTATTTGCATTTTAAAAGTTTGAAAAATACAATGTGCATATCCATGCACAAACACAGGCACACACATTCACACACATGCATGTGTGTGTGAGTGCTTGTGCAAATGTGTGGGTTCATTATAGTTTTGATTTCCTAAAAATGGAAATTTTTGTTGTTAATGTTCTTATGGCCAGAAGAGAGTAGGAATGTAAAGTGCTCATCTGCCATTCAGTCACTGCTATGCAGCATTTTCAATTTGAATTCATTTTTGTCCTAAATTGTGTTTAATGGAATTTGTCTTGGAATCATAAAGTAAGCTCTATAGCATTTTAAACAGAAGCTAAAGGAGTTAGATAAAAAACCATTTTGTTCTAAGTCTAGTGCACTATTCTGTGCCTTTTCTTGCCAAGTCCAGTCAGCTTCAAATGAATGAAGTCATGTAGTTTTCTCAACTAAATCCACTTAGTCTTAGCTTTTATGTAACACAGCCTGTTTACCAGCCACTGAGGTAATTTTTCCGAATCTCACTGCATACTCACTGTTGTGTTCTGTGCAAATACAGTACTCTATTTGTTTTCAAATATTAGATGTGATTTACAGGAATTCATGGCCTAAGAATATTTCCGTACTTGGTATTTAATTTTACTTAAAAAATAAGTCATGATTATCTTTTTAAGCAGTTGAAGCCAAGCTATGTTATCATAAACAGTTATACAGTTTAGTACCTTATAATACCACTATGTGCTGAAGGCTTTATGGGTATTATCTGATCTAAAGAAGCCTTTTAAGATGTTTAAATAATATTAACACATCTAACATTTTTATTCTTTTTTTTTCCACATATATCCAAACATGAACATGGTAGGACTGATCGTATATTAAATTTGTTTCATGAGAATATTTTCACTTTATTTAAATCTCTAGTTTGGGAGCAATACTCAGATCTGTAATATTTTATCTCCCTATAAATACTTCCTTCTTCATTGAAAAAAAAATTTCAAAGACAAAACAGAATAGAGATAAGCTATAACTAACTTCAAGATTCAAAAGCTTTGTTGTTATTCAGTGAGAGTTATGGCTGATCTAAGGACAAATTTCACTATAAATTTTGTGAGATTCATATCAAAAGGCATTAATTCAGTTTAACTGGATTTAGATGGTTTCAGTTTTGTTTAGTTGTCATTTTAAATACCTTGTATGTTTGATGAATAACAATGAGATGAATAACAATGAGAAGGATTTGTTTAACATTTTATAACACAGACACAATGATTATATTTACTCAAATTTAAAAGCATTTCTTGTTCACAATATCCAGATCTATCCTATCATAGCATTTAGGGATGCAGTGTGGGTCCATTTATTAAAACATGTTGGTGTACCTCTCATTTGTATATTTCTCAGTTTAATATTCGTGATTCCTTCAGATGGGCAACTTTTAGAAACATTGAAATTTCATCTCTTGTTTAGATGCTATTTTCATTGCCTTTGATTCTTGAATCCCCAGTCCCATAGTCATGTGGACAATGCACCCTATCTTCATCACCAGAGTTGAAGAACAGTGTCAGATCTGAGTTCATTGTGCCTCAGCCTGGCTTTTTCTTGATGTAGTGTTAATCCTACAGATTCTAGGAGAAAGCCACTGTCACAAATCATGGCCAAATTACTTAAAGAGAACTTTTTTATTAATGTACATTTGCTGTCTCTCCCTGAGGAGGGGTTCAAGAGATCAGCATTGGACATCAGGGAGATATGGGTTTTTAAAGCTCATTTGTAGGGGTTTCCAAATGGGGGATTTGTCAGGCAAATAGGCAGCGTTACAGAAGCGGAACATAAGCGTTGCAAGCTCCATAACTACCTCCTAAAACAAACACATGGTTGCAAATTCGTCAAAACAAAATGGTCCTATCAACATTCTGACAAAAAAAAAAATATGTGGTTATCCTTTCCTGGAGGATACCTGAGAAACAAGTTTGGTCATAAATAGGAATGATCCTAGTTTGTCTTTTGGTAAGATGGCTTTCAAGCAAAAGATGGAAGCAGGCTATTTAACATTAGACTTTTTTTTTTTTTTAATGTATACCGTATTGCCTGCATTCCGGCCTGCATACTGGAAGGGGCACCATATCTCATTATAGATGGTTATAAGCCAACAAATGGTTGCTTGGAATTGAACTCAGGACCTCTGGAAGAGCAGCCAGCAGAAGCACTCTTAACCTCTAAGCCATATCTCCAGCTCCAACATTAGACTTTTAGTTTTTCTGAAATAAGGTATAGCTTGCCTTCTGTAATGTCTTTAATATTATTAGTATTTAAACCCAAATTCTTCTGCGCCAACTGAAATAGTTTCTTCTATTTTAAAATACCACCTTTTTTCATATTCTTAAGCCTCATTCACACTTTATATTTCCTGATTTTTTTTCATTTCTAAGAAAAGATTTGTCTCAACACATAACTCACTCTGGGACTAACTCATTACGTAGCCCTTGATGAGCTCAAAATCCACATCTCCTTGCCTTAGCCTTCCGCAGTTCTGGAATTACAGGCAAATGTCACCACATAGGTCTTTGACTTCATTTTATCCAGTTTAAGTTTTGATAGGATTGTTTATTTCTGCGAAGTGTTTTTATCATTATGAATACTACTTGGAGTAATGAGTTTCACTCAGTTAGGATCCTTACATCACAGAAGATAGCTTTACTGCTGAATCTCTATACTTTATGACAGGTTCTAGGAGGTTAGTATTTTCACCTTCATGTGTAGATAAGTAAGTGGATGGTCAGAGTTTGCTTGATCACTGTTCAAAAGCTTGTGCTGTCACAAATGGATCTAAGTTTATTCATATGATTCCTTCATCCAAATGATGTTCATCGTCATTCTGCTGTATTAATTTAGGGACTGGCTGTTTCCATGAAATGGATCAACAAAATATTCCATTCATGAGGTGAGAGCTTTGATTAATTCATAGAGTGACAAAAAGTGCATACTTTTTCAGCATTTAAAAGTAATTTCCATGTTTTATTTAGGTTCCAAAGTGCAAAGGAAGATGGTGTTGACTGAGAGACAAATGAACAATGTTAGTGAGGTGATCGGCAGCCCATGTTAAGAATGCAGTAACATCACAGTATATGAAGTATGATTACTACAATATATAAGTAAGGTTACCATTTTGCTCCATAACTCATCCTCCCCACTTCTTCAGGTCTAGATTTTCAGAAACAATTTCCTTGAGCTTTTGGTCTAGTTTGGACTTCTTTGCCACAAAGACTTTTATAGAAAGAACAAGTAAAATTTCTACTACAGATGTGCATGAGCCTCATCTACCTCGTCCTCCTCTCTCTTATTACTTATACATGTGAAAAAGTAATCATGTTGTGTAATTATAGAGTGGATAAGCAGCAACAATAATGCATGCTCCCTTCACTCCCATTTCAAGCCTGTCTGATCCACTTTTAGCCTCCCCTGTATAGCAATCTTATTTATTTGGTTCAGTTCATCTGATATTCAAATTTATTCATGTGTTATGAGTATTAGGTCTCAAGTCAGCATTTTCTTTTGTTTGCACAGTAATAGGGACTCTTTGCACTACTGATGTATGCACATGGAAGCAGAATAAGTCTTGATAGAAGTTAAAGGTCTGGCTAGTGCCTTTCACAACAGATAATAAGGCAAAAGCAAACCAAAGAAGGCTAAGTGTTGATTGGTCACCCTCCAAAGAGAAAAGACTCTACAGTTTGTGAATTTGGGTCTTAAGTCTTCTACCTTTCCAGGGTGGGGGACCCTTCATGTAAAAAAGAACAGGCTGCTGAGCTAAGTAGAATTGAGTAAGTATATCTATTTCAAACCTAGTAAGGTTTAGAATTTTTTGGTTTTGCACCCATATCCCTTTTCAAATGTTCTTATTAGTAAAGAAGAGTGACAAATGATGTTACAATGGCACATGAGAATTCTGTGCAGTTGCCTGCTGGGGAGCTTCATGAAGATTTCTAAGCAGTTGGCTAGCCCCTACTCAAGGGTGTATTGTTGCTCTGTGCTCTCAAATTCCTATACTGATATATCATGTAGTTATTTTTAGTTAAAGTGAGTCCAAAAGGGGTTATGTTTCCAATACTTCTGTTCCAACAATTGGGTCTGATGATGAATAATTCTCATTGCCAACATGATGGATTAAGGGGTGCCTGTGAGTTTAGTGAAGCCAACTTCTGAGTATGTCTATGATGGCATCTCCATTTAGATCATTAGAACTTAAAATGATTAACTGATTAACCCCTTGATAGATATATAATATAATTTCATTATTGAGAAGTGAAAAAAGGTGGCAGGTGGGGTCTTTTGGGGGGAATTAGGTTTCTGAACACTAAGGGGTGCATCTCTGGGGGTTGTACCTTTCCCTGGCCAAATATTTTGGCCAGAAGTGAAAAATAGACTTGACTTACATGCTCCGTTCACTGATTCCTGTTCAGGCACACGGAGCCAAGCAACTATCAACCCGCTGAAACCTTCGGCTGAATAAACAATCCCTCTTTTGTTTCTGCCAAGTATTTGGTGACAATTGAATAAAGTAACTGATACACATTCCTGATGCCAATCATCTTTCTGGAACTATGATAATTTCCTTGTTTCCTGAGCTTAAAAGTATTACGGACCTCACTCATGACTTGGGTCATACATCTCTGTGATCCTCGCATCCTGTGTATCATTAACTTTTGTAATCTGATCTTTCAAGTAAATATTCTTTGAGTCACTGTTTCTCAAGTTGTCATCCTGCACTTCGGTGCTGGCTTTCAATGTGCTTATTGTACCTCCTAAGGGAATCAGCCATTCTTTATTATCAGCTAACTGCCTCCTAAGTTTTAAAATATTTCCTCTTCTTTAGTAAGCCCTTTATTCTCAGAACATAGGTTTTAAGATAAGTTTCTAGAACCTTCCATACCAGACTAATGGCCGACACATTACTGAATGTGACACTCAAGCGAGGCTTGATGGTGCAGGCCTGTACCTGACTACTCTGGAGCCTGAGACAGGAGGACTATAAAATCGAGTTATAGCTGAGCTACAAAGTAAGGATCAGACCAGCCGGAGCATGATTGTGAGACTCTGTTTCAATAAAGTAAAAAGTACAAAGAAGGCTTGGGAGAGGATAGCAGGTAAGCACTTGTATATTAGTTACTTTTCTGGGCTGTGATAAAATGCCATGACTAAAAGCAATTTATGGAACAAAGAGTTTAATTTAGCTTATAGGTCCAGAGGGATGAGTTCTTATCAGCATGAAGGATGGCAGCAAACAGCAGGCATGGGAGAAGGAGGGGAAACTAAGAGCTCTCATCCTCAACCTTAAGGAGGAAGCAGAGGGAAAAACTGGAAGTGCTATGAAAATTTTGACCACTTCCAGTAATCACCTCCTCCAGCTAGGCTCCATGACCTAAACATCTCCAAACAATGCCACTAACTAGGGACCTTTACATTCTAAATTATGGGGCAGATTTCTCATTCAAAATAGCACAATTGTCACATAATCTGAGGACCAGAGTTTGCATCATAGAACCCATATAGAAGCCCAGCAGATGTGACAGTCACCTTTAATCCCACAGCTAATCTGCAGAAACATAGAATTCCATAAGATGGCAAAATTAGCTCAATTGGAAAGCTCTGTATTCAGAAAGAGACACTGCATTAATAAATAAAGTAGAGTGTCATTGAAGAAAACTCCCAAGGTCAACCTCAAGCCTCCAGGGGAACGTGCACATGCATATACATGGGTGTCTACACACAGATATGCATATGCATGCATACCACATACAATATACACAGGCCAATAATAATAATAATAATAATAATAATAATAATAGCTAATATCAGGCAAAAGACGTAGCTCAGTGATAAAACATTAACCTAGCATGGATTGTGTCCTAAATTCAATTCTTAGGAAAACACACACGTACGTACGCACATGCACACACGCAGAGATATTTGTTCTATGACTTAGTTTAATACAGGTAAAGGAAATTGACCTGTATCTAGATCAGTGGTTCCCAACCTTCCTCATGATGCAACCATTTATCACAGATCCTTATGTTGTGGTGACCCCAACTATAAAATTGTTTCATTGTGAGCCAGGCATGGTGGCATAGATCTCTGTGAGTTCAAGGCTAGCCTGATCTACAAAGCAAGTCCAGGACAGCCAGGGCTCTCTTACACAGAGAAACCCTGTCTTGAAAAAACAAACACAAAAATTATTGCTACTTCATAACTGTAATATTGCTACTGTTATGAATTTTTTAATTAATTTATTTATTTATTGCTTCAGGTTACATCTCCATCATATTGTCCTCTTTCCCCCCTTCCCAGCCCCGCCTTCCCACCCTCTCTCCCCTAACCCTTCCATCCCACTCCTCTGGAGTGGAGTGTCCCTACATAACAGTCCCCCATCCCATTTCAGCAGTCATATGAGGGCCAAGAGCCTTGATTTACAGGATATCTGCGACCCTCAGGTTCAGAACCACTGATCTAGGCACATGCTGTCAGAATTGTCCATAGATAAACATCCCACCTCCTCCAGGTCTGCTTACTGAACTAGGAGAAAATACTCATGTTTACTGAAGGTTGGTGAAGGTTTCTATAATGACACACATTATTATGATTTTTCTTGGACCCAAGCATTTACCTAATGGTGTGCACTGAACAGCAATGTAGGTGTTTGATGTTACTATTAGTGTACAGATGAAACTCTTCCATTTCACTCTAGGTTCTAAGTAATCAGGTGTGTATTTAGTTCACTTAACTTCCTGGGGGTCTAGGCTTGTGCAGAAAGCATATATGCCGAAAAACATAATGGGAAGTGGATACGGGGACCATAATGATTGATGAAGGATTTGGTTAAATAATTCTAACCAGCTAGTGGTTAAGAGTGTGCCTGTCTTGGCTTGAACCATAGACTATTTACTTAAGATCACATGACCTTGGAGCTAGCTGCTTTGCCTATCTTGCTTTGACCTAATTTCTTCTTTGCATTAAGGATAATAAAAGGACTTGTGTCAGAGTTCCAGTGACGTTTCAATGACAAAAGAAATATTGAGTTTAGAACACTTCATGCAGCAGGCTTTATTTGACCAGTGTTATTTCCTAAACCCTATGGTGTTAAAGGATTAGATTCAAAGTGGATTTGAATGTATATTATTAATATCTTTAAAGGTCAAGAAGGCCATGCTAGTTATGCACAAGGAAGTTCAAACTGACAGTGCATCCCCTTCCCACCAGGGTAGTTGATGTTTGTGAGCCAGTTGATCGCATAACAAATCAAAGCATTCACTTGACTTGAAGTTTGAATTATAACTAGATTGCTAGCACACTTTTGTAATTATCAAGTAAAAATTCTTGATAAAATCACTATCAGAAATTGAAGTATTGATTTTATTTATTCTAGAGAATATAAAAGTAGGAAGGAATTGACTACTTTTTCAGTATTTTGGAGTCTTTTCCTGCAGGTAATTTTTTTTTTTCTGTCCAGTGTATAACTACTGAGGATAATGAAGTGAGATTGATAAATTAACTCCACTCTCCCAAAAATGAAACCAAAAGAAAGGATTTGCAAGCTTATAGAATAACAGCACTGTTTTTGTACTTACGTTGGTCTTTTTTTGTTTCCTTTGACCTTTCTTATAGCAGAACATTTGAAAGCACATAAGCAAAATATGTAATCACATGACATTCCTCAACAATTTGTCCATGTGCATTGTTAGGCTGTGCTACGGGTTTGTGAAACACAGACATGTAGGTTGTTTCCCATACAGACCAATGAAGTCAAAGCCTTTGTCCTAGATTTGTTTCATTTCCAAGGTTATGTGCTTGTAATATGGTTCCGGATCTACACTGAGAGATCATCTTTTGTGAGCGAATTGACAAGAAGATATTCCACAGGTCTAACAGTAGCTCTGAAAATTGGGTTCCCTTCTTTATCTTAGATATAGGTGACACACATTATTTACTACCATAATTCAATTTTCTCTCATAGATATCCTGTTCCCTTGAGCCACTCGGGAT
Organism: Lophiomys imhausi; assembly: GCA_907164525.1. Classification (NCBI taxonomy): domain Eukaryota; kingdom Metazoa; phylum Chordata; class Mammalia; order Rodentia; family Muridae; genus Lophiomys; species Lophiomys imhausi. The sequence goes on from CAJQZJ010000592.1 coordinate 123,069, forward strand.
AATTTAGAATTATTGTACAGAACTACATACAAAAGAATACAACAAAGCCCTGCACTCCTCATTAAATTCATCAGGGAAAAATTTCTTAAACATTTCATTATCATTCTCCTTTTATTAACTTATGTAAATGTAGGTAAGCTGCGTGGTTTTAATCATAAGTAGAATTCAGTAATGAAACATAAACAGAGTTGAAAGCTACAGCCTAGCAACTTATCTTTTTTTTGCTTTTGATTGGTTAGATATTCAAATGAGAGTCTTGGTGGAAGTCTAGTTACAAGGAGTTTGAGTCTGGAGGGATTGATAAGGGTGATGCTTCATGCTTATAATCCTAGCACCTAGGAGGATCAGGTGTTCAAAACCAGCCTTGGCTACATAGTCGACTGATAAACATTTTGGGATACTTGAGATCCTATCAGAACAATTTTTTTTTAAAAATCCCTTGTTTGTTAGAAGCCAGAAAAGTTTCATGTATGGTTTCTTTATATACCAAGGAAGCAAAGTAGGTTTACTAATGTATGAAAGATATGAAGGAACCAATTTATGGATAAGCTTTCTGGAAACACGAGAATCTTACACCTTCTTGAATTTAATCGTTACCTCCTGAGATTTCTAGTCCTTGCATATAATTACCATTGGGATTCAAAATATGGGCCACTAATTGTTGTTTCTCCACTTGTTTTGAACTTAGCATCATTTCCTCCCCCATTGTGAACATAGGGTGATACTTGTCAGTATTAGAGAAATTTATGTGAAGCTTTAACTATTATACATACAAATAAAGACAATACTTCTACAATGTAAACAATGTGAAATTATAGTCCCTTTTGTAATTATGTTTTAGGCTAACTTTCATAGCTATTTGTTAAGCTCTTTACTTATAATCTCTCTATATAAAGAGATTAAAAATACCCATTACCACATAGTATCTGATTTCCTCTGACCACTATATTATCGGATTTTTGAAACATTTTACTTTATGTATAGGAATGTTTGTCTGTGTGTTTATGTGTGTGCCATGTGCATTTCTGCTATCAACAGAGGCAGAAGAGGGTATGGATCTATTCTAACTCCAGTAATAGTTATGAGCCACTATGTGAGTGCTGGAACAAAACCCAGGCTCCCTACAAAACAAGAAGGTGATCTTAACTCAGAAGCCATCTCTTTAATCCTTATTAGCTATTTTTCAAAAACCTTTCAGTATTTATCTATTGTGTTGGGGGGAAGGGGTGAGTCAAAGGGCAACTTGCCAAAATTCAATGTTCACTCTACCTTGTGGTTTCTGGAAATCAAAGTCAGATTTTCATGCTTTACAGCAGGCACCTTTAAATATTTAACCATTTTGACATCCTTACATTACCTAATAAAATAAGTTTTAAAAATATTTATGAATTCATTTTATGATGTGTGTGGCTGTTGTACCTGCATGGATATCTATGCAACATATGTGTGCAGTGTTGGTATACTTAACATTGTATTCAAAATATGGGTCACTAGTAGTTGTATGTACTTGCTGCTATATTTCAAAATATGGGCCATTTATTGGTGTTTCTGCACTTTTTTGAACTTGGCATTATGTCCTCCCCATTGCCAACATAAGGTGATAACTGTCAGAATCAGAGAAAATTTTTGTGAACGTTGCCTG
>CAJQZJ010000592.1:129710-161289 GCA_907164525.1 Lophiomys imhausi
GGGGGGAAGAGGGTGGAAGGGCGGGATAGGAAGGGGGAATAGGGAGGGGTTTGTGACTGAGATGTAACTTGAAGAAAAAAAAATAAAGTAAATAAATAATATAAATTATATTAAATAAATAAATAAATAAGTAGATTTGTTACAATAATAAGCAAAGCATTTGAAAGAAAAAACATTTGAAGAAAAAAAAATAGCATAAATGAAAGCTGATTAAATAATAAAAATCTATGAATACAATATTTAACAAAGAGCTTGAAGTGTTTCAGAACCAGTCTTGAGAGGATTTGTTAGCTGTTTTTATACAAATGTGTGGACCTTCATCCATGCCACATGCTAGGTAATGTATAGATGGCTTAAAGACGTAATCTAAAATATCAAACATTTTAAAGGTAAAAAAGAATAAAAATATAGCTTGTATGCAAATAGCAGTAGACATTTTGTGAGATTGTGGGTAATGGAAATTATCACTAGAACTGTACAATCACTGTATTGAGCATTCATAAGTTCAACAATTTCCAGATAATGAACAGGCTGACTTAGATATCACTAACATGGTAAACAAGAGTATATTTACATAATATGTAAAAAGATAAAAACCCTAGAGTAGTTGGGGTGCATGACAGAAAGGTGAGTGATATTTTTAAATTCATACAGCATCTCAAATTTGAGCAAAAGTTCATCATAATCAAAGGATGTAGCACTCCAAGAGAGGATATCTGATATTGTGAGCTTATTTTTTTTTATCTATAAGGTCAACTCCAACACCCAGCTTTTTCTCCACATATGCATATTTGGAGAATGACAGTACATCTCCTAGTCTGGCCACCACTGCAGCAAACAGGGAATTCTCCTTTCTTATTGTGTAAGAATAGAGGTCAGTTTTCCAGAAGTGACAGGAAGCCACTGTCAAAGACAGATCTCCAGAGGAGGAAACACACAGAATATTTGCTACAAAACACTAAAGTTAGTGGTACTGAACTGTGATTTTAGGATGTTCATTTTCATAGCCCGTTTCTTCCGCTGACATATGGCAAAGAAAAGGTTGTGAAAGATCCTCTTTTCCTTGTCCAGTGTCTGAAGTCTAGCTTTCCGATGGGGCCCAGGATTTGGCTTGTTTTCCTTCTCAGATGAAATATGCATGAGGTTTCCTCAGAAAGGAGGTTGCTGCCTTACTTGAAGGTAATGTTCTGCTCTAAAGGTGTCTTTCTCTATTAGCATCACTATCAGAAACTCCAAAACCTCCTGTTTGCCTCATCAATGACTATCAAAAAGAACAACTGCACTCCCACCACAGGAGGCCCCATCCTGTGTTCAAATCCCTGTTGAGCCTTCCCTTCTGCCCAGTTATCCTCCTTTACTCTTCCCTGGGTTCTTTGCTTTAATCCCTCAGCAAAGCTTATCCTCAATATCTTCAGCTGAGTCTGCTGCCCAGAGAACCTGACTTGAGCTGTTACATTCATAATGATGTTCCAGATCTTGCAGATACTGTCTCTGTTTTCGTGGGTTTCTAAAGAGGAAGGCTAACTGTTGTTCTTTGTTGAACTTGCGTTGGTAAAGTGTGAGACTCTTTTAACTGATCTTTGCAGTGTGTTTAAAATCATCCTGAGCATCTGGTCAACAATTAAAAGGGGTTTAAGGCATAAAACACAGAAGTTTGATCATGTGTTTGCCTCACTCCACTAGCATTGTTGGCATAGCTAGGATGAATATGGCAGGCCCACAATCTGTTACGATTTCTGAGGCTTTATGACTTGTGAAAGTGCTTTCACTTAAAATCTAAGCAACCCAATTTGTAACATGATTTTTGATTAGGAATTCAAAGTTATTTGCTGAGAATTTTAGCAAACTATTTTAAGTAACAGTTCTGTGAGTTGAAAATAGTAAAGAGTTCACAGGAAAAAAAAAGTTTAACTTCTTAACATTTTCATTAATAGAAGCATTTGTCTTTGCAGTTCATGGATCATTTTATAATGATATATAGATTTTTTAATGTTTTGAAACCCTATAGTAATTAAATTAAAAAACCTATTTGCAATATATTTTTGATTGGAAGAAGTGTGGGTATCTAAAAAGCTAAAATTTATGCTTAGAATTAACAGGCCAAATCTTAATTTGCTTTGAAGATGATTCTGATGAAATAAGATATTCTTGTAAAGGACACAAATATGCTAGACAATACAGAGTACTTTATTAGGATCCTTTATAATGGAGAATTGAAATGTGATGGAAAGATTGAAAATAGGCTAGGCAAGTTTCCAGTCCTGGCTCTGGAAGCGTTAGGGTGAGTGGAATCAGATTGAAATACCCCTTATTTGCAAAGCACGAAAAATGTAAGGGAATCTGTCCCACTTTCAGAATTTGAGCATTGACGATAGGGAAAGGCCTTTAAGAGAAAGCGCTCTTGGTCTTTGATTGTCTTGCTGGAGCTGCTGTCATTTATACTTCTTTAAAGAAAAAAAAACTTATAACACGACACTGACATTTGCACTTTAAAATTTAGACTGGCCTTATTTTTTAGAAACAAACAATGGAACTCTATGCAAATATGACTTTTTGGAAGAGAAGTATAGTGTATTATTACAGTGAACTGGAGTGTGAAGAACTTGATTTGAAACCTGGGAGATAATGTGAAATAATCAAAAATTGCAAAACTGGGCTGCTTCTGAGTCTTAGAACACCTGATTTTGCATATAGAGTTCTGCTTATGTATGAGTGTGCATAGAAATTTCCTGTTGTCCATTCCTTCTCATTATATATTCATATGCATATATGTATGTATATATATACACACATACACATATATATATCCATGTTTAAAAATATAAAACATTTAAACTTACTGTCTTTATGCATACCTGTACATAATACATAACACAAACTCATATGGTGTTAACATTTGTTTATATAACCATCATATACAAATACTTTTTATCATATGAACTGAATCCTTATAAGTATGCAATTGGAAGATAGCTTTTATTCTTCTTTGCTTTCCTTATGTTATAAGCAACAGGAGTATCTGTCTTTGAAGTTTCTTTAGTTCTAAGTTCACTGCCAGAAAAACATAAATTTTCTATTCGTTTATTTCCAACACCTTCATAATTGGCAATGATTATTGCAGGCTAAAACTGCAAAATTACATCATGGAGCATATTGTATATTTTTTCCTAAAAAAAGCTAAACAATAACAGCAATGAGACCCAAACCATTTACCATCTCAAACTAAACTGATTTTTGATTTTGCTTTTGTATTTAAATTTATGGACTCTAAAGAAGCTGAAACACTTCAAAGGGGCAGCTTCTTAAAACCACATGACTCCTGAAGCATAAAGGTGATCACATGAATGATGAAGTAGTGCAGACATTGGTGGGAACAGCATCAAAGCATTGTTATTACAAATGAAAAGGGAGGGTAAATCACAAATTTGAAATATCTTCAAAGTTGAAGATATTTTTGTAAGATGTGAGTCATAGAGGAAGAACTTGCAACTAAGATAGGTAAATCTACAGTGAAAGCCTTGGCATCTGTGGAGCCGAGATTCAAAGCACACTTACTAAATGATGCATTCATTTAACAAGTTTACTAAGAGATAACATTGTGTCAGACACTGAAACCTCCTGAGAAAACAAAATAGAAACCATGGAACTTATATTCTCATTGGGGAAATAGGAAAATAGAAAAGACTTTGCACTAAGTTGAGGTGTTACATTCTTCAGCTACTCAGCTTTTCTCATTCTATCGTATACTATGCATAGTTGGTCTTTTTCTGAGTTGAGGCATACTCCATGCCTTCAAGTATTTTTTCAGAATATGGCTGGCTTTTCTTTTATTACTTTTTAACTTAATATTCTTTTGTTAAACTGTGATTTGAAATTTATAATTCAGTCACCTAATTACTACTAGAATCATTATTATTTTTCCAGAATAAGACATTAGTGTTTTTAAAAGTTAATTCACAGGTTGTGTTGTGGTGATTAAGGTCTTGCCCTTGGGACACAGATCGATTATGACGTGTAAAGTGTTCTAATACAGGCTGGTTTTGTTACTTCAGCTGCCTTTTCATATGTTAGGAAAGATGGGCAGAAATTTAAAACTAAGAAAATTCTCTGCGTTAGCTGATTGCTTCTTTGGCTGCAGTTTCACAAGTCCAGCTCTCAGCCTCACTCATGGAACAGTTACATCCTGGGATGGTTTAGTCGGTAAAACTCTGTTAAAATGCAAATTGGATACTGTTGAATAATGGGAATTTAATTAAATTAATGGATCATCAATTTACAGTTCTAATCCCTTTTGACTTGTTTCATGTTCTTGGTGACTGTCAGATTCAGTGTGCTTTTCAGAATGAGACCTGGGCCCACACTTCAGAATTCCAACCTCCACTGGTAAAGGCCACCACAGTTGCTTGAAGTTTGAGAGCTAATTTTAACAGCTTTTCTTTTACTGACCTCTGACATGATTAGACCTGACTAGATCTGAAATTCCTAATCGGTTGTTGTGATAGTGTGCTTGTTTCTGTGATTTCAGGCCTCTCTCTCTCTCTTTCTCTCTCTCTCTCTCTCTCTCTCTCTCTCTCTCTCTCTCTCTCTCTCTCTGTGTGTGTGTGTGTGTGTGTGTGTGTGTGTCTGTGTGTGTGTGTGACTGAGTGTGTTCTGTGTGTTTCCATTGCCTTTGGCTGATTGTTTCTAATTTCAGTAGATTCATGGCCATCCTTTGAATTTCAAAGTCTCTTCCAATTCTAAAATTCATGGTTTAGGGGTTATCTCGATAATATACAGTTTCTTTTTGCCACAGTAATGGAGATTCTGTGTCAGTGAATCAATGAACTTGTAAATATAATAGAAAGTACAAAAATATAGATTGTACAGTAATTATTTTGGTTAGAATACTGGGGAATTTTGAACTATGATTTTATATTATTGTTGTTTTATTTGTATTTATTTAGACATGGCCATTAATAAATTGAATATATTCATAATGTAAGTATTAGTTTTTTGTTTTTTGTTTTGGTTTGGTTTTGTTTTTTTTAGGTTTTTAAAGACAGGGTTTCTCTGTGTAACAACCCTGGCTGTTCTGGAACTCACTTTGTAGACCAGGCTGGCCTTGAACTCACAAAGGTTCACCTGCCTCAGCCTCCCCAGTGCTGGGACTAAAGGCCTGTGCCACCATGCCCGGCGTAACTATTAGTTTTTATCCCATAAAAATAATTGACATTTAGAAAACAGTAATTTAAATATTTACCTATAATTTAAACTTTCTGAAGCTTAATCAACTATTACTTTTTAGCCTGGTTTTCATGAAAATTTCTAAAAGGTAGCGAAATATTAATAATTGTCCATATGACAAGATAATTTATAACAAGAGACATATCTTTAGTTGTACATTCTGAACATGTAATAATTAAGTGCATTGCTTAAATTGGTGATAAACATTTTTCTTAGTTCTTATATTCTTAACAGGAATATATTTTAGAATAAACTAGTTTTAGAAAATAACACTGACAAAATTAGTAAGTTTTCAAAAATTGACTCTTAGATTTCCATTTATGCGATGCTTTTTAATTTAAAAAAATCTTTCACTCGGCATAGTCATACATACTTTTCATCTTAGTACGCAGGAGGCAGAGGCAGGTGGATCTCTTTGAGGCCATCCTGATATACAAAGAGAGTTCCAGAACATTCAGAGAAACACTCTCTGAAACAAACAAACAAATAAATGAACAATAAAAAATTTTTCTTCCCAATACTCTGAAGTTTTCTTCAAATTAAATTAAATTGTTTACCTAATATTTCTAAGATTAATTTTAAATATTATAGAAAATACATTTACAAGGAACTTATTTCTTTTTCCATTTTTAATCAATTTTTTATTTTCTCTAGATGGCATTTAGATGCCTGATTAAAAAACTGAAACTGTAGGGGGAATTAAGATATACCTAAAACTTAAAAGAAAAAAAAAGGGAAGAGGATGGGGGATGAGGGTGGGAGGGTGGGACTGGAGGGGGGAATAGGGAGGGGACTGTGATTGAGATGTAACTTGAAGAAATTAAAAAAAAAAGGAAAAACAAACAAACAAAAAAACTGAAACTAGGTGGCTGGAGAGATGGCTTAGCGATTACGAGCACTGGCTGCTCTTCCAAAAGACCCAGATTCAAATCCTAGCACTCACATGGCAGTTCACAGCTGTCTGCAGGTGGATCTCTATGAGTTCAAGGTTAGCCTGGTCTAAGAGAGGCCAGGATAGCTAGGGATAACACAAAGAAACCATGTCTCAAAAAACCAAAACAAACAAACGAAAAAAACCTGGAATTAATTCTTATTGCATGCGTATATATAATGATTTGTCCAGATGATTCCTGCGTGTGTTTTCCAAGCTGTTTGTTCCTGGACAAATACTGGTGTGCTCTTTCTTCCCAGAGGAAATACACCTCTGTTGGGCCCAGCATTACTAAGCTGCCTTTAGTTCTTTTTGTTGGTTTGAGACCTAGAGGTCTTTACCTTCAAGTTTGTAATATTTGTTGATGTCATCCTTGTTTAGTTCATATTTGGGCAGTCATATTGGTAAGAGTTTATGGATATAGCTTCTGATATTACTAGGAAACATGATCTCACAGAACACTCCCTGATCCTTATGAACTATCTACCTCCTCTTCTTCAATGTTTCCAGAACCTTGATAGGAGGAAATAAAAGAGAGAAACTTTGTAATTAAATTACAATGTGGAAAATAAACAAAATCAAAAACAAACAACAACAGCAAAGAAACTGAAAAACAAAAGGTAGATATTAAGTAAAACTGTGTTGTAAGAGTTCTTTAAAAACTGAAATATGATCCACGTGAAATATGATCTCCAGGACCTCAGAGTTCATTTTCATTTATTTTTGTAACTCCTGCACACTTATTTTCTTTAAATAAATTAATGAATCTCAAATATCACCAGTATCATATTTGTTCAACAAATGCCCTGATGCTTTGTGGCAAGTGGATGATAATATGTACTCAGTTCTTCGGTTTTATAGTAAGCAGGGCACACCAGGATTTCAAGAGCTGATTGTTTCTTTTTCACTTTCTGTTACATAATTACTAAGGAAAGAAGTACTTAAGTTTTCAAAATTTATAGTCGACCTGAGAATTATTTCATAATAAACTCCACAATATAAACTGTCCTTATATTTCTTATAATGTCCTTATTTTTATAGTATATTCCTTACACTTCCTAATATTTGTATTATATAAATATAAATATTGAATTTGCTATTTGGTTGTAAAAATATTAACTACTGATAGTTATTTTGTCTATTATTCATTTTTAAATTTATTTCTTTGGATTTTATGTGTATGAGTATTTTTCCTACATGTATATTTATTTGTCTGTGTGCATTGTCCTCAGAGGCAGAAGAGGGTGCTAAAACCTGGTGAACTGTAGTTACTGGCTGTTGCTAGCCACCACATGGGTGATGGGAATCAAACCCAGGTTTTCTGTAAAAACAATGAATGTTCTTAACCACTGAGCAATCTCTTGAGACCTCTGATAGTTATTCTTTGTAGCAAGTTTTTATACAACATTAAACAATAATCATGTGTCTACACTCCTAGTATATGTTTATTCTTAAGAGGTAAACAGAAAACAGATCAATTAGGAATAAAATGTGACACTTCATGAGAATTTATCCTGGACTACAGTTACTCTCAGACTTTAATATATAGTTAATAACAAAATATATATTAAACAAAAGAACAAATGATATTTATAGTCAATAATTAAAGTTTAATTAATGTTATCAGTTCATGTTACAGGTTATATAATATACAACATTTTAGGTTATGAAGATGAACAACTGCATATTATTCATTTATAAAGTTAAAAGTTAATGTTAAATTCACTAAATTAATGATAAATTTTAACTCCATTAATATTCATTTGATAGTACACTTTTAAGTGATGTTAAGAACCATAAATAATTTTTAATATCATTAGAACCTAAGCCATTGTCCTACTTTGTAAGTCAATACCACAAATCTTAGCCATCACCATAATAGATGAATTCAAATAAACACGGTCATGTAATACATCGAAGTAATCAATGAGACAGACATTTCAGGTCCAGCTTTTCACTTCTTAGCTGGAAAAGTGAAATGTATCCTTTGTTTTTCTCATTCATCTGCCCAGGCAGAATGACTTCTCTTTCTTAAATAAAAGTAAAAATAAAGAATCAGACAGAAGTACAGTCATACCATAAGATTTACTATAAGCTGTATAAGATGTATAATAAAATATAATATTTATGTGGTAATTTAGTAACTTCTTGGTATAAAATTTAAACTTGACCTTTCATTTAAATTGAACTTTTAGGAATGTGATTAATTCTACTGAATGGTTGCATGAACAGAGGGACCCCTCTAGCCCCTAACCACTAATCTCTTTGCTGATGTGTGAAATTTACAGTAGGCTTGAATTAAAATGCAGATGCTCCTGAGGAGGCTGACAGCTTTAGACCCTGTGAGCTTCATACTTTAGCAGAAGAGTTAACCACAGGGTTTCTTAGGTATGGACTGAGAGAGTGTGGAAGGTGATTCTGAAGTGTTAAGTGAATATTGGATAGAAACAGTAACGCCCAAATAGGGGGACTTGATGACAATCTCTTCTAAAACGTTTTGTCTGTTTGAGCCTGTCCACACGAATCAGCAGGAAAACATGTTCTGTACTAAGACATAATCAGGAAAGGATGTTGTAGTTTTTGATGTTTTTGTCCTTTGGCACACTATTCTTTGTCACATAAGAGTTGTTTACAGGAGTTGGTATTTCAGGAAATAAAACCAGGAAAGAAGATTCAAGATTACAATGAGTGTTCTGCTTTAGCCTGTCCGAGCATTTTGGGTCAGTGTGCCTGGACAGGTCTGCCAGTGTTAGTCAGCATAAACATCTATTGTTCTGAAGATACAATGGCTGTATAGTGCTTGATTCTTGGCAAAAGGTAGAGAGCCAACACTAAATAACACAGTCCTGCACCCATGCGATTAAAGATTAGTCACGTTTGGGTATAGTCAGAGCTCTTTCCTCAGCTCACAACCTGAATCACTACATTTTTCCCAATTTCATTGTGTCTGCTAGAAAAAGCCAAAGCCCCAGTTACAGAGGAATGGTTGTACAAAGTTGGAATAGGATGTTAGCAACATAAATACTGACAAAATTAACAAAAGGAACAGCATAACTTCTCTCTCTCTTTTAAGAGAAGGAAGGAGGGGTTTATTTTGGCACACACTTAACTTCTCTTAATTTTGGAATTCCTGTGTGTGGGTAAAGCAGTGTGTAGAAAGGTAAAACACACTTTGCAGTTCTTGGATTACTTATGCTAAAATACATTATTTCTTGTTGTGTGAACGTTTCTGGTAAGATGTAAACAAAAGTCTCCTTATCTTAGGACACCAACAACAGACCAAAGTAAGTAATGATACTAGTCAAGTCTAGCTTGGAGAACCGATGTGTTTATTGGTCTGACTCACAGTGTGTAGGTAAGGCATACCTTCAGGAACTTCAGTGACCACAAAACACCTTTCCCAGTGAAATAATCTCACCACAGCTGTAAAAATGGAACCCTACCATTACAGTTAACTTTCCACACTAAATTTTTTTATCGCCTCCCACGACCCCAATATCATTTGTAGCTGGAGTAATAACACATAGTCAAGAGGGAAGTATGGGAAGAAGTGACTGAAATCACACATATATATGTCATTGCTGTGTACCACTCAAAGTTTCTTCATGGTAATAAGCCACCTGGCAGGCATAGGCTTGTTTACTATAACATGCCAATCAGATTGGCAGACTCAAAAGTAGCATTGTGCTCACAGGCTTCCTTAAGCTGAAGTGGCATTGGAACATATCTGCTTTTTCTAAATCAAGTGTTATGTTGTCACTGACTGTGTTTTATTCTTCAGCTTGACCCAGTGGGTATATACGATCATAAGGGAGCAAACTTGAATAAACTCATCAATTCTTATTCTGATAAAATCTTCATAGTTATGAGCTGGGACATGGTAAATAGGTTCACTCTTTTGAGTGGGATATTTTGTTTTCTGTATTTCATGTCTTCCATACTATGTCTTAAATTTGGCCTTTTGTGTGATTTTTGTGTATGGTGTATTAAAATGCTACTTTACTATGAACGCTTTGGACAATTAATTCATACTTTGAGATAAAAATCTAGTTATCTTCTCATAATAAGATCATTTAAATATATTTCCATTACTTATAAAGAATTATAATTAATATTGCCTTGCCTAAATAGTTTATATGGCATTATACACATGTTGATATTATGACAAGCCCATACATTGCACTTACCTTAATATGAAGATATTCATTCTTGACCACATGATTTTAACTTGTTTCTAATTTTAGAGAGAGAATCTCAAAAGAAAACATATAAAGTACATTCCTCAGTTTATCATGTTCCATAATTTAAGAGACATTTACATTTATGAGTAATTGGTGAAAATTAGAAAATTAGAAATAGAAATGAAGGTCAACAGATTATTATAATGATACCCATATACTTTACTTACTTATGTAATCATGAATAAATACAAAATTACAACACTATGCAAAGACTTCAAACATATACTTTTTTAACATTAAATATTTTGTTATTTATAAGTTACTTTAATATATTCTGATGATTGTAATGTTTTAATGAAATAGTTGTAACAGGTTTTTAAACAGTAACTGTAACTTATGGATAGCCATACATTCTTATAATAGAGTTGTTTCATATTCAAAGTGACATATAGAATTGTGTTGTAAAATGATTGGAATAAAACTGTAATTATATAATTTGTTCTGAAATTAGCCTAGAATTATATTATAGTTTGGGATTCTTAGACTAGCTCTTGGAATGTAAAAGAATATATATGAGCCTTATGTGGAACATACATGTTTGTTATATGAACACAACACAATGAAAATGAGTAAACTTATTTGTAAATGTGAAAACAAACATCAAAGGGCTTTGACTGATAATAACATTCAAAAGAATTCCCACTAAATATCCCTATTTTAACTTTACTTCTGTATTATTCCATTTATTCATCATTGCCCAAAAACAAAGCCCTGGGGAAAAAATAGCACTCCTAAAATAACAACAAAATGTATCTCATCATCTATATTCTTGTATTATTTGAAAACACAGTATTTTAATAGTTGTACACATTTGTCTCATTAGTATATTATGGCTACCAAAAATAAATCCCGTTATATAATTCATTTGCTAAAGTTATAGTTTGTCTGTTTTAGTGGAGCAGGGGTGCATAAATCAGAGGGTGCATGAATGTATTTTACATTACTATATTCATGCCACTTCATAATAAAACAGTGGGTGGATAGCTGTTTGGAAAATTATGTATCCTTATGAGATTTTAGGTTGCATCAGATCAGAGGTATTTCCTGTTTTGTTCCTACTGTGTCCCCAGACTTCATGTCTTGTGCAAAGTAGTCATTCAATAAATATTTGTTGAATAAATGAACAGTGACTTCCTGTGAATATTTTAAACAAATGATACTTTAGGGAAATATTATTATATACAAGTTAAGAAAATAATTCAAAAATCAAACAGCTCCCACCTAGCATGTCATTTCTGGTAATTTTCCATGAGCTCCTTGATGTTTTTTGTATTTTGGAAGGTTTCACATTTGAAACATGTGCAAGGTTATGTATAGATTGTAAAGATTTCATGAGGAAGTATGCAACTGTGCATACACAAACATGAATAAAACCTACTGAGTGTGATATAAAGATCATAATTATTAATTATTACAAGTATTCCTAAGATCCAAAAAATATATGACATAATTTGGAACATTATTTGCTGATCTACAATGTTCTTGCTTTGCCTAAACTGAAAGTTGCTGATTTTAATCAATTCTGGTGACATTTTAAAAATATATTTATTTTAATATGCAATCGCCTATGCATAATTTGTGAACTGCATCTCTAAAATCAACTATTACATTACTAAAAATCTCTTTGATTAATTTCCTCTTTTAGTAGTTAATAATTTTATCCCAAAGTCAATAATGCATGCAATTCTTACTAAGAATTTTAGAACTGCAATGAACAAATGGATTATTTCATACTACAGATTAAAAATGAGGGACAAAGGAACATCCAGTAAAGCTTAAACTTGTACTAGCATTTGCTCATGCTGATCTAATTACACATGCTTTTAAGATTTGAAATGGCTAATATTGATATTCATGTAAAATTTATTTCTGGGTGATTTATATATGAAACTATACCTAAACCCTATCACTGCATGAGGTATACCTTTTAATTGAATGAAGATGTATGGTAGCTTAAATACAATTATAGATTTCTGATAACCTGTTAATGTATCCATTGGAAATACTCACTTCTGAGACATTTTATTTCCAATTTCAGAAATGAATAATATAAACATCCATCACAGATAATAAAATAGAACTAAGCTCCTATTGTTGAGCACAGTAGCTACCTTGAGTTTGATGCTTCTAGTTAAACATAGAAACATTTCTAAATAGAGTAATTATTTTAATAGAGCCAACAGAACTTGGGAATTTTGAAAATCCAGTTTTCTTCTTTACAAATCAATGATGATAACCATAGCCACATAGATTTTACTTCTCATTAATACCGTCTTTCACTAATTCCATGTTGGTCCTTCATCTAAATGCTACAACGGGAGCATTTCTACAATTGTACAATGTACAATTCTACATGAGCATCAGAACATTTCCAGATCTAAACAATGATTGATTCTAACTTAATACTTTGTTGCAAGAGACTAACTTACATCAAATTTATTTGTCCTTTTTTTCTTCCATCATTATGAAATGCTACTGTTTTGTAATTCTACATACTCATAGGTCTATGCTATGTAGTATGTGCAGTAGTTTTACACTGAGTGATTTAACATATATAAACTTCATCTGAAACATTTATATACATTCTGTTTTCCTTCACTTGTATGCATTGGTATCAATAAATTGTGATGTTTTAATAGGCACTTCTTTACTGCTATAAAAATTTCTTTAGAATAACACCTCTTTAAATGATCACAATATATATTGCCACTAGTGCTTCATTGGAACTAAACATAAATGGAAATAAAACAAAGTAAAAACCTCATTGTTGAAAACCAGTTGCTACTGGCCTAATTTACTTCATGGCTTCTTAACTCCTACTCTAATGCCTGCCAAGATTATTCAAGCAATTGCCTGAAAACCTTTTATTAAACCATAACTGCATTTTACTGCCAGGCATATACATACCTGGTAGCTGAGCCCAGCAATTGTTTTCCTGACTTTGTGGCCTTGATGGTCAATTAGGAGGTACAATTGAAAATCCAGATTTCACTGACTCAGAGTGACTTTTAATTACTCCAAAACTTTGCCTTTATCAATTCTCTCTGACAGGGAATATTCTTCTCTAAAAATCTGTTTGAAAGGGTGCTAGATAGTCTGTAACATACAGGATGGTTACACTTTAGATTAATTTTTTTTCATTGTATTGAGACCTTCGTTTCACTAAATTAGAAATGCTTTGTCCAAAATAAAGATAATCTTTCAGATTTGCATTCTTCAAATAGAGTTAGAACTGAGAATCTTCCAAGAGCGCAGGACATAACATTGCAGTAATTAGTAACAGTTGTGAGACATCCTTGTTTCCTGTTTCATGGACTTTACATAAGACTCCTACAGTAGCTGGCAAGCATAGGTGAATATTGCGTATCAGAGGCTACATTCCAGACTCAACAAATATAACTCATGTGTCTATCAAACTTACCCCTTTTGGGATAGTTGTTCTCCCTTTTAAATATTAGCTAAAATGAAAAATCCAATTAATTAGCTTAATAAAAACTATGTGAACAGTTAGAATTAATCATTTCCTTTCTGCTTGTGTCCCTGAATGATATTGAACCAGTCGGCTGTTGTCTTTGCTATGCTCACACATAGAAAGTACTCAGCCCCATTCAGGAGAGCACTGAAATGCCCTACATTCTTATGGAAAAGCACAACTTCCTTGGTAAGTAATTAACTGTCATTCAGCCTTCTGGCCTCTTCAGGAAATTACTACATTTTTCCGAGTCCAGACTCTGCTGCCCACTTGCCTGGTGAGAATCAATTCTCTGCCACCACACCTTGCCTACAGAATGCTTTCTTGGGGCTGGAGAGATGGCTCAGCCGTTAAAGGCTAGGCTCACAACCAAAAATATAAGAATGCTTTCTTGGAAACCGATTTTTATTTTGAGCTATCATTCTCTGGTCTTTCAAATGGATAGTAATAATAGCATCTAATTTTTAAAAGATGACCAATAAGTGAAATGACGTTTATTGGTGTGTCTGAACAGAGAGATGAGTATGTGTATTCATTCTTTAGATTTAAAACTTTGCTGACACATGAAGACATGGGCATTTATATTTTTATGACCTGTGTTGTTCTGCTTTGAAGGTTCCACAGGGGTTGCAATTTTATCTGTCTACCTGATGCAAATCTGTGACTCTAGTAGAAGCCTATAACTACTAGACATTTACAGATTTGTTTTATACTAAAACATTTCTTTTCACCATTCTAAGAAAATTTTATTCTTGACTAAATATTTGTAATCACTCCTTAAATTGATTTGGATTAAAAAAAATACACTAATTACCTGAATGCTTGATATTTTATAATTATGAGTGGTTTATTTCAGAAGTCTAGGATAATTCTAATTCCCTAACTAAATATATGTCATAAAGCAAGAAGTTGTGTGTATGAAGGGAAAGGAAAGGTATCATCTCAGAAACTCCAAGACCAAGTTCTCGACATAAACCAAATTTATTTACCCCAGATGGACAGAGGGCAGGGAATAAAAGACGAAGACAGGAGAAAGAGAATGAGGAAGAAGGGGAAGAGAGCAAGGGAGAGAGAGTGGGGTTATTTGTCCTGGGGTAAGACAAAAGATTGTCTCTGGATAGAGAAGAGACAGACTTGGCACATAAGAAAGTGGCTGTTTACAAAGGTACAAGAGGAATCCCTGTGTTAGCATGGCCTGTTTACTTTTAATTGAGAATGTTAATTAGGTGAGCCAAAGAGGACCTTTGATTGCTGGACTTCAATACTTTGATAGCTGGACCTTGGTGGTTAGCCTCAGAAGGAGGAACTGGCCAAACAAGGGAACAGACCTTGGTGGCTCGCTTTAGGAATGTAACCTAAGGGTTTTTAGCAAGGCAGAGGGAAAGGGGGAGAAGGGCAAGGCCTGCCAGAGCCATGTTTACCCTTTTTGTGTGTCAGCCAGAGTCCTTTCGTCACGACTATACGCCAGTGAAAATTAATATCGTCACAACTTTTTATTTCATAAAGAAAAATATGAATAAAACATTCTAAATGAAATATTCTTACTAATAACTGGCTTTCTCCCACCTGGAGGCTTTTTCATTGTTGGTTTTATCCTCTACTTGAGGTGCCTAATATAAATTTAGCTTTTCAACATTACTTTTTAGGTTAGCTGGGGTATCCAAAATTCAAAATGTTCATAATACTGTTCCTCAGTCCACACTGGGAAGGTTCATAAACCTGTTAGAACACTGGCTTTGTGATATGTGTCAAAGGAGGAGCATCCGGTGTTTTTAAGGGACTCACCACTGAGTATTAAATAGCTAGTACAGCTAACACTGTGTTCAACTGTAGCAGAGCTGGAAGCAGCAGAACACTGTGCGGGTTGTCGATTCGTTCCTTCGGTATGTGCTTTACTTCCAAAATAGATTCTGTCCTTTGCTGTAGTGTGTCTTCAGTACATCAAGGAAAGTGATTTAATCTTTAAACCAATTGAAATTAACTGTATTTTTTTCTAAAACTGAAGTCCTTCAATGACTAATACATGTTTACTTTTAAAATTTTTTGTTTTTGTTTTCTTGTCTATTCATTTCTCAAGACAGGGTTTCTATGTATAGTCCTGACTATCCTGGAACTTACTCTATAAACTAGGTTGGCCTTGAACCCAGAGAGCTACCTCCCTGGGGCTCCTGAATGCTTGCATTAAAAGGCATTGTGCCACCATGCCTGGCTTATTTCCTTGTTTAAACCTAAACATTCTTCATTTTTTAATTTTGTATTAAGATTTAACTATTGATATATACTGTAAGAAAGAATTGAGCATTCTGAATGAAAAGGTATATCTCCTCTGATGGGGAGGCTGTTTACCAAAGTAAGTACAGTAAATATTGGCTTAGCTACTATGGATTATATACTTATGATATAATTTTAAAAATCATAAAAAATCATTCATTTTAATAAAGTTTAAAATAAAACTAAGAAGCCTACAGAAATTAAAAACAAAATGGTGGATTTTTCAAGCTGTCTTACACATACACCTTGAGCAAATGTATCTACTTAATATTTTAAGGAGGCATTTAAATATTTTTACTATTAATTTATTTTAAGTTTTGAAACAAGATCCCATTTTATATCCTCGGCTGTTCTTTTAAAATATATATTTTGTGAGTATGTGTGTTTTACCTTCAAGCGCATCTGTGTACCATTTGCTTGCCTGGTGCTCATAGAGGCCAGAAGAAGGCAGTGGGTTCCCTGAGACTAGTGTTACAGATGATTGTTGTAACCTCTTTAGCTGTTCTTGAACTTAAAAGCCTTCTGCTTGTCCTCTCAAGTGTACCCAAAGGCTTGGCATGCGGTACATATTTTGTTCTGTTTTGCTTTTGTTTTTCAAGACAGGTTTATCTGTGTTGCCAGGGTGGCCTCAAACTCAGAGATCTGCCTGTCTCTGCCTCCTGAATACTGGAATTAAAGCATAAACCACCATGCTCATCTTATATGTTTGAATAATTATTAATGATAAAATACAGTTATGATTATTAATTATTACTTAGATTTATTATTGTTGTTCATAAAATCTTTTTATATAGGCTAATAAAAGAAATGGAGGTAGTATCCAGATAGTGTCCAGATTTTAAAAATTTGAAACTATGCTCTCTTTTCACACTTGTAAGTTGTATTTAAGTACTTAACTTGTAGACAACTGAAAGTAAAAGTTTCTGGAATATTAGAAAAACCTGGGTTTGGGTACCCTTACCCCCCCAATAAAGAAGAAAATTTCAAAAAGCTAAGAAGAGTTGTAGAGAGGAATCTTGATTGTTTTCCCCCCTATTTATTTACTTAGTTATTTTCTTTGGTTTTCTGGTACAGGGTCTTTCTACTTAGTCCTGGCTGTCCTGCAACTCACTATGTAGACCAGGCACTCCTTGAACTCACAGAGATCCACCCGGCTCCATCTCGAGTGTTGCGGTTAAAGACATATGCCCCTATTATTAAAAGGGCAAGGAGTTGAACAAGATCTGGAAAATGGCTATCATAAAATTTTCTTGGGTTTTTACCCTTTAGAGAACATTTAGACTTTGAGGATTGCATCCCTAAGTTTAGAAATTGTGTATGTTGTGACACTGTAATCAAAATAATGTGTAATAAAAATGGGGAGAAGTTTTTAAATGATAGAGTTAGCAACACTTAGGCATTTTTGCAGAAATTGCTTGGACTTTTTTTGTGGAGCCAGTATTGAACAGAATTTCTGCTGATTATGAATACTTGTTAAAGAGTTGTTTGCCAAAGCTAAAGTTTCTGAATGTCATGGTAGTAGAGGGCAATCATGGAATGTATTCATGCTAACCAGTAGACACAGGTAGGGGAGAAAGTTGCAGATTGTTAACTTACCCTTGATTTTTAAGACCTTGAATAAAAAATGTTGAGAGAAAAGGATGACCTATATATGCTCTGAGAAAAATAAACGTATCAAACAATACAAAATTACTTGATTTGGAGACACACTTGAAGTATATTTTACTACTTTTCAAATAGCATATTTTGTCATTATTTCATGAAAAAGTCATGTGTAAAGTAGCTTCTTAAGTGTGCTTGCTTATTTTCTGGCAGTCAGAAGTCTGTCTGGAAGCCCCTCAGGTCAGCATTTCTGACTTATTCTTTCTCATGAGATTGTAGTAACACCTCTAGTCAGAGCTGTAGTATCACATAAGAGACATTCAGTCTAGAATCCTGATTCAAATTTATGTGATTATCCAGTGGTCTGTAAGTCGACCCAACAGTACACAGACAAAACAGAACATTGAAGAAGCCACAGCCTTTTTATTGGTTCCCTGAAGAGTGGCCTTTTACCTCTTCCTCTATTTTTTATTTGTTAGAAATGAGTCCTGTTCAGCACTGAGTGGAATTACACATGGATGTGAAACTTGCAAATAGGAGTCCTTGGTGTCCCTCTTGAGGTTTTAACCAAAATGATAAGACTTGAGGTATTGATGGAGCAGAGATAGTAAAAAGAAAGACCCATTTTGAAGAAAATTTTGATAGACTCATGAGTGAAGGAAGACCTTTGATTAAAGAGTTTTTTCTTCTTTAGGCACTTTGTCTACCCTCCTCGGGCATCGCCTTTTCATTTGTAAGGGTATATGAAATGGTTATGCTAAACTGCAGTTATTAACATTTAACTTTCTTCCTTACAAATATTGCTGTTTCTGGAGTTGGGGAATCAGGCTGAGCACAGTGGTTATGAGTGCTACAGACAAGCTAAGAAAATTTATGAAGGGAGTATTGAATTTGACAATGGGTTTGGAGTCAATTTTCAGTGAATAGAGTAACCTGTACTGAATCAGAGAATAGATGGTATAAGGTAATTTAACCAATGCTGATATGGTTGGCACAGTGAGTCTGTTGGCAGGGAAAGGGAAAAAAACGTTTAATCAGTATATATTTAAGTGTGTGTGTGTGTGTGTGTGTTTCAGGTCTCTACCGTCAGTACTTTGTGTGGCGACTGTAGCAAAGTGAACGCAATCAAGGATTTTTGTGTGATGAAAAGCGGTTCTCCCTTCTGCTAAAATTGGAGACATGGAGACAGTGAATATAGGATTGAGAAGTTTCTAGAGTGGCAATCTGCAGCGTAGCACCGTGCCTCAAGCACTTCTTACTTGAATGAACTGTGTTTCAACACGTTTCTTAAAATACTTGTGACTCAATATGAATTATGGTTTAAAATTGGTAAATGAGAAGGAAAAACAAATACATATTGCACTTATAACAGGACAGAGGATATGTACTTAATAAGTGACTATGATTATTATGTGCTTTGTCTAGCTTAAAAATATGTATTTTTTTCTAAACAGGTGAGTTTTTTTTTCTTTAGATTTTCTAGTTCCTTTTTTGTTGACTAGGAACCTTAATCACTGGAGGTTTTTACTTTGATTTAGTGAAGCAGACATTTATTGACAATATTAGATGTCAAGGCTTGTGCTGGTTGATGGTGACATAAAGATGAATAAAACATGAACCTGTCCTTTTGGGCCTTATTATCTAGGATGTGAAGGAAGGAGAGTCATAAAGCAGGCTGGACTGTGGTAGGATTGTGAAGAGCGTGAGATGAAGTCTGGAAATGCTAGCAGTGAAGCCTATCCGTGCATATGTCAGCTACGGAGTGTTTTTTGATGGACAGAAAATAGTACAGGTCTGTAGTTGAGCCTCTACCTTACACAGTACAGCCAGAATACTTAATATTTCAGAAGACTGAATTTGAATTTTCAATGAAAATCTAAAACACTATGAGCAAAATTCTCTTGAGATATCCAGAATGTTGTCCTGACATTTTCACAGACTCTTCTTATTTGATTAATTTCTACATAGGAAAATGGCAAGGATGGAAAGATGCTGGGACATACTATCCTTTGCCTCTTTCCCATGTGCGGTTCTGGAGGCTAAATACATGCAATAGCAGATCTTTTGGTGTTATGATAAATATCACTTTTACATACTCTGATAATACATTTATGTACAGTATTTATTGGAGAAAGTCTACCTAACAGTTCCAAGCAGGGAAAATTATTAGAGGCATCTAATTATGTTGTGTTTGCTGCTTCTTTTCCTCCTTATGAAATGAATTAGGAAGAGACAGAAATGACTCCTCATCAGCATCCTGATAGATTTTCCTAAGAGAAAAACTACATCGTATATTCAAGCCTACCACAGGGGGTTACCAGTCCCTTATTAAAACATCACTATAATTCAGTTTAGGTATATTATATTTTATCTATTTATCTAAATATAGTATATCTTCTACAAAGAAAAACACCCTTCTCCTGCAAGATTTTAAAGTTGATGGTTAAATTCCTGTAAATACTTGTCCCCTTTTCATCCAATCATGCTTCCTAATCTCTTCATTCCATTTTTAAATTTAAAATGACTAATCTTCCACCAAAAACATTTGATGCTCATAGTAATCTATTTTATTTTATTTTAGGCTGGTTACCAAACGATTATAAAACACAAAAGGAGAATGAACGAAATATCTTCGTTGAGTTTTCTAATTGGAAATTCTAAAAACTCTTACTAAAGAAATGTTCCCATTTAATTTATTATTTATTTGTTCTATAGTTATGTTATTTTCTCTCACTTCCCATAATTTTTTAAATCTCTGTTAAAATAATATTTATTAGATTCATGAAACAATATAATAGATGAGATAAATTGGAGTATCATTTACAAAACTACTATGTTAACTATCCCAGAGAGGAGAAACAAGTTCCATCCCACATGAATGAAGAGTTCTTCTCTAAATGTCTGACAGAGATTTATGATTTATTTTCGGTCATTCCTCACTGCTCATCGAGGTGCTGCATCTTTCTTGAAGTAACAAAGAAGTGGTAGGACAAGGTATATGTCACAGGTAGATTTGGGAAGTATTAGCAAACCACTCTGATGTTTGAAAAATGATGAATTATAACCACAAAGCACAAGTTATCATGAATATGTAAGAAATGTGTCTTATCTTTTCTTTGTTTTGTCAAATTCCTGCCAAGGTCTTGTGTTAGCTTCTGCAATGATATAGTTTCCTTGAAATCTTAGTAATATCTCAAGGATTTAAGTTTCAGTTGGGTAATATTACATCAGGGATAAGTGAAACGTCTAAATTCTATTAACCTAATAGATTTGTAGACTACATGCAGGTAGTGTAGGAAACTATAGGGGTGATCTCATTCACTGTGAAACAAATCTGCAGATCGTGTTGTTCTGATGGAAAATGATTATTCACTTTAATCTCAGAAGACCTGACCTCGTGTATGCATTTTAGTTAAGAATTTAGACTTTATTCTACAGGATAAATCAGCTTCTCAACAAATTCAGGAAGGTTTGCAATATTACTGTTTGTCTTGTCTCAGGGGCAGGTTTTTTTGGGGGGGTCATAAAATGCCTCATAGTTTCATTGTCTTGTTGGTCAACAATAGCCAAATATACTGCTTCCTCTGACTGATGTGCTTCTAATTTAAGGACTTCACATTCTTTCTTACCATAATCAATCATCAAGAGATTTTCTTGTGTACTGATACTTTTTAAGTGGATGGTTCAGCTATCCCTATTCCATCCCATACTTTCTCTCTTTTCCCATCACTTCCACAGAGAAATTTAACACAATGAATCCATTGAAATGATTTGTAGGAATAAACAAAAATATATTGCTCCAAACCTTTCTGTTTCAAGTTTGAGATTTCATCATATGTTAATATATTCCTGATACATTCTAACAATTCTTTTTTGTTCTTTTAAAAATTGAGGCAGGGTTTAACTATATAGTCTAGAACTTGCTATAGAAAGCAGACTCAGAGAGCTCTACCTGTCTCTGCCTTCTGCTGAAATTAAAGGCACACACTAGTATGCCCAGTTTCAATCTACCTTTAGAAATTCCTACATTCATAGTTTCTCAGAAAATTTTAGCTTCATTACATCTAAACTTTATTGCAGCCATTGTTAGTAGCCACCATACAATATCATTCATTCCAAAAGTCAACTTCATCAGAAGCAGTTAATAAGGCTTCTTGTCATATCAGACTACTCCTGCTTTAATTTTTAATTTGACAGTGTGGTCAAGTGTTGTATGACAAGACTTTTCCTGGGGAAATGAAACATGTTGTCTACTCACTCCAGATAAGGAGCCCATGACAAACCAAAGTATGGATACCACCAGAGTCCAGTTTGATGAACCAATGAGTTTTATTTCAGTTACGTACAGGAACATGGGTGAGGGGTTACTTACAGGAGCAGAAACTTGCATCACGAAAGTCCATCTAAGCATGAGTGACAACTCATAAAGATAGAAACCTGTAGCCCACTGCACATCCTGTAAGTATCTCAACAGGATGGAGTGTCCTTTCCAGTTGCCTCAGTTCAGGGGAACCTCTTCCAGGGAGCTCACCTTATTTCTGTTGCTTCCAGCCAACTGGTCTACTCTTAGAGTTTTCTTTGTAACACTGCTTGCCTGGGTGGGAGTGACTCATCAGCTTTTAGTGTTTTGTTCTAGGGAGAAGCCTAGTTAATCTAGTCAGTTTCAGAGACTTCCTGGTGCTCTGTTGAGGTGTTTATCTTATGGGTTAAGGAGCTTCCCTACAAGACAGAGTGGGGCAACCTCAGAGGAGAATGATCAAGACATCAGATTATATTGCCTTGATACTTTGTTTCCATTACGTGGTAGTATTTATATTTCTAACACAGTAGCACTTTCTATAGATTATCATTGATAGGCATAATATACACACAGGACTTCATGCACTTGATAACTTACTGTTTCTATTATAACGATACTAACCCCATGTGAAATAAATCTCAGGATCAATGTACTTAGTCTAGAATGTCATGAGATGAGGAACTTGAACTGTGTACCCTTTTGCTCAAAGTAATGGAAGTCACTTTCCAGTTGGACCTTGCTGTTTTCTTCAGATGACCTCAGTCATTGACTAATGTAGCCCAGTCTAGAAGTGTGTGTAGGATCCTGATGCAGAAGCATAAAAAGGAATACATATTCACACAATCCTCTCCTCATTGAGATTAGGGTATTTAAGGTGCTGACTATAATTAAAATGGGTCTTTCAGTGGATCTTGGGGTTGATGACATTATATCCAGAATTAATATTATAAAACTTCTTTATGTTTGTTAATTTAAAGAACTTTATTCTGGCATGGTATATACTCATGTGTTTCTACTAAAGAAGTGACAAAAGACTAGTTATCTTCTAATGCTTAATATATTACAGTACTTCTCTTATAAAAAGGCTTGAAGAAGATGTTAGGGGTTTTCATCACTCTGACAGACAATAATTATCCAAATATGGACTTTGTACTTTTTACATATATTAAACTATTTTAGTTAATTTCTCCATAAAATATCTGAAGTCACATGTTTCATTTTTATTTCCTTATAAATTTGCTTGGAGAATAGAACATAAAATAATGATCACTTTCATTTGGAACAGTTTCCCAGAGCCTCTAAAATGTTGATGTATGTCAGAGTAAGTTTTATGGTCAATGAGGATATCTCAAAGCCAGAAGGATTAATGATACATTTTTTCCCTCGAAATTTTTAGATCTTTTGTTTAATTTTAAAATTCACAAGCTCACCCTGAATATTATTTGTGTAAGTAGATCTCTAGTGATGCCAGCAAGATTCTGGTAATAATGTTAGTACACTTTAAGTCTCTCACTGGATCACAGTGAAACAGGAAAGCCAAAGAGAAAGGCAGACCTAGAAATGGATAGGTCATGTCTCTGAGAAGGTAATGGGTGCTTTCGTCAAATGAGCTATAAAATGTATATTTTAAAGCTCCTTAGAATTAAAGGAAATGTCTTCCTTATATCAGGCATTTTTCATGAGGAACCTTGGTGCTCTCCTGACATCCAATCTCTTTTCCTTTTGGCCTGTTCTTGGTGTTTTCTTCTGAGTTTCTGAAATACTTTGGGAAATCAATATGGCACTCTTTGACTCTGATGCTGGGAACCAAACCCAGTTATTCTGCAAGAGCAACAACTGTGCTTACTTGCTGAAGTATCACTCCAGCCCCATCTTGTTTTATATATCCACTCATTCTTGTCCAAACATAAGAAACTCATGTAACTTACCAAAAGAAATGAACTAGTTAGCTAGGCATGGTAAGGCATGCATGTAATTTGCCACTAATGGAGCAGATCCAGGGGAATCAGAAGTGTTGGGCCATCTTGGGTTATGTAGCAAGGTCTAAGCCAGCATCGATAACACAGAGCCCTATTGTAGAAAAACAAAACAAACCAATAAATAAACAAATGAAAGAAAGGAGACTGCCTTTTAAAATAATTTCAAACCCTACCTAGGTATTTCAGAAGAAGACATATAGGCAAAAAAGTATGATAAAATGTGACATCACAAGTCATCAGAGAAAAGAAAATGCAAGCCAGAATTCTATTTTTTCTAAAGTTTAAAAGATTTTTATTTTCTATTTTTGAATTCTTTGTTTTGTTTTGTTTTTGTTTTTTGAGAAAAGGTTTCTCTGTGTAGTACTGGCTGTCCTGAACTCACTTTGTAGACCAGACTGGCCTTGAACTCACAGAGATTCCAGCTCCCTCTACCTCCCAAGTGCTGGGATTAAAAGCTTTTGTCACCATGCCCGGTTTTAAATAAGTTTTTAATTGAAATACAATTACATTTCTTTCTCCCCTTTCTTCCTTTATAGACTTGATAGACTCCAGGTTGTTATTGTTATTACACACACATGCATATGTAAATGCAGAAATATAAACCACTGAGTCTGCTTTTGTGTAAGTTTTAATCGCAGTAAGTGTAAAAGATACTAGTTTATTAGCTGAGAATTTTTAATTGTTAATAATAATCTATCTAATCATAAAATTCAAGTACATGCAACACTCAAGTAGCAATTTAATGGCTAAAATAATAACCTTCATTTGTTTCTGGATGCCAGGGCCTCATGGTGTATAATTGTCAATACCTTAATTAATACAGTGACCTAATTTATTGAAAGTCAGGGCTCTCTGAAACATTTCATGCATGTTTTCATCCTGATTAAAATTACCTATTGATTCCAAGTTATGGTGACATAGTGAACATTCAGAAACATTTTTAAAAATGAGAAGAATGGCAAATACAGGTGATCATGCTGTGATAGCATCATAGGGTATTTAGTGATGAATGTACTGGTATGTTACGTGGGCCTCTTCACATGCAACATGTGAACCAGAGGAAAACAGCTCAAAACTGGCTGATTCTGAAAGGCCAAGTGATGCCACCACAAACTGTGCTTGACTTTCATGTGAGGAAAAATGTTATAGTTTCTTGAGAAAAAAAGATGCTCAGGGCAATATATTGAGAGGCCATTAAATAACATTTAAAAAATTGCATGGAGAGGTTTATGCTTCAAAGAGATTACAATTCTAAGTAAAAAATGAATTCCCTTTACCAAGACCTTATAAAATGTCTTTTCTTTTTTTAACTATCAAGCAAAAGATAGTATAATATCCATTTTTAATAATATATTTTCTTTCTTAATGCAGATGTCTTGTGATAATTTTGAAAGTGTTGTACTATAAAATGTCTGTATAATAATGTCTGATTGAAAGGAAATGTGTATCTTTGGATCGATTTATATACTATTATCTTATTTTGTTATGTTTGACATGTTAATAAAACCCTAAACTGGAAACTATGGAAACTATAAATGTTTATTTTAAACAAGACACATGAAATAAATCAGCACACATATAGTCACTATATTAATGACAAACATTCTAACAAAGTTTTAATACTTTCCAAGATTCTTAATCTGTCATTCCTATAAAATAAATCTTGAGGATAGTTAAACCTTAGTTTAAAAGGTTCAGCTATCCTACTTGTATGGTTCTGCGAGCTGGGTTGTGTGATAGGTTTTCCATCGCAGTCAATCTGTGTTTGCTGGCTCTGTTTCCAGCTGGAGTCAAGCTATGAACAAAGACAACTTGCATCTTTCTGTAAAGGTTGGCAATTGGCGTTTCCTTGGAGGATAGGTGCTCCTGAATTGTCCTTACGATTCACAGATCTGCTACTCAGAAAGCTGAGCAAAGACATGATGTATTTACAGAAACACCAATGTATTTTTTAAACTGTGTGACATAAAACAGTTCTATCAAAGGATGAAAAGCGAGCCTTTTGCAGGGACCAAAAAAAGTGTCATTTGATAAACTGAAGCAATTAAACCATTTAAGAAAGGTCTTAATTCTTTCAAAGATGTTTTCTTAACTTAAGATTGTTTTGATGAGACATATCAGCTCCTGACAGCACCCGACCCCCATTCTACTCCAAATAAATGATGAACATTGAAGAATCTCTTTAAGATGGCTGTATTAGTGGCAACCTTGTCACTGGGCAAGAAAAATTCCTTGCTTCAGCTGTAAACAGAATGCTATCCAAAAAGAACAAAACTTGGAAGCAGGTAAGTTGACAGCCTAGCTCTGCCAAGACAGGGTGGACAAAACCTTCATAATCCTGCTTTACAATTAATGTCTGTAAGAGATACTGGCCCAAAGGCTGAAGACAGGTGCTCTAAAGTATGGAGAGAAATTGGGGACTGTCCAGGCAGCCAGTTGTCTGTCATTTCTTAGTTTGGGAAGGTGCTGGCTCTTCACTTCCTATTTATTCAAATATGTTTATCCTTCTCAGGTCTCTGATGTGGTTGAAGACTAGATAGTTATAGCATCACAGTTAAATTTTAAGTTGTTTAGAGAATAAAAGGATGTTCTAGGTCTAAGAGGATGTTTTTAAGTTGGTAATGCAAGTTAGGATGGAAATTGAGTTAGGTATAGAACTTTAAACTCATTGAGATAGATAGATAATAGAATATTAATCCCTGTTGCCAAATATGTATGGACTGGACATTGGGAATGTACATTATACCTTATAATTTTCATAATTGCAGCCTAATTATTCTTATTGTTTTGTATTGTATTTATTGTTGTAAGAAAAAGAGCTGTTTATTGGACTAAAAGGAGGAACTGTTGAGGAGAAAATGATCCAACTTAAATTTTTATGAAAAAGGAGATAAGAGGTTGAGGGGAAGAGGGTAGGAGGGTGGAACTGGGAGGGGTAAGAGGGAGGGGATTATGATTGAGATGTAACTTGAAGAAATAATTAAATATAAAAAAGAAAGAAAGAAAAAATCAGTTATAAAAAAAAGAAGGTAAAATTCTTTGAGAGATTTCCTGCAGTTTTTCTTAACTATAATTTTGTCAAAACATTTTGGACAGTCTTTTTTCTCCAGATGCTTTTTGAGTGTCAGTTCTTCATTTCATATGCACATCAGTATTTAGAATGAGCTGGTACTTGAACTGAGTGAAGTCAAATGTAACACAAGATAACCAGATAGCATAGTTTGTGACTTGATGGCAACTGACAGCAGCTGTCACCATAGTATCTTAAGTGAGATGTTCCCTGCAGTCCCCAAATTTTGTACACTTTGAATAGCAGAGGTAATCAAAGTGGCAGGTGCAAAGACCTGAGATGTATATGTCTACTTTTGTGCTCCAGTCTCCAATTACTGTCCCATAACCCTTAGCAACATACATACATACATACATACATACATACATACATACATACATATATGCTAGTGTATTTATTGCAATCATGTGTTTTATTATTAAATGTTTCAATAATAACCACATAAAATGACCTGGTGTATTTTCCCTTACTAATATATTTTTTCTTTCTAATATGTTCAATTATGCTGTCAAAGTCAATATATAGATATCATTTCCATTGTGGCACTATTACTTTAGAAATTGTTGCTTTTTTTCTGTCTTTTGGTTCATTGTATGCTCAGGATTGCTCAGGATTGTTCCTGGGTCTTGGTTCTTTCAATTCTGTTCTAATGTTGGTGCTGGTCAACCTCTGTCCAGACAGAAGCAAGATAAACAGAACAAGCATGTGCTCGTTTGGAAATCTTACCCTCTCTTTTCTATTGTGCTTCTAAACTAACCCCTTAAGAGTGAAGGGGAAGTTTTTAGAAATATAACTGGGTTTCTTCTCCCAGAATCTGAAATTCCAGTATCTCTTCCTCATATATTCTTTGTATCAATATCATGAGTGAAATAAAACTAAGCAGGAATATACTTTTATGGCTCCTGTGGTTTGTACTAAGTTGTACATATTTGATATGTAGCATTATAAATTTAAAAAGATTGTAATATTTAAGGACTTACTTTACTTTTCATATTTTTTTAAATCAGAGGAACATAGATTGACACTCCATCTGCTATCTTAAATCGTGTCTTTTGTAAAATGACCACTTTTGTAATTTATTATCTTTCTATATATTCCAATTATTAATTATCATTAGACATCTCATTATGCTTGGTTGAAAATAGTGTCCTGGAAAACTTTGCTATGTTAATTTTTAGCATTAAGACCGTAGATATGTATGAAATAAACTCTAAGTCAAGCCAAAGTTGAAGCAGAAATATTGCATCATACAATACAACCTTTGAAATTCTCTGTTGACAGTGAGGTCCCTGACTCCCTGTAGGTATTTTAGGCATTCAAATTCCATAATGGGCCATTAAGAAAGGTGTTTAATTGAGACCTGTCTAGGAGCTCCCTGCTTAGATGAGATAATTTCCAGAGGTGTGTTTTTTCACCTGCTTGGTTGCTACAGCATGCTAACTATAGTGAATTGTTTATAGTAAGATTGCCTTTACAGTATTGTGAATTACAAAGTATGACACATTGCCTTCATAACCTGAAAAGCAGAACATTCAAATATATCATAATGTACTCTTCTTCAGTAAATGTAGATTGACATAGTTCCTGCTATCTATTTTGATTTTTAAAAGTCTTTGTCCCCATCAAAGAGGATAATGTTTTCTCCATCTTGATTATTATAAAATTCTCATTGACAATGATAGCATTTAGAAGTTCTCAGAAGGAAATATGATTGTATTGGATTTAAATCAAACTCTGTAGTTGTGCTTATGGTATAAATTGTGTTTGGATATAATGTCCTAGCTGTTATTCATGAGCTAAGCAGGTAATTTGTTGTATAATTGCCAAAAGTGAAACTCAACCTGGGGCAGAACAATTCCTAACCATAAACAGTCTTTAGAAACACCCACACACCCACACATACACACACACACACACACACACACACACACACACAGAGAGAGAGAGAGAGAGAGAATGTTTAAATACCTGAGATTAATTTGGACTACTTAACAGTTTGCATTTTGATGTTAAAATAAGTATGGGAAAGTCAGAAATATTCTCCTTTGAATGCAATTTCTTTATTTTCTACAACACTTGGAATAACTTTAGTTCCCATTGTAGAATGGTTAATAACATAAACAAAGCTGTGGTCACTGAAATATATTGATACACTTTAAAGTTCTTTCAAAAATTCTATTTGGGAATTATCATCGTTGTTTGTTATTTTAACTTTTCCTTTAACTTATGAGGCACTCTACATTGCTCCTGAGGTAATAGATTCTAGGTTACTCTACCAAAGAAGCCAGTGGTTGTACCCCACACTTAGAGCGAGCATGAATAAAACAAGTCATTGGTATTTACTATCTGTGAAAATGAACACTAAAAATGTATAATGTTAGATGGGAATTATTCAGCATAAAAATTACTAAGGCCTTCTGCTTATGATTCTAAGAAGCAGATTATTTATCTCCTTGTTTAGTTGCTCTTACATCTTTATCACATGCAGACATGTAAAGTAAATGACAATTATAACAGTTTGACTTGTAATTGCGCTCCATCCTATTGACTAGCTAAGCTGCTGAGTCAGTATTCCGCTGGACTGATGAAATCCTTTACACAGAACAAACCTTGGGACTGGACTGTTCAGGCATAAACCTAGGCACAGTTTTTGTTTTGTTTTGTTTTGTTTTTAAAGCAATATGACCTCAGTAAGTACTCCAGCATCTCCATTCCTCAGTTTCCTCACTTGTAGTTAGGAATAAAATGGCTTCTTCTTAGGGGATCATCATAAGAGGGCTTCTGTCTTCTTCACTCTCAATAAGTTTCAGTTCATGTTCCTATTTCACATGGATCTATTTCTTTGGAATAGCTCCCTTGTATATTCTCTATGACCCATTATTAGCTTACTTACCCTTCTTGATTTGTGTTTCTAAAGGAAATGTAGTACCATAAATGACATATCAGAAGAATTGATAATTTTGTCTGAGTTTTAAATTATTATTTTTGTCACTCAAGCTTCTCTTAAAATTCTGATAATATTTTGAGATTTTTATGAATTTGTTTGGTGATATAAGAATTGAATCTCCTGGCCTAATATACTTTACCACTGAGTGACCTCCTTGACCACATATCTTTAGTTGTAAAGAGCAAAGGATTTATACTGAATATTGTGTATATAATATGACATCCATCCTTTTTAATTTTAAATTATCTATTTTTGATAATTGAGGTATAATATTTGCACAGGTTATTTATATACCTTTAGTTTAAAACTAATTGCTTTGATTTATGATTAAACACATCAATGGTGACAGATCTTATTTTATTCAAATTCTCTTGGAAATAAACTCCAACCTGGTAGCTTCTGGATTTCAAAAAAAGTTAACTTAAGGATACTTCCCCAAGAAAGTAGTCATGTAGAAAATATCAGTCTGTTTTGGGGATGAAAGATGTACTGCCCTGAAGCCCCAAATAGTAATCATTAAATTCACATTTGTTCCTAATATTGATAAACATTTACTGGATCATAACAGTGTCAGAAAGATGGCTAAATGGGCCCTTTATTCTAAAAAGTTCTCATTCACATTGCCATTCTAGATGATTTGTTTCCTAACAGAAATAAGTGTAGTCATTTAAAATGTGGAGATAGGCATGTTCCTTAGCCCACCATACCACCATGTTGCTTGGTAGTTATTTCAAAAGGTAGACTTTGGCATTTCTTTTTGCAATGGATGTTTAATGTAACTTTAAAATTAATAAATAAAGAAAAAAATAAAATAAATAAATAAATAAATAAAATTAATTCTGATATTAGAATTGGATTTTGTTATCTTGTCTCTGTGGAACTAATGGGGAGTTATGGGGAAGAATGAAGATACTGCAAATACCAGCTAAAATGCTGTCCTTCTCTTCAACTTCCCTCCACCTTCACAATTTTATGATTTCCCCCCATTTTTCTTACCCATATTAAGCTTTTCTCTTTGTTTTCTCTTCAGATTTATTTTTCCTCTTCCACTTTGACAAAATACTGTCAATAACAGTGATCTTTTTCATTGTTCTTGGGGCCCAGTAATCTGTATTTTAAATTACAGTTTAATACTTGAAAGTCACTGTGAGGCCCCACCACACTAATTCTGACAGATATCTTGCTGACCCTGCTTATCCAAGGAAATTTTGTTTTCTCTGTTTTTGTCTTCTGCATGCCATGATCAACTTAACATTTCAAAAGTATTGTGTTGATAGTGTAACTTCTGATTCCATCCCACTTTCTGCTCAGTGTCCCTAACTCTTAACATATGCCTAACACACAAGTTCAAATCATTTACAATTCATAACTCAACTTCCAAATACAAATCCCATCATTAAGAGAGAACAAGGGCCTTTCTTATTTATCGGATTCCTAGTTTTGACAAGAATCATTTTGGTTCTTTTCTTTTTTTTTTTTTTTTTTTTTTTTTTTTTTTTTTTTTTTTTTTTTTTTTTTTTTTTTTTTTTTTTTTTTTTTTTTT
>CAJQZJ010000592.1:161299-176547 GCA_907164525.1 Lophiomys imhausi
TTTTTTTTTTTTTTTTTTTTTTTTTTTTTTTTTTTTTTTTTTTTTTTAGGTTTTACGAGACAGGGTTTCTCTGTGTATCCTTGACTGTCCTATGCTCACTATGCTGACCAGGCTGACCTTGAAGTCACAGAGATCCATCTGCCTCTGCCTCTGCCTCTGGAGTGCTGTGATTTAAGGCATGTGCCACCACACCCAGCAATTGCAGAGAGCTGTGAACTGCCATGTGGGTGCTGGGATTTAAACAGTGATCTGTTTAAATACAGATTACTGGGCCCCAAGAACAATGAAAAAGATCACTGTTTAAATCCTTTTGAAGAGCAGCCAGTGCTCTTAACCACTGAGCCATCTCTCCAGCCACATACCAAATATGTATTACCTTTACTTAATTCTTAGACCACCCGGTAAAATAAGTATTGAATTCAGATGGATGTCAACAATAAGCTACAGAATATGCATATAGTTTGGCAACTCCTATACAACTGACCTAATGTTGACTCTTGCTTCCTTCAAAACTTACAGAGTGGTCTCCACTTATGCTGTTTCTTATAGATATATTCACCTTAAAAACTTTACCCTTGTCCTAGAGACAAAGCATCCAGTCATTATGTGTATTGTTGTATTTCATGTCATTTAAATTCACTTTTCTTTGCTTTACCTTCAAAACACTTTCTATCTATTTTAGTAAACCGTCTACATTATTTTTTGAACCTTCTGCTGATCCACATGCTACAGTTCTCCAATATACTCCCATATACAATCTCCAATTTTACGAACCCCTATCCCAGACCATTCTTCTCCAACTACCATTTCTTTCTGTTTTAATGTGAACAATTGTGTCAGTGCACATGTGTGTCATACAAAAATTTATTACCTATTTGAAAGTTTTAAAGAGGATTAGATTTTGTTACTTATAAGTCTCCAAAGGAAGACAGAACTATTTTTAAAAATATATGGCTGAAACATTCAAGTCCTTACTTTTACTTTATTTTTGTTAATATTTATTTCATACAATATCCATTAACATCAAATAAATACTCAAAGACAAGAAAGATCTTTGAATCTTGTGGTAACTCTTTAGTTTTCAGAATCAAGTTGTAGGGGAAAATGCTAGTGATATAGAATCAGTATGAGCGACAGTAGGACACAAACTGAAGGCCCTTTGCTGTTCCACTGGGAGTAAGATCTGCACACTCGCACATTTGAGAAATGCTGCAGATAGAATTTATATTGAAAATGTGGATATTTACATGTTTCAGATTTGTCAATTATAAGTGTTACTTTGAAAGTATGTGTGTCTCTTGGCCTTAACTCCTTTAAAACTCAATTTGCTTCAGCCCAGTGTTTTTTCCATCAAACTTTACATCTTATAGAATGGTGACAGGAGGGGCCTGTGTATACTCAGCAATTTTTCACTTTGGTGCCCTGATCTCTCTCCTTAAACACTAACTATACCATATAGAAAGGTCATGAATAGGGGCTCTTTGATGTACAATTACATTGGGGAAAACATTTTGGGGAAATCTGTTACACATCTCTCTGTAGGACATAGATTGTGCCTCATTGTTACTATGTATGCCGATGACTATGAAATAGTCATTAGCAATTCATACGTGTAGTGCATGCTGTGATATATGACTTAAAACATCTTTACTCTTTTTTTTTCTGTTCCTTGCTCTTCCACAGGATTGTTTTATAAAAGTTTCAAAGTTCCTTTTACACAAATATGAGTTTGCTTAGATGAGTTACATACATTACAAAAATTGTCATAAAACATTCATTCTTGAGGAACAAATATACAGACAGTTGGCAGAGATTAATGTTCATATAAATGACAAGCAGCCCAGTCATGAGTATTTTTATGTGTTTATTTTATACTGAGCATTTTATTTTAATTATATATTAATTAAAGTAAATATGTTGAATTATTAACGTATTATATATGTTATTACATGTGAATCATATAGCATTTAGCTTGTCAATATTACCCTAACTGTTATATACTTTTATGTATTTTTGAAAATTAAGGTTAAACTTAAGCTATTTATACTCATACTGATATAGTAAGATATAATCCTTTCTTCAACGTACAGGAAAACTGAAGCATTGAGGCATTAAAAGTTAACTTAAGGCCACAAGGCCAGTAGGACAAATAATTAAGAAAAGGTGGCTGACTCCCAAGTCTAATGTTCATAATATCTATGCTACAGCAATATTTTAAAGATCTGAAAATTTGACTCATAATAAAGTCAAGTTTTCAGAATGATTTTTAATGTAGCAGAATGGAGCTTAATAAAAGTTAAAAATGTGCCATACAAAATTCTTTCACCTGTTTTTTATTTCCAATTTTATATTTATAGATTTAGGAATATTTGCATATGCTTAATAAGCTACCTTGGGGATGGGACATAAATTCTAACATAAAAATTATTTTTCTGTAAGTATCTTTTGTACACATAGTATGAAGATAATTATGTACAATACTCTCGCTGTGGGGTGACTCTATGGTAACCTATCACATTCTATCTAGTGTGAAAATTTCCCCTTTTTGTGTCATGAAATGCTAAAAAAAACTTTGGATTTTGAAATATTTTAAATTTGGATTTTTATACTAATGATGCTCAACCAACTTGTAATACATTCTTCAGTAAATATCTTTACTTTGAGATAAAGTTTTGAAATGTTTTACTGTTTAGTACTCCATATCTGAAATTTTTGAAAATACACTTTAATCATTAGGGCTGAAAAAAAAGGAAGAACTTAAAGACCCAATTTATACTAGATTGATCAAATTTATGGGTGCTGAACCTGAAAACAGTGCAATTTTTAATTTTTTAAAGTAAATCTGGGTAAACTTTAAATAAAGGAGCAACCACATCAGTCTAGTTTGGCAGAGTGGCTTAAATTTTTATTGCTCTATATACACAGTGAACATATTTGGCAGGATTTCTTTTTGTCTAAGGTTGTAGAAAACAGTTACAAAACTAATTCAAAAATGTTCAGTGCGCTCTTCAGTGAACTACTTGGGTAAACTAATCATGTTGACCTTCACCTCTTCCTTGTGTGTCTGGTTGTTTATTCTAAAACAACAAAACAAAACAAAAACCTTGATGTGGTTGCCTGTAATTCCATCACTGGAAGGTGGATCCTCTTCTACTTAGTGACTTTTGAGGTCAACCTGAACCAACCTGAACCAACTTGTAACCAAACAAACAAACACACACCAGAACTTCAACATGAATTTCAGTATTGAAGTTTTAGACAATGAAGTATAAAGAGTATCTTCTTGTATGAACATAAATATTCAATCAATGATCTCATCAAATAATTTTTAAGCAGCATATTCAATATTTATATTATCATGAATTACAATAATATTATTTTTTAAAGTTATTTACACAAAGGTGATGAGTGAAAATATTTAGTCTAATGATAAATAAACATTTTATTAGGGGAAAACATTTATACAAATCAAGCCCCCTAAATCTCTGTTCACATATTAACATTGGAATATTTCAATTAATTTGTCCAGCAGAGACAGAATTATTTCACACTAGCTTAAGGCTTGGCTATAAACAGGAAATAAATACATAAATAATGTCTTTCAGACTGCTTATTCACTTTGTGTATGATGTTTCTGCTCATTAAAATGAAGAGGAGAGAAACATGTTTTAGACAAAAATACAAGAATTACTGAAGAAATTAACATACAAATATCTTCATTGGATAACCTAGCCTTTCTTTTTTCTTCTTTTTCTTTTTTTTTTCCTTCTGTTTTTCAGGTGTCTGACTTGGGATATCAGTGTTTATTTTTGAAGAATTGTATTTCTTTTTTGTGTGTGTTTTTAATCTTTGCTATTGGAATACAGAAGAGGAACCAGAAATATACTCATTTGGTTTCACTTGTGAACTCTCATTCTTGAGGCATTGTCGCCTGAGAACACAGCCATGTGGCCACCACAGCTCCTCATCCTCATGATGCTTTTAGCACCTGTAGTTCATGGTAAGTTATGTTGATTTTTCATAATACTGTAGTCACACTTACTCATACAAACCCTTTCTTTGAAACCTTCCTTTTGAGATGATATAGCTTTTTCTTACCTCTTATTAATATCACTATGTGCAAAAATATATGCTCTAAGCTACAAATTTACAACTTTTCAATTGGACTCCTTGAACTTCCCACTGAAATTTGAAAGGAACTTAAAAGTTTAGACTATTTCCTTTCTAAAATAGAGCTCCTGCATATTTTTTTGTTTGATTTACCAAAAGATGGAAAATCACCTGGATCATTAATTGCACAGTTTAGTATAAATTTAGTTTTTTTTGTGCTAAAACTATTTTTAATATTGGAAAATGGTCATTTGCGGGGGAGCAGAGTTTGTTTTCCTATAAAAAGCAATCCTTTGTTTTTGATTGGTGTTTATTACCATATATAACTTCTAATACACAAAATGCAAACTGTGATCTGTCACTAGAAACATGTTGTTCTCATTGCATACCTTTTTAAATATGAAATGAACAAAATGGCAATATTTGTTGAAAGCTAATTTTACAGAAAATACTGATTAAGCTCATGATAGACTATATCCCACTGTTTATGTAGACTTCCTGCTAGTTACCTCACAATGAGAATTTAGATACCTTTAAATTTTCTTTATAAATTGTGTATTTATCCAACATGGAAACCTATATTTTGTGCAACTTACAATTCAATATCCATTGAATTTCACTAAAAAAAACTAGTAATTTTGAGTTTCTATGTATGTTCCCTTTTGCAGTTTAAAGTTTTCTCCTAACTAACGTAGGTTTTACATTAAAATGATAGTGTTAATCTCTCCATGGACCCATGGAAATTATACAAAGTAAGAGGACTTAGCTGTATGTGGCACTGCCTAGGGGATTTCTAAATACTACATGGTAATGAGCCCCTGAAAAGAATCCTTAGCTTCATTAGCTAAGGGGTTTTTTTAACTGGCCCATTGAAACACTGGCCCATTGAAACCCATTGTAACCACAATTCTCTGGGTCTAGCCAATATTCCTAAACTGAAGCATGAGTTTTATGCTTCTTTCAGTGAAATAAAGAGATAAAATAACTTTTGTGTTTTTGAAGTGTTCCTCTAAAGTTAATGCATTTGGTATACTCAGTTTTAAGAAGTCTCTAAAAGTCAGAGATATGTTTTAACTTGAAAGTAAAATCTTTCAGAGGAACACGTTGTTTTAAATAAGGAGATTTATTAATCCTTTATTAATGCTTTCTTAACCCAGGTACTGATCCAGCTTTTATGCAGTCTTTAACATTTTGTGATATGCAATAAGAAAAAAATAAGGTCAATTAAAAACAGATTCTTGTTCTAATATTTGTATGTCTAAAGTCATTTATATTATACTTTTTACTGAAAAATTAAAAACAAATCTCTATTTTAAATTATTGTGAGGATTAAATAAACAACATATATAAAGAATTCAAAACATAACTTCTTTACCATTGTGTCTGTCTTACAATTTATATTTGTTTTAGTGATTAAATTAAGGAGGAATTAGCTGACCATGAGAGGTGTTTCATTTAATGTTGATATTCAGAAAGATTTATAATTTTATATATAATAATATATGCAAATTCATGTTTAGAAAGTCACTCTAAAACTATTCTGTTAGCCACGAGTGGTGGCACACCCCTTTAAATCCAGCACTTGGGAGGTAGAGGAAGGTGGATGTCTGTGAGTTCCAGGCTAGCCTGGTCTACAAATCAGTGAGTCCTGGACAGCCAAGGATACACAGAGAAACCTTGTCTTGAAAAAACAAAAACAAACAAACAAAACAAAACAATCCTATTCTATTAAAGAAAGTTTAGTTAAAATAGCAGAAACAAAGATGTAAGGGATTTCATCATTTCAAAACCATTACTTTTGATTTTGTAAAATGTATACCACCTATGTACCAGTTAGCCCTAAACATGGACAAGCCATAGGTCAAGGCATTGGGACTGATAATATGATTGAGTACTCAGTCAAACATACAGAGACATGAGATACAGAGACATAAATAGAGATAGAAAGACAGAGAAAATATATACAGACAGGCAGGCAGAGAATATTAGAGAAAGACAAATACTAGACAGAAAATACTAGACACAAAGAAGAGAAACAGAAAGGCAAACAGATAGAAAAAGACAAAGAGAATACTAGAGAAAAACAAATAAATACCAGAAACTCTGAGCAGTAAATACCTTTAAAAGTTGTTGGTATTCTTACTTTGTACTAAAAATAAAAATTATCTTGTTTAATATTTAGACTATCTAGATCACCTTGGTATTGTTTATCCTTAGCAGCCTGCTTGTAATATTAAGGTTTTCTAGGGACAAACTTTATCGTTCCCACTTTTCATGTTTTAAAACTATGAACCATGGAAAATATGAGTGTATTTCCCATCTTCTATAGAAAGCCTTCTCTTAGCTTGTGTGATACCCTTTCTAACTTTGAAGAAAGAAGGGTCTTTAATGATTAGATTTGATGCCCAGATTGTTCTTACCTTATTTTGTCTTATCCGTAAATGGAGAAATATACCACTGATTAAAGCTCAGATACAACAGTCTGCCTATCCAGACTCAAAGAAATACTGCATTGTTTGTACCATCAGATGATACAGCTAAGATGTATGTAACTTAATGAAGTCTTTAGGTGTTTTCCCCACCCAAAACACATTCTTCGATAGTATCTCTTATGCACTCTTCTGATGTCCAGTGAAGTTGCCCTTTAGCAACTTTTCTCCATAGTAACTTGATTGGAAGTCCCTTCTTCAGACCAAATAATCAGTTGCAATGCCTGCTGCTTCTATGACTGCAAACATAAGATTATTGGGTTCAGGTCTTCCTCATAACCTTTCTGTGCTTTGTTATCATTACCTGCTATTAGCATCATCGTTCGTTAGACATTAAACTATGGAGGTGCTGAGTGGGAAAGTAGCTCGAATGGTGTTACCCAGCAACTAACAACACTCAAGGGAATTCTCATCAAGGAACTGCCACTTTGGCGCAGGTCCCTAATGCCAGCTGACCCCAATTTCAATCAAGGCACTCCTTGTAGCATATGGTATCATCTCCACTATCTAGGAAATTTGGGAGCAAGTGAGGCAGACATTTCAATCACCTTCCAGTTTATATTCCAAGGGCATACTGATGAGGTTTTAAAGTCAGAAAGAAATGTTGAAAAAAAAAAAAAAAAGCTCTACCACCTACTAGCTCTGTTACAGTTCTTCTCAGGAAACTAATTAATATCACTTATCACATTAAGACTGTGCTTGATGCCCAAGATACAGTAATGTACAGGTGATTCGTATGTCTCCCGTTCAGACACTTATAAGTACCTTAAAAATCTGTAAGCATAGTTCTCACTCTGGAAGATGAAAATTCTTGCTGGGTTGGATTTAGCAGTGGATAAATAATAAATGTATAACTCCTAGTGTAGCGATAGGCATTTCATAAATCTTCCATTATTTTCCTATGACTTATTCACCTTAAAGTAAATCTAAACTCCTAAACAGTGGGCAAGCAAAGTACAGGATTATGCTTGCTATTAACCTGAATCTTGGGAAAACAAACAAACAAACAATAACAAAACTTTTGTACTCGAATATTGGGATTCAAAGTTTGTAAGACATCTCAAAATATTTACATATACACAAAACTATTATCAGTATTGTGGATTCTTGTGTGATCTACACATAGATAAAATTAGGAAGTAAGCTAAAAGACTAGTCCTTGTAATGTTGATGTTAATTAAATAATCTTCACATTGCCCCACATTGTCTGCCCAATGTTTTCACAGGAAGGCAAAAACAATCATTACATGCACATGTATATGTTTGTATGTATGCAACTGGAAATAGGAAGTGTCTCTGGTTATGTGTTTATCTGTCCACATCTGTGTCTCCGTGCACCTCTGTATTTCTACTTCTCTTTTTGTGTTTTTCATGATTTTCTCCTTCCTCAAGAGTCATGGGACCCATGTCTCTCATGAGGCAAGCTTGAAGAAGTTGAAAACTGATGTCCAGGTCTTGGCATTTCTAGGGTTGCATCAAAATAAGCCTATTTTGTGTCATTTTGTAGATGCACTCCAAATAAAGGAAAGTTGACAAATCAAAACTAGTGGTAATTTGGGTGACTGGAACTTTTTCAGAGTGAGAATGAACAAGGCGTTGACCGTACTAATCAGTCCTTCTCAATCTTCAGTGATCTAGATAGGCATAGTGAAAGGCATTTCATAAATCTTCCATCATTTTCCTATGCCTTATTTACCTTGAAGCAAATGGTGCATACCAGCTCCCCAGGAGCTTACAATTTGTTTTTAGACAGAGTCTCTGAGAGTTCCCTGAGAATTTGCAATCCCTTTGCTTCAGTTTTTCCAATAACTTAGTTTACAAAATATTACCACTACCCCTAGCTTCTGGGACTCCTTCTGAGTGGCAGTAAGAGGACATCAAAGTCCTTGAAATAGTGGGACCTTAAAATAGGAGAGCTATTCCTGCTCTGTACTTATTTTCAAGTGCTGATGGGTTGAGGTTTGAAAAGGTGACCATGGTGATAAGATATTTTAACTGTTAATCAATTCATTCAGACTTTCTTTAAAATTATACTGAGTTACAATCAAGAAGATGGAAAATGTGATCAGTCAGCCTACTGTCATGAACAGAAAATTATATTTTTATAGCATCTTCAAAGACACAAAAAGGATTTAAAAACTGTAGAAGTATCTTATGTATGTTTTTCTCCTGCAAGTCTATTTATTGTTGTTAAAGATAAATCTCTAGTTATATAGTTATGTGCTTTATAGTCTAATGTGTTTCATTATGTCCAAGTTACTTATAATGAATAGTGCTTAATAAGTATAAAAGAGTGATCCACTGTGTATATATTTATTTATGTTTCTATATATTCTATTTTATTTATATAGAAATAAACTTTATAGTTGCATGCTACTTATACAGTGCTTTTATTAGTGTATACATTTTCAAATTTTTCTAATAGTACAAAGCTTGATAAGTCTAAAATTACATTTTCCACATATTTTTGCCATGAAGAATTGCCTTATTTTGTGAAGAAGTCAGGTTGATTTCTCAGCTCTACTTCACTTTGTTAATTTTAGAAATTAATCATCCTTGAAATATTTGTTTGCCAGCATAAGTGATTTGTAAGAATAGCAATATACTCAGTATTTTATAGCCAAATACATTGTAAGAATTTCAAAATATATACATTGTAAGTCAGAATACTTTATATAATACCAAAATGTTAAATACCAGTATGATCCTGACACTGTGTTTTGTTTTTAGCAGTTTGTTTAAAACTTCTGATGTGAAGTTTGACAACTGAAAATATTTTTCATTTGCATTTGTACCTGAGACTATGTTATGTGTGGTTTTTCTGTAGTGATAATCTATAAGGAATGTGTACATGTTAAGAGTGAAATAATACATACTTATATTCATATTTTTATATTATGATTACTTTGTGGGATTGAAAATAACTTTTTTTATTATTTCTTAGGCTAAGATTAATGTGACCATAATTGGGCAATTAGTGTTGATTGAATTATAAAATATTTGAATATATAGTAGTCATTGGTTCCTTCTTTAAGCTGCTATTTTGTTTTTTTTTTCAGTATTAGAATGCTCACATTTGCAATTTTATGTAAGCAGCCATAGAACATACTGAATACACTTGTTTCCTTCATTCTTATTTGTAAACTATCTCATAACAGTCAATCAAATAACTAATATTCAGTAGCAACAGTACCCTGGTTTGATGTTAGAGACCATTTGTATAATGGTGCAATCATTCACAATAGGCAGCATTCAAAGGAAGAGGCAATTTGTTCTACTTTTTCTAGGTTTTAAATTGATAAATTGAAGCTAAACTTTATATCTCATTATTATTAATTGCATTTTAATTTTTATTTACACCGTTTTTACTGAAATTTTGTCTGAGTGCTGGAAATAGTGGGGTGGGTTTTTTGTTTATTTACAAATTTTCTTCCTGACAAAGAAAACATCAAAACTATAAATAAAGTGTTTTGTCAGGTAAGCCAGTCTAGCTGAGAGTCTCTGTGAGAAATATGTTAGCTACACTTTCAGAGTAATCAATGGTGTTCACACAAAAATTAGGAATAATAACTTTTGTTTAGCTTTCTATCTACATGTATTTTGTGTAAATGTGAATGCCTTGAAGTTCTAGTTGAATGTGATCAGTAACACCCACCACCACCATAGTCATGTTATTTATTGTTTGCCATTTTGTGTTGAGGGGTGTGTATGGGTGAATTCAAAATCCTATCCCTAGACCCAGCAATAAATAGTCTGCAGGTTTTTACTGTAGTCATGTATATGTGGAAATATTTTTAATTAGAATATTTTGTTTGTATTACTGATATTAAAATAACATTAAATCTTATACCTTTGATCTTATTTTTAAAACTAAAGTTATTCTATGAACTGAAGGTACTATGACTTTTCAATTCGTATTGTGATCTAGCACTGAAGAACATAGATATCTTACTATTACATGTGGCATTATAAAGACACATAATAGTGTATGCTTTAGGCCAGATACAATTTGAGAATTAAAGTAGTTACGGTTTTATGGACTAATGAATGTCTTAGAAGAGGAGTTTTCAATGAAAACTAAAATTTTGTTATGGTCACTACAATTGTATAAAATGTTTCAC
This sequence comes from Lophiomys imhausi, assembly GCA_907164525.1. Lineage (NCBI taxonomy): Eukaryota > Metazoa > Chordata > Mammalia > Rodentia > Muridae > Lophiomys > Lophiomys imhausi. The sequence goes on from CAJQZJ010000592.1 coordinate 172,020, forward strand.
AAATTTGGGCTGTTATAATAATGAATAAAATACAGGGATTACATAGAATAAATATTCAATATTACAATATTATTTGCAGCAGTATGATGAAGTACTCAAAAAAGTCAAGGTACCGCATTTGGGGCTACAGTGTAGCTCAGAGAGAAGAGTGCTTCCTACCCTGCACCAGGTCCTAGGTTCCATTGCTATACCACATAATAGAGAGAAGGTACAATGAGAAGTTCAGGGTAACCCACAGCTACATAGTCAACTTGAAGCCAGCCAGTCCTCATGAGACCATATAGGAAAATAAATGAAGATTATGAGGATGATGATAATAGCAATAATAATTATTTTTTCTCCAAATTAATGTGAGTCTTTCTTATTCTTATAATACACACACATATACACATGGTCTTAATAAACAAAAACTATGTGTTGTTGAAGAACTATTAGGAAAGTAAAAGTCAGTAACCCAACTGAAGAAAATTCTTGAACTTTCTTGGAATTATAAAATGGACATGTAAAGAAAAGCCTGAATATGGCAAAAATCATTAAATATTTTCTAATTAATCCACTTGGATTTTTTCATACACTAGCTTCTAAAAGTCTTATGTGAACATTTCTGTGTATAAACACAGCTCAGATTATCTCAGATATTTGAGGTTCCAACAACAGAATAAATGAATAAACACAAAAGACCAATAGTAAGGTAATTCATGACTGAATACAAAATAGCTTTGTAAACAGAGAATATGGGGAACTTAAAATAGAATCTGAAGAGTCAGCATGTTAGTAAATTGTAAAATTCAGACTCATAAAATTGAGCTACGTATTACTTTTGACTCATAAAGTAATGAGTAACCGCCCAGAAAAATCACATACCTAAGAACTGAAATTATCAAGTGAGATTCCAACTGAGGATGAGAGGAATTACATTTTTTAATTTATACAATATAAATTTCCTGAAAAAAATATATTTGAGTTACCTCATTTTATCTCCATCTTTAAAAAAAGAAAGTGTTGGCTGAATAAGACTGAGGATGTATTACACCCCAAAACTACTAACATATTTTAAAGGATACCCTTGCTTGTGTGTCTTCATGAGTGCCTGGGCCCTGATATGTTTCCTTGTGCTTGCTCCATTTTGAGATATGTTCTCTAACTGGCTAGTGGTGAGCTCTTTCCTAGAAAAGTGTTGAATAACACTGAATGTTCATCTCAGTGTCCCAAAAAGTCTTCTTTGGAATATACTAAATTATTTTCCTTCCTGTTTTTGAAAAATCTTGTCTTTTGTTAATTAGAAATTTAATTATCTATATTTTCAAGTAATATTATATCTTTTAGGTTAACAATTTCCATAGATGTTTTTCTCTACCATATTCTGAAACTATTGAATTCTCTCTGTCTCTGTCTCTCTCTCTCTCTGTCTCTCTGTCTCTCTCTCTGTCTCTCTGTCTCTCTCTCTCTCTCTGTGTGTGTGTGTGTGTGTGGTGTGTGTGTGTGGCTAGGACTAATACCTGAGACATAAACTATATAGGAGAAAAGATTTGTTTGGATTTAGAGGATTCAATTCAAATTTGTTTGCATCCATTGCTTTGGGTAAAAATGAGATGGAATTTCATGGCAGTGCAAGCATACTGCTAGTTGCTTAACCATGATGTTAATGAAAAAGAAGGAAGGGGAGGAGAGTCAGAGAAGAATAGGAGAAGAAGGAGAGAGAGGGAGAAGAGGAGAAAGACAGAGACAGAGAGAGAAGCAGATAAAATCTAAGATACAGCACCACCAGCTAAATGAAAGCCAGTCCTTTAACATATGAGTCTGTGGGTGGTACTACATATTGAAACTGTTAACCATACATCTTTTAGTTCATCTCAAGAAAATTATGAAAATTCATAATTTGATGTTTTCCTAACAAAACTACATATTATATATATGTGTGTGTGTGTGTCTTTTTGTATCAGCTTGTACTTGTCAATCTACAACAAGCAAAGAGAGGGGTTCCTGTAGAAAAGCTGAGATTTAAACCAAAGAATGCATTAGTGTGCTCTTATGATTTCAGCTAGGCCGGGTGTGGTGGTGCATGCCTTTAATCCCACCACTAGGGAGGCAGAGGCAGGAGGATCTCTTTGAGTTTGAGGCCAACCTGGTCTACAAAGTCAAAGTGAGCCCAAGACACCCAGGGCTACACAGGTAAACCCTGTTGTTGAGGGAAGGTCTAATATTGCTTCTGATAGGATAATTTCAATGCTGAGATCTGGTTACCACCCCTTCTGAGGCATTCTCTTGATTGGTTAATAAAAGTTGCTGATGGCCAATTAGCTGGACAGAAAGAGTATAGGGAGGCAGGACTTCCTGAGTTTCAAACAGGAACCCTATGCTTTAGAGAGAGGATCAGGAGACACAGAAGTAGAGAGATGTCGTTGAGAATGCTGGAAGGTAATCACAGACACATGGTGGTTTGGGAGTAGGTGATCTGGGTTAATTTAGAGTAGCTAATTGAGAGTCTGCCCAGCTAAAGGCTAAGCGTTAAAACATTAAAAGGTCTTGGTGTATTTAATTATTGGGGAAAGGACTTCAGGGGCTTATAGGCCCCCAGTCCAAGCAGTCCCAGGGTTCCCGGACTTCCGGATTCCCCTCAAACCCAGGTGAATCTCCCACCAATGCTGGTAATTCTACTGGCCTAATATAACAACTTATATTAGTTAACAAAGTTTAGGTTACATGTGTTGTAGTCCACCCTTGGTCCCGGGGCTCTTTCCCCAGGTCAAATCCGGCAACCAATTAAGGCACGTGGGCCAGGCCACCCGCTCCTCTGCCAAGCCACCGGCTGCTCCACTGGTTTCATCTTACAGTTTATACTTACTAATAACTACAATTAATAATTAAATTGCAGTTTTTCCCTGTCTAGAAATAAATAATAATAATAATAATAATAATAAATGATTTCAACTCACTGTTTAATATATACAAAAGGAATCACTATTTGGCAAAGAGGAATTGAGAGCTAAAGTTAATAGGTGACTAATAAATGCTGGCTATGCCTAGCTCCTGTCCTTTAAGGAACCACAAAGATATCAGTATTTTTAGAAAGTGCCACTTGCATGAAGCCGCAAAATAAAGTTTATACTATTGGCTAATCTAAGCTGGTTTCATGTTGCAATATTCTGTTAAATGATATCTGAAGGTCTCTAGCTTTAGACTCTGGTCCAAATTCCATTACATTCAAGATATATTACCTGAACCAGTTTAAATCACAGCACTCTTATTTGTTAACAGAGTAATTAGGAGAACTCTGTTATAGTCTGAGGACTACATAAAATGATGCAGAGAAAGGGCCTCATACAAAATCTTATGCATTTAATCCTGAGAGAATGAACTCATTCAAAAATACCTTTAGGAATTAAATGGAAAACAAATGACCTAGAGAATAAGCAAAATTTAAAATACAGCATCATCTTGGGGTCACTTGCTTTCAATAGCACTTTTCAAAGAGCACATTGTATATTCTTAATCCCTGAGTGTGACAGTTTCTCTAATTATGTGTCTACACATTTGCACACACATTCATCCCATCATTATATTCAAGATTTACCCACTGGACTGTAGCTAAGTCTTTAATGAGTTACTAATGAACATCGTAAGCTTAGATCAGCATTCAGAACAATCCTAAAGAGTGTTGAAAAGCTATTCACATTACAAAGCTGTGGCTTTTAATTAGACTGTAGGCCCAATAAAATTTCCTGTCTTCACTCTTCTTCCTACTTTGAGGATATTGAATAGCAAGGGGGCAGCTGTACCCTCATTTTGGTATCATTAGCCATCTATGTAGTTTGTAGGGCTGAATGCAATCAACTAAATTTGAGAAATCATTGAATTGCTCAAATAAAAAGAAAATATGAAAACATTAGTGTAGTATTCTGCCGTGTTTCAATCTTGTTTTTCTTGGACTTAGATGACTTTAAAGCAGATTGATTTTGTTGTTGCATTAGAGAATAACAGATGACAGAGGGAAAAAATTGCAGATATGATTAAATCATGTAGATGGAAAAAAACCCTGCCCGTACTTATAAAAAGAACACACAGTCTGCTTTCACACATTACCGATTCTCTACAAGCTGTTAGTGTACCACAGAAATAGTAGTTATAAATAATACCTGAATTTGATCAAGAGTACTCTTTAGTGGAGCTTTTCATAGAAGTCAGCAATGGTGCTATTTAACAGTAAAAATTTTTTGCTTCCCTTTCCCCCCTACTTTTAAGAGTGAAGTTGGTGAACATATAGAAAACTTATGAGCACATTCCTTTCATAAAGAAGGCAAATAATAGGTAAAATTTGAACAGACACCTATACGGCTCTCTCTCTAGGAACACTACACAATTGCTTGAAAGAGGCCTTTTAGATTAGTCACAATAGCTGATAGTTGGAATCACCATGTTGGCCCTGTTGTAGAGGTTATGGGTTGCTGTTGGCAGGCTTAAGTTGAGCCCCTGCAAAACACCACACACACACACACACACACACACACACACACACACACACACACAC
>CAJQZJ010000592.1:176557-189357 GCA_907164525.1 Lophiomys imhausi
ACACACACACACACACACACACACACACACACACTGAATTTTAAAAGTAGGTGTTTAATAATAATCACAGTATGAATATACCACCGATATGGCATAATCGATCATTGGGACATTTGAGCATCTTAGCATATCTTTTGTGTTATTAACTGGCATTTACGCACTCACTTAAGTTTGTGTTGACAATGGAGATGAGATGCCAGTGGCAAAAACATCATGCTACCCTAAGTTGAAAAAAATTTGAAGATGAAAATATTTGTTTTCTTCTCACCTCTTCTCAGATATGCCAGTTTTGATTAACTTAGCAACGAGAGACAGAACTCACTAGCAAGGCTGAGCTCTGCAAACATGCACGTCGTTTTCACTCATTTTCCCCACAGTGTGACAGAAGAAGAGCACCCCATTACCACAGCTGCACAGAACTATAAAGAAATGGCTTATTTTATAGCATTCTGAACACACAGCTTCCATAACATAAAGAATTAATATTCCTGAAGAGGGAAGCAGATGAGAGAAGTCAGCATTCTAGGGAGAAACATCCTGAAGCTTGAGTTTTGTTATCATGAATTACAATCTGTTTGTGTTTTGTTTGCAAAGAGCAGGTGTTTTTACTGGGAAAAGAAACATTTACAGTTGGATGCCATTTCTTTAATGAGTAAGAATGTAATAAGCATTTTGTTTAATTTGAATGAAAATAATTGTCTTTTGGGAAAAGGCCAAATTTATAAAAGAAAATTATTAACAGAAATTGCCTACTTACTCATGTTCACAAGTGTTTGAGATTAGTATTACAGCACTATGATTTAGATAGTCAATAGTAAGTCAGAACTCCCTCCTACTTACATACCTTACATTGTAAAAAAAAAAAAAATACTAGAAAGCCAATTAAAAGTAAACTCTAGGGGGCTGGAGAGATGGCTCAGAGGTTAAGAGCACTGGCTGCTCTTCCAGAGGTCTTGAGTTCAATTCCCAGCAACCATGTGGTGGCTCAAACAATCTATAATGGGATCTGGTGCCCTCTTCTGGCCTGCAGACATACATGCAGACAGAACACTGTATACATAATAAAAAATATTTTTTAAAAAAATGTATCCTCTAAAAGTTTTCTTCCAGCACTGAGGAATAATTTTGTCATTGGCTTCACTCACAGAGGAACGTGTGTTTTTTCCACTATCTCTCTGCCTTACACTGCTTTGGCAACTTATTTTCGCTCAGTCTTCAGATAAAAGTTTATATTATTTTATTTCACTGTCAAAAGATAAGTTGTTGAGAAGTGTCAGGAAATTAGTCTGAAAGACAAATAGGGTATATCCACATGGGGTATATCTTTACTGTATTGAAGATTCCATCTACAGAAAGAATCCAGTAAGTTAGATGGACTTATCCACAGGTTTACCATAGAAGTTGTTTCATCATACAATGGTGGCCACATCATATTCCTGGAACAATTTTCTTTATGAATATAGAATTAAAACAGGTTTTTCCATGTCACAAGTTTTACATTATCATTTCCACTCAGGGCATTCTTAGCCAGGTGGTTGTTTGAGTTGGAGCTTTTGTGACTACTTTTATATATTACTCTGAAGCCTGTAGAGAAATCATACAACAATTGCACATACCTTAGGGGGTTGTGAGGAAAAGTTAATCTTTCATATGGACAAAAATATGGTACTGAGGGAACAAGTACCTTTCAAGTTCACAAGAGATGGCAAAAATGAAAAATGGCCCTTTGTTTACAGAAACAGAAATGAAAGCAAACATACACTCCCACCCACACCACCAAGGTGGGAGAAAGAATCAAGTAACCATTGTTATTCCATCTACTTTTAATATTTAGTAGGCAATTTCAAGTTAGCTAAATAGTTCTGCTCATAATAGTTTAGCGGATATTCTCAACAAGTTAGTAAATGTCAAAACCACCATTATTTTGTGCAATATTAAGGTGAAAAAAAAATGGATCAACCTCATCATTCTACAGATTCAATAGGTAATCAATTGGAAGGAAATGCAAATCAAGACCAGCTCACAATGCTTTCTTACAGAATTCTTTCAGAGACACTTTTATAACTTATTGATATTTCCTTGCTTCATTTTGTAAACTTTTTAGCTAAAATAGAATCAAAACAGTGAAAAGAGTATGCGGAGGTTGACCTAGCATCTGATGTAAACAGTAGAATTTATAATCAGAAACCTCATTTAGTGGAGAGTGTCAGTGTCTTCCCCCCTCCCCCCCTTGAACCTTGAACCTCAAATTGAAACATGCTGAGAGGAAATTTTAGAAGAAAGTAGAAGAAAAACATGAGGACATGATGCATTCAGATAAGTAGTGCACAATCTGGGGGATTTGTGGGAAGACCTAAACTAGAAACCAGTATAAACTAAGAAGCTTGAAGGGTAGGGAGATTTCCTATAAGCACACAGTTTGAGGAAAGTGTTAGACAGGTATGAAAAAGAGTTCATACACAGTACTTCAAAGAGACGATAATTAGAGCCAAAGAGCATACAGGTTGCCATGATAGCTTTATTAGCATATATTTTAAATTCTATATGGCTCATACTTAATTAACTAAAAAAATGACCCGGTAAAATATAACCTAAAACGCAGAAACAAATGACTTTCTTGAAGAATCCTTAGTTTGGGAAAACTAATTCACTTTAAACCCTGATAGTGTCTTGTGTATTCGGACCATCAAACTCCTCTCAGAACTATCATAACCATTGCATTCCAGCCTATAATTTTATTCAGGTTCCAAGCTCATTGCTATGGTTTATGTTTTTGTGGAAGTAACAACTAAGTAATTGACTAAACTGGGAAGAAAATAGGGCAGAAATGATTAACCTTCTTCGAAAACAATGGACATATGTTTAAATATTCTATTGATTTTTTTGAAATCATAATATAATTATATTATTCCCCCTTCTCCTTTCCTCCCATCACACCCTCCCAGACACCTTTCCTTGCTCTCTTTCAAAATTATGGAAACTTTTCTTTAATTACTGTTACATGCATATATGCATATGTATATCCATATATATTCCTACATATGTACTACAAACTGTTCAGTGTGCATAATGTTACTTGTATGTATTTTACAAGTCGATGTTGATTTCTGAAAGAGTATTACAATGAGTTCTCATACTTCCTATTTATCATTTCCATTGTCCATTCTTCCTTCTTTCACTCCCTCCTTTCTTATTATTTTGGAAAAGACTCTTTCCAAGTAGTCTTATCTGGATGATTAAAAACTCATGGTCTTCCTGATTCCTGCTCTCAACTGCTAGTATTACATAAATGTACACCATGGTTTGCTCTTGTGTTTATTTCTATTGTATATTTTACACGTACTGTAAAAAGGTTGACACTATCAGAAGCATTTTATTTCTTTAATATTTTTTAAAAATTTCTTCTGATTTTTGACACCATGAAACATTCATTTAAAGATGTTCTTCAATTGAAAGGCTAAACACAGACTTGGCATGAATAATTTCATAAATCTAGTATGCTACAAACTAATAATTTTAATATATCTGCTGTCCACTATCTGGAGATTATCCACTAAGAAGGCAGAATTAAAGTCCTTCCATGACGAAAGCCTATACCTAAGAAGTGATAAATGACAGAGATGTAACAAGGATCAGAGGCTTATAATACTAAATAGTATTCATGACTGCAACAAGTCAGATTTGAAAATAACAGATGCTCAGTTTTCTATCAATGACTCCTTATCAGATATATGATGGTTTAATTATTAGAATGAAACTAATGTTTCTTTGAAGAATACAAAAAGAGCACAGTTCCCTTACTTTTTCTTTATCTCCTCTTCAGAAACAACATTACCTTGTAGCCATCCTGAAATTTTATAGAGCAGTGTCAGAAACTGTGGTCTCCAATGCATGTTGGAGGGGGAAGGCTAAGAGAGAATCTTGCTGAGAACCAACCCTGTCAATGCCACATGTTGACAGTATCTTTCATCAAGACTTTGAAAAAGTACTTACTCTCCTTAAGAATCTAGAGAAGAAAAAACACCAAGGATGTGAAACATGTCTCCAAGTTATTCAAAGACAGCTAGTTTTAAAGGGTTTTTTTACTGCCATGTATAGAATTTTTTTTTTAACTGTCATTTATACAAGTGGGATACAAGTGGGTGGAGAGTGGCAGCATGGGTATCACCTTACTTGACAGGAAGAATCTCTGCTTCAAATACAAGTGTGCCCCAAGGACAGTGTAAGCTTCTGATTACAGCTTCTTCCCATGAATGCTGGTGGATTTTTAGCGAGGGTCATTATTAGCATGTGAGTTAAGGAATTCTGTGTGTATGATTCCGGAGGATTACCAAACTTTTAACTGTGGTTGTTATTTTGATGCTTAAATCTTACGATATTTCCGAGGAGCACAAATTGGATGTATGGTTACAACTGAAGCAGAAATATCCTTTGAAGTTCTGTAATACTATCCTTAAGCATAGTATGTGCAATAGTTTTTAAAGATAAAAGTTAAAATTTGGGGCTTTGCTGCCCCTCTTAGGTTACTCTGAAGAGTGGCAGATTTAAGTGAGTGTGAACTACATTTCGTCAAGCACACCACAGTCTTATCTAATCCAACTGAAGAGTCATATTAATTTAACTTCCTTTTATTTTATTTATTCTTTATTTCTTTTTGTTCTTCAGAATCTGTCCATGAAATTACACTCTTCCTCAGGCAAACGGTCTTTTGTGAGATCCTTGATTGCTTCCTGCTTAGCTCTGGAATATGTTTTTAGCTCTGGAATATGCTTCCTGCCTAGCTCTGAAAATATGTTCTTTGTAGTTCATATGGAGAGAATGCTCATGTAGCTCCAGAAAGGGCTGTATTTGTTGCTGGATGCTAGTTCTATTGCATCTGCATTTTGATCAGTTGTCACTCTCTGTAGAATTCATTTTTTTTTTTTTGCAAATATTTGATCTCTACTTCAAAGAAAATCCCTGGGTTTTGTTTGTTTGTTTATATCTTTCCCTATCATGTCACTCTCTTTCCTCCCAATAAGCTATCCTAGACAGAAACTTTAAACATGACTGTGACATACAGAATTCTCCATCTGGCTGTTGCTTACTCTTTGGCATCCCAAACTATTCTCCTTAACTTCTACAAATACTGAAACAGCTCTGCTAGCTCCTGAACAGTTCAGCGCTGTTCCACAAGGAGACCTCTGTCATAGCCCCAAGTACTTTTCACCTCTGATTTGCATGACTTTTGTCATATTTCTGTATGGCTTTTTGTTGTTGCTGTAAGGTCAGATCTTTAAAACAAATCTCCATTTGACGTTTACACCATGAATGTCTTCCTTAAAGCTTCAAATATAGCCTTTACACTTTACTACATTTCTGTTTTCTGAGGACAAGTCATATTTATATATATGGCATTTGCTTCTTATTTTTGTGTATGTCTCAATGGCCATCTCTTGGTAAGTGGTTCCCTTGTGTGCCCTTGTTGTCTGCTTTGTCCAACACACTCTCCTCTACATTAAAGAGGAGCTACCACTGGTTGAGAACTCCATGTTTACATATTGAAGGAATAAAATCAAACAAGTTCACATCCCATCATTCTAAATAATCCTGCATGTAATTTGGCAAAGAATAAAATCTTTCACCATCATTAGAAGTTGTAGCATAACATATAACATGTTTTCACTAGTGTCTTGACACAGAAAGGTTGTAAAGATGTTCTGAAATGTTTTTGTAAATAATTCCATAAACTATATGCAGTTGGTTTTGTTATTATTAGGGGTATAGAGGAGAGGAACCGAGAAGTCAAATTTATAAAACTTGCCAATGTAGTGAAGCATCACCGGAAACAATTATTTAGGCGTTTTTATTTTCATTGTTCTTAAAAAATTGGAATCATGATTTGACATATTCCATTTATATAGCTGATCAGAATGCCATTTGAACTGTCTTAGTATATACATATATAATATACCAATATAATGGTATATTATGCTGAGTTTAAATGTAAATCATTATCTTATATAAGTGTTATAGGCATAAAATTTAGAATATTCTATTAGGTGGTCTTTCTGATTTCCTAATATTTATTTTTTCTGTAAAGGTTGTCTCATTTCATGTGATGAAGTAATATGGTTTTATTTTTAATTTGCAAATAATGCATATATCAAGACATTAGAGCACTACCATATAACCTTGTATTAGATGATTACCACCAAGTGCTTTTCCTTCATTGATTTTTATTAGTTTTTTTTTCTTTACTGATTAATGTCAGCCATATAGAATAACAATGTGTCTTTAAACATGAACCTGTAATGGTTAAAACTGTATGTATATAGTATAGTATTTTTCTTTGTAAATGATTTACTTTCAATTGACAGGTATATTTCATTATTGTTCTTATTGAGGAAACTAATTACAGTTAGTTTAGAGAATTGTGTACCTTTTTTGTCAATTCACAGTAAAATAAATCATGTACTTAGATAGCTTTATTTTTTCATAGCATGTACTATATGATTGTTGTGTCGATTTAAAAAATCATATGTGTATAATTTTATTTTATCGTATTGTCTTGGTCTTTCACATTTCTTCATTTATGTAATATGCAACATTTGTCAGTAAACATCACTGTGTATATGAGTGACAAATATGTATGAATAGCTTTTCACATTAATGTCCATCATAATGTAGTATCCTTCAAAAATGTTAGCAAAAGGACTTAAAAAACATATAAATAAACACCAAATAACCATGTAACTCTGCACCAGAGCAAAACAAAATAAAACAATAAAATAACAAAATCCCTTTATATTTTCAAGTTTTTTATGTAAAAACTGAGTTTTGTTGCCAATGGCTAGCTTCAAACTTTGGTAGAATAGTGCCCATAATTTGTATCCCAAAGTTGTGAGACTATTAAGATATAGAGAACATCTATAGTTTATAGGTAACTAGCTCTTTCTGTTCCTGTAATTGTGTCAAATTTCTGACAATGTGAGGAATAGGATGAGAAGTTGTGGTTTTTTTTTTCCTAATAATAATATTTGTAATCTACAGGCCAGAGAAGTCATTGCTAAGTCCTAAATTTGTCTGAGTGGGGTTTGGGGTGGCTGGACCTAAGCCTGAGTCTTCAATAGAGGACTGACTGCCTTGGGGATGGCCTCCACTGGGCTTCTCTGAGGCCTGAGTATGCAGGGGTCTGACGGTGCGCCCTGCGGTCCCCGCAGGTGGCAAGCACAATGAGAGACATCCAGCCCTTGCTGCTCCGCTGCGACACGCTGAGCGCAGCCCAGGAGGCGCTCTACCTCCCAGACATCTTCTTCAGCAGCCAGCTGCAGAACGTTCTACTGCTCACCGAGGACAAGGGCCACGTGGAGCTGCCAGAGGAGTTCGTGGACCAGGTGCCCCAGGAGCACAGATTTCAGCCCAAGGTGCGGCCGGGGGGAAAGGGGAAGGGTGGCAAGGCAGGGACTGATGGGAGGTTCAGTCCCAAGCAGCTCTCCACATGTCTTCTCAGGTCGCATTTTACGTTTGCTGGTGGCCTATGTTTCACACAATTCTGGCCTACACAACTGCTTTGGCTACACATCCCTATTCAGCAGTAGAACCACATTCTTATTTTGAAATATTTTGTTTGAAGTGTATGGTTGTGTGAGAGCCTGGAATAGCGACACCCACCTGTCATCCCTGCACTGTGGAGGTGGAGACTGAAGGGTTAATGTCTAAGGCAAGCCTAAGCCATGTAGTGAATTTTCAGACCAACCTGGGCTGCCTGAGTTAGAATATTATTTTGCATTCTTGATGGAAACTTTAAATTACCTTTTTAATAAAGGATTTAACTGACTGAGATTTCTAAGACCATGAAAGATGAGCATGACCGTGAATATTTCTGATCATCTAGTTTGGGGAAAGGAGTCCCATCAATAGAAACTAACAAGGATTTGATAATATTATGATTAAAGCAACTTGGTAAGGAATTACATATAGTCATTTAAAGCATAAAACCTCATGGAAAAGATAATAAAATCATGAAAATATTGAGATGTACTTATGATCTTGCTTCCCAGCTGGCAATGCTATTGAGTAATGTCCAGCTATTAAAAATCCATTGAAGAACATTATATAATGTTTCCACAAAATTAAATACCCTTTTCCCAATAGTGTATAATAAAATTTTTCTTTTTTTTTTCCTCACAAAACTCCACAGGGTAGTCTTTTCCTTGTAATCTTCCCTGGGGAACATTACATACATAACTTTGTATGCTACAACGTGAGAAACCCCGGGAAATAATTGGCTGAAAATGAATTTCAAGTTACCCTGTCTCCCTTACACTTTTTTGAAAAGGTAAAATCTAAAATACAAAAAGGAAGTGAACATCACTGTATTGGTTGTGTTTATAGTATCAGCCCCATTGTGGCAAAACAAAATATAATGTTTTGTTTCAGAACAGGGGATTGGGAGAGGCACATCATAAATCCATTTCAGGGTTAAGAGACCAGTGAGAGTTAAACTCACTTCTGCTAGTGAGCCCAGGAGGTAAGGGTGGAGAGAACACTGTGATCACTTTGTGCCCTCTGTCCCCTTGTTCCACCAATGCTCTCCAAACAGGCCATCAAATTATCATTTCTTCCTTGGTAGGTCTGAGTAGGTAGCAGTGGTGTCCACAGCAAGAAACATGTAAGTGTGTCTCCAATGTGGTTGCAAATATCCAAGGGCAGTGCAGAGTAAACATTCTTCCAATTTCACTGTTCTCCTTTGAGATATGTCATGTTCTGAGTTGAGCACATTTCCATTCACACAATGTGCATCAGCGGTCATGAAAATTTAGTGGTAACCCTGATTTTGATTTGTATTGTACAATAAAAATTCCAATAAGTACCATTTAAACAACTCCAGTGAGGCAGTATTCATGGAAATTGCTAGAAAGCATTAAAAAGAAATCCAGAAAAGATGTTCAACTTTTTTTAGTAAAACTTACAAATATTCAAAATCAACACATATGCATATTCTTATTTGCAATTTTATCATCTGATAAAAATTCAGAATATAGGAAATGTTTTTCCAATATAACTCTTAGTAAGAGTTATATACATTTAGATACTCCCCAATATTTACTGTTTTTATTTGTTTCATAACACTTTTTTCTATAGTATTAGCTTTTAATTCATGTCACATATATGTCATAATGCAAGGTGGCGGTAGGTTTTAAATCCTACATTTCTACAAAGGAATAAAGGGAATTATACTGTATTCTATTTTAAACAGCAGTGAAAGTGGAGGTACTCTGCACTCACATGGAACCTCCTAAGTGAAAGGTAGAGGGGTGGTGATCCAAAGGAAACTGAGAGAACCATTTGCATCTGCTAAGACTAGGCTGCATTTAGAAAGTTGCTGTCTTATGAAAGTAATTTTCAGCGAGACAGCAAGACTGAAGGTCATTTGAGAATGTTTCCCACAGAAAGAGTACAGAGGAATAAGTAAATATTGCAGGAGGATAATCCTTCCGATATAGAAGAGGGTACACAGAGCTAGAATGCTTAGATTAGTATTAAAAATGAAACTGAAGTAAGAGATTCATATTATTTTGAAGTCTTTAAGTTGAAAAGACATGGCAGAATTTGAACAAGTAAATATCAGGGAATTCATGTTCCTTCCTTATTGCTTGGTGTTTCTCAAAGAAAAAGTAACAAACTCTTGTAGGATGAAGATGCTCTGAAAATGTAACCCTCGGAAAACAGTTTAAATAATGAGGCCAGTATTAACGTGATCATTCTGTGGATTAAAAATAAAATCCATCATGCCTTAAAACTAACCTCAGTTTTATTCTATAAATAACCAAACAAGTAAGTAAAGACAAAACAAAGCCCAAAGCCAGCCATGCAGACAGAATAATATCCTTTTCATCCTTTTGAAATGACATTTTGACATTTGTCCTTGATTTTATTTGACTTTTTAGAGTTAATAGAAATTAAGAGCTAATGAGTATTTGGTTTTACAGAAACCAGGAATTCACTATATAGTAAAAAAGTGCATGTGCGTGTGTGTTTGTGTGTGCATGCAGGAGAAAGCTCTAAGCCAATCCTCAAAAAATTCCAGATAACAAAATATTCCCCAGAGGATAGAAGAAGGATAACATGCTTTAAAATATTTTTAAAATTAATTCCTTGGGAATTTCAGACAATATCCTTTGATAACATTGACTCCTCCCCCTTACTACTTACCTAACTCCTCTCCTAACTACTACCACTGTCCTATTACCCCAACTTTATTTCCTCTTTTTGAAACTTATTCTGGCAATAAACTCCTGGTTATGGGCCATCCATCGACTGAGCTCCATTGTCAGAGAAAACTGACTGTCTCTCTCCCAAAACCATCAGCTGTCCATAGCTCCTCCATTAGTGGTGGAGGGCTTATGAACACCTTATTCAATGAAAGACTATAGACTGGCTTTATCTTGTGCAGATTTTCTACAGGCAACCACAGACACTGTGAATTCATGAGAACAGTAGTCCTGCCGTGTCCTGAAGACATCCTTCACACTGGTCTTTGCCAGACACTGACTCCTACAGTCTTTCTGACACCTGTTCAATGGTGGTCTCTGAGCCTTGGGGTAATAATATATGTGGTAAGATAGTAGCCCTGTTTATGGCTGAGCACTCTACTGACATTTATTCTCTGCCTTTTGACTAGCTGTGAGCTTCTGTGTTGACTACCATCCAGTGCACAGATAAACTTCTCTGATGAGATCTGGAAACAGAACTAATATTTGGGTATGTTAGATAGACGAAATCAGAGGGCAGTTTAATACTATCCCCATTTAACAAAACAATAGTAGTAAGTTCCCTTGAAACCACTTTGTTGTTGTTATTGCTCCTTTAATAGTAATCTTGCAGGTGCTTAAGCAGGTGACTGAAGATTTTCCATACCCCCTACACTGAAGGCCACACAGACTGTACCAGATCCATCCACACAAGCTTTCTCTTGAAAAACAGATAAAGCAATGCAGAAATATTGAGAAAAAAAATCTTTAAAATTCGATTGTGAACGCATTTAAAGCTCACTCTTCCTTCCACAGGAGCCAATCCAATTTTTTTTAATTGTGCTCATATATTCTTTCAGTCCTCTTGAAGAATCACATAAAAATTCCACCATAACTTGATTTGTCCCTCATTTGTAGATGTAAATGTTTACAGATGGCAGTGCTTGTGGTTATAAACAAAGAAATATCTACACTTAATTATTCAAAGTATTTTACATGAAAATCAACCTTTAAATTATTGTTATATACATGATGCTACTTCATTTATTCTTGAACATTTTTATTTTTCACATACAATACTTGGACTGCAAACTTCTGATGGACACTAGATCAAGTATTAGTAACACAAAGGGAGAGAAATCCCTGACTTTGATCTCTCAATGAGGCTTCAGTCTCCTTGACAAGAGGAGTCCAATGTGGTGAATGCTCTTGGAGGGCCCCTCCTGTTTATACTCAAGCACAGGAAGAGCCCTGAAAAAGTAATACTTAAGACAAATTTGTATGTGTGTTTGACAGGATGCTAAATGTGGAAACTGTGTTTAATAATCTTTATCTTCCAAAGGCTGCATCTGCTCATTGTTTTTGTGACATTATCTCTTAAGGTACACTTTCCTCACAGCTGCAGAACCAACTAACTCCCCATTGCCACTTGCTTTTTTGACTCTTAGTGCAACTTCACACAGGGTCTAGTCAGCATTCCTGATCTACTGACTCCAGTTACCAATACTTCCTTGGACGTGGGCAGCAAATCACTGTTGAGTGTGGCATGCAATGAGTCAGGATCAGGGATTTTTCTCCTGAAGATGAAATAATATCTACAATGCCTGCTGACAGACAATCATAGTTAGCTTAGCACATAGATAAAGTGACAATAATATAAACACAAAGGCTTAAAGTCAGCGTAGTTGAACTATCAAGTCCAAAAGATAGTTTTCTAACATTGGTCTAGAAATGATCCAGAGAAAATGAGCAAGGATCTGATCAGAAAAAGAAAGACATTGTATTATGAGGAATTGGCATTTTTCAGATGGCCTGAAGGGAAACAAATTGTGGATGTTGGAAGAATTAAAGAAGGAATGGCACATTAAGAGCAAAGACAATCAACAACAAAATAAAACAAACCACTAGAGGGTTCAAGACAAGATGGAGAGCTATATTGACTCATAGGAAATATGAGTTAGTTGTGTTGGTTCTGACTCCGGGAGGGAATATCCAAGGACAAAATGTCCATAGTAATGGGGAAGAGGATGAATGTGTAGTGCCTAGCATCCAGGAAGCCTTAAGAGTTATCTCAGCACCCTGGGATTCGAAATAGTGACAGTGAGGGCCAATCAATAAGATTTAAAGATTCATTTTGTATATAAGCCAGAGAAAACCCAAGAAAGATGAAGACTACTTCTGGTTTAAACCATTAAATATGAAAAGTTCTCTATTTTATGAGATAAGGGAGACAAGTATACATGGTAACATTAGAAAGGCATGATGGGGTGGCTAAACCAACAAAATCACTCTCATTTAAAAAAATAAGAAAGACAGTATTATTCTTCAATAGCACTGTTTTGGCCAGCGATGATAAGACATTCTGAAACACAAGAACGTCTCCTAAGATTTCACTCAGCCAGCCCTTCCTTTACTCCCCTGCAATACCTGGCAGGGATACAAGGGAACCAAGAGTAGTTATGAGTTTGAGCTTTTCTGCCTTCTCTTCTCTTTGATATATTTAGTATCTGGATTTGGGGTGTGTGTGTGTGTGTGTGTGTGTGTGTGTGTGTGTGTGTGTGTGTG
>CAJQZJ010000592.1:189367-200884 GCA_907164525.1 Lophiomys imhausi
TGTGTGTGTGTGTGTGTGTGTGTGTGTGTGTGTGTGTGTGTGTGTGTTTTGCAGTGTTCCAAGTCAAGGTCTGGAGAGAAACGGGAGACCCTTCTGCTCATATTTGTTCTCGTTTAGCATGTAACTTATCACTTCAATAGAATAATAACCAAAAGCAATCTCCACATGTCTTTTGAGAATTCCTAAGAAATGAACCTTGATTAATCTCTTGTCTAATTAAAACTAATTATTAAAATGGCTTATCCCTTGACGACAGTGTAAAGTGGTGCTTTATCTTAAGGAAATGGTTAATGTTCTTATTGGTTAAGAATTTTGATAATAAAACGGCTGCTTAAAGGCAGTACTTTCAGAGTTGTTGGTCCATAGCTATGCTTGCAAAGCTGACATAATTTTACACGGGAGGTGTTCAAATGACAGAAGTTAACAGGGTAAGAGGGACAGATGTTTATATGATGGGTTACTTGTAAAACTGATTTGGAAATTTAGCCAGTTTCTTTGTGTACCACAAAGTCACTAATTTGATAGGGCAAGTTTTAGATGCTGAAATAAATGAAGAACTTAGTCAAGTGCATACATAATGCTTTGAAACCTACAAAAGCCAAAATGCTAATGAGAAAAAGCTTACAGTCAGACAGCACTGTTTTTCTTAACTTAGATCACATCCCAACAACTACATTCTTTAGTCGCGTGTATGCCTGGTGTCAGTGGCTTGGAAATATTCTTGACCATGGAGTAACATCTATGTAGTAGTAGGAGAGATGAAATCAGAATTAGCCAAGGACAAAGAAGGGAGAATTTCATTAGTTATGCCAGCCATAACCCGTTACCCCATACCTTTGTCAGGCATTACCTTTCTTGTTTGGAAGGTCTGGCATAATGAGTCCCTTTTAGTTCACCAGCTAAAGTTGATAGACAATAGAACTGGTGTTTCCTCTATTTTCATTTGTTCTTCTTGTTACTCACTTTTTAGGAAGGAGCCCCAAGAGGATCTTGCTATATACCTCGTTTCACTATGTAACTTAGGCTGGTCTAAAACCTGTGGCAGTCCCCTGCCTTAATCTCTTGAGTGCTAAAATGGCAGGATGTGTCACCACTTCTGATTAAAACCAGGGCACAGTGTTGTTTCATTTTACCTTGTGATAGAACTGAACCTGTAACCTGACCCACGCTTAGTTGGTACTTCACCATCGAGATGTGTCACCAGCTTGAGTGCTATTCTTTTTTTTTTTTTTTTTTTTTTTGAGTGCTATTCTTGACAAAACCATTTTTGTCCTCCGGCTTTTGAATTAAAATTGTTTGAAAGTGAGAAAGAGAGAGATAAATACACAGACACAGAGAAAGATTTTTCTTCTAATTTTTAAATTTACTTCTGATACAATCTTTGGAATAACTGAAACTTTATTACTCTCATTATGTTTTGATTACTGTTAGTTATCATGAGAACAATGAGCTGTCCTTCTGACATACTCTTACTCCCCATAATTCAAAATTGAAAATTAAAAGAAAACCTTCCTTTCTTGAAGTTTGTTATATTATAGCTGAATCTGACACATCTAGGTGAACTCTAGGAATTCCTGGGGAGATAAGGACATGATATAAATTGTGACGAAAGACCAGAGGGAGGTAAATGTTGCCATGGGAATGGGAAATTGTCTGTTTTACCACCTTAGCCTTTTGGATATAACTCCTGCTGTAGAAGAATAATATAATGTGGCCTTCAAAGCTCTGTGTTAGCTTTCTTGTTTTATATATGATCCCATTATATTATTTCAGATTAAAGCCCCTGTTCACATTTATGTGTATCTCCTGGAGACACAGTAGAAGAGGAGACTTCTATTGTAATAGATATGCAAAATGTGTCCTTTGCACATTGCTCTTAGAATCCTCTTGTGTATCTATCATGATGTTTTTATGTGGTAAGTAGGAGAAAACAACCCTAGAGAAATAGAAGAGGTGTTAAGATTTAAACAAAATGTGTTGTGGCCCTAAATATAATTTGGAGGAATTTCTTTAGGAACTTGTTTCTATTTAATATAGTCTAAATAACAAATGATATATACTATTGAAAATAAAGGTATTAGTGAGCATAGTCTTCAATATCCTTATTAAAATGCTACAGACCATATTTTTTGCCATTGTATGTACTTATTTTTTTTATGAGAATAGCTTTCAAAATGCTTACAGTAATGAGCTTTCTTATGATTCCATATTTTTGTTATAACAAAAATAATGAATAATGAAATCCAGGCGTGGTGGTGCATGCCTTAATTCCCAGCACTGGGAGGCAGAGGGAGCCTGTTCTACAAAGTGAGCTCTAGGACACCCTGGGCTACACAGAGAAACCTTATCTTGAAAAATAAGAAAAAGAAAAGAAGAGGAAGTAGAGGAGGAGGAGGAGGAGGAGAAGGAGGAGAAGAGGAGGAGGAGGAAGAGTATAAATTGGTGCTAAGCTTTGATATGCTGGCATTGAAAGGTTTTATGTCTGAAACTTGACAAGGTGTATAGTTTTTTGTTCTTTCATTGGTTGAGTATCTACCATGTTGTCAGAATTGTAGGTATGTTCCAAAGAAGCAAATTATATACAAAAGAATGACTGACTTTTGTCATTGTTTTATAATCAGGTTATCAGTTACTTGGAAAACCTTTCCTCTTACTCTCTGTTCACCTCATTTCAAACAGTGTGTTATAGCATAGGAGATCTGATGTGTTTCTTACACAGGAGAAATAAACCTCTACTGTACGTACAGAACATATACTTCAAATGAGATGGAAGGGCAGGGCAACCCAGAGCAGGGCAGGTAGTTTGACAAGGACAGCATATTTGCTTTCCTTTCTTTGTGACCATGTGGTTTGTCTTTGCATTTTTTCTCACACAGAGTACATACAGGCAGAAAAAATAATATAATATTTCTAGTGTGTTCTTTTATATATGTAGTTTGTTAAATTGATTATCTTTCCCCAAATACCAAAGATATATAATGGAAGGCTCATGAAGAATTTTCAAAGAAGTTATTTCTTTGGAAATATTTTTGTATAGGTTGAGGAGAAACAACAAAATAAATTCTAAAACAATGATTTTTTTGAGGTATGTTCATGGATTGATGGCTAGAATAACTGTACACTGAACAAACTAAATTCAGTTTAGTTCACTTACATGTTGTGCCTATGGCATATGAGGGCCTCTCTAATTCTGTTCCTGTCCTTACTAATAGCATAGTTGATGATTAAAGAAAGACTAGGAAAGCAAGGTACACCGTTGGCATCATGATGTGGTGAAATATAGCATCAGTGAAATGAACTGTACATCTCTGGTATATTACAAAGCTTTATCTATCCTCTCTCCTCCCCTCCATAGGACAATTTGTAAGCACAGCTGGAAATGGTAGAGGAGGCTATCCTGGTGAACTGGATGATGTGAACAAAGTTAGAACAGGAGAAAATGAACACATCTTTATGTAGCTGAGGACACTGTGGCAGAAAGGACAAGGATCTGAGGAAAGAAATAATGGGGGGTAAAGTGTGTAAGATGGGTTGAGGCACTTTTGGAGGGGTGTGACTTACATGCAAGGTTGGAACATTATGCATCATTTTGCCTATAATGTTGATTCTTTAGAAGCTCCTAAACTAGAGTTATAGTTTAGACCGAGCCAGGATTATGGGGAAAATTCCAATAGAGAAGAACTTGAAAGTAAAAGTTAGTTATGTTGTTGCTGTAGATCAAATGTAATAATGTTAGAAAGGACAGTAGCAATGGTGATGGAAAACACAGGAGTGATGGAAGAGGCTTAGACTTTGAAACTACAGGGCTTGGCTACTAATTGGACATAGGTGTGAAGGGTGAGGGAAAATCAAAAATGCCTAGGTAATTGGTGCTATCATTCCCAGAGTTAGGACTTCAAGAGGCACATTTGGCTTTTCAGAACTGAATGAGGAGTTTGATCTTAGAAGTATTGAGATGGAGGTCCAACTATGAAGCAGATACAGAACACATGCATCTGGATATCCGTAGGTAACTTAATCCTTGTAGTCAAAGTTGGGAATGTCTGACAGAAACCATTAAGTCATTGAAGTTGAGATTGCCAAAGCAGACCACAGGCATGAGCAGATCCTGTGCATATACTATGTAAGGAGGAAAGCACCAGAGGCAACAATGCTGGAAACAATTGGTTAATTAAAGTGGAATTCTAAATTTGCCAAAGGTTGACTCCTGTGCCAACCTCTGCTGATGCTAATCCAAAGGGAGGTCCTACATACAGACTGGATGCTGGTAGAGCCTCAACTAGGCAGATGAGGACACAAGAGTGGTTTTGAGTCTTACTGGTAAGTTATTGACTCAATGACCTTTCTCAAATGTCCTATATGTAAGAGGAACAAACAATGGAAGATTAAGTGCTAGACATGAGAAAGTTTGACTATAGTTGGTGATTTGCTTCCTTTTGCAATGTCTCGTTTCCTCACAGTTTTGATCACTGATTAATGAGCAAGTTTTAAGGTCACAGCCCAAATGAATATATGTAAAAATAATTTAATAAAATATTAAAATTGTCATTCTGAGAATGTTTTCATATTTTTAAAAATAAGAAGAGACACTGGGATAATTCTAATAAGATATGGAAATTAGTGATTTAATGACAGGCTATATAGTGCCATAAGTTATGAATGAATCACTAAAAATATATTATATAATCTGTAGCAGCATCTAAGGCCAAACACACACACACAAACACACAACAGACACACACACAGCACACTACAAACACACAAACCCCACATACACCTAACACACACACACACACCACACATACACACAACAACCCACACACACACACACACACACACACACACACACACACAAACACACCACATATGCTCATACACACATACAACATACCACACACACAACCACAACAACACACACACATACACTTGAGGAATCTTTAAAAGATAATTTTAAACTTTAAGAATTATATCATGCCAAATCTAATACAATCACTTACCATAATGAGCCTGGGGACTTGGGGTATAGCACAGAAATAGAATGTTCACATAGGTTGCATAAATTAGCTCTAGCACCATGAATGGTCAAACTAAAAATGAACCTAAAATATAAAAAAGAAATATTTCTATTTTCTTATACACCAAAATATTTGTATCTACCACTATTTCTATATTTAATAATATATACACTAATCCTTTTATTCTCTAAAACTCCCAGATATTTACAAACAACAATTGATTCTATTTGATGCTGTTTTTTTTCTCTACTTTTTAACTCAAGCTGGCCTTGAACTTGTGACCTTCCTGCTTCTGTCTCCCTAGAGCAATGATTTCTAGTGTGAGCAACTATGTTCATTTAAACTTTCAATCTTACTTGTGAAAACATTTGCATTGAATTTTTTGTGGATATTTCCATATAGTCCTCTATGTGGGGCCATCCACTGAAGCATGGGGAAACCTACCAAGGCCATACGCTTTAAAAAAAGAAAAAAACAAAACAACAACAGTAGCAAAAAAAAAAAAAACAAACAAAAAAAACACTGGATCTCACTCTCCTAGAAGCTATCAACTAGTTATTACATATTTATATTGTAAGTAGTTAGACAGTTGATCAATAGAACCACAAATATGGAATTGCCACATAGATCTCTGTTGTAAGTTCAATGGATCCTCCAGGTGAAATATTTTTGTTTGTTTGTTTTTTTTTGCTTTGTTTACCTTTTCACTCTTAAAGGATATTTTTGTTAATTTAAAATCTTAAGAGTTGGAGTTAATCTTTGTTTTCCATGTTATGAATGTTATGAACTGTGTCCCTCTGATGAGACTGTGGTACGTCCATTTTCCATGACATGATTCTCCTTCATAGCTTCAGAAAAATTCCATTGCATGCATCTGTCACATAGTCTTTATGCAGTCCTCTGCTGAGGAACTCCAGTGTTGGTTCCATAATTTGGCTATTGTGAGGAGTTTTGTAATATTTGATTTGTAGGCATCTCTGTGACATGTTGATTTAGAGTTTAGCTGGATATGGTAAATCTACTTCTAGTTTTTTTGAGAAACTTTCATAGTGATTTTTACAGAGACTTCTCTGCTTTATATTCTTGTCAACAGTGCATTAAGTTTCCCTTTAGTCCGTATTTGTGTCGGTTTCTTTTTTTTTTTCCTTTATTTCTTATTTCTTCAAGTTACATCTCAATCGCAGTCCCCTCCCTATTCCCCCCTCCAGGCCCACCCTCCCACCCTCAATCCCCCATCCTCTTCCCTTTTTTTTTTCTTTTAAGTTTAAGGTATATCTTATTTCCCCCTACAGTTTCCCTTTTCAGTCCATCAAATGGCTCTTTCTCTTATAATAATAAATACGATAAAAAACAACAGAGGTAATTAGGCCACAGTTATGAGGGTTATATGGCTTAACATACATTCCCAATGTCCAGTCCATATGTATTTGGCACCTGACTTTAACATTCTACTATCTAACCATCTCCATGAGTTTAAAGTTCTATATCTGACTCAACATTCATACTAACTTGCAACACAATTTTAAAAGTATCTTCTTAGGGCTGGAGAGATGGCTCAGCCGTTAAAGGCTAGGCTCACAATCAAAAGTATCTTCTTAGATCTATAACATTCTCTTGACTCCTAAACAACTCAAAATTTACTTATGAGACTCTAGCTATCTGTTCTTCAACCACCTCAAAGACCTGAGAGGGATAAATATATCTGATTTTATAGGAAGTACAGGGCCTGCAGCTTCCCAAACTAAGAAATGACATACCAGTGGCTGCCTGGACAGTTCCCATTTTCTCTCCATACTTTACAGCATCGATCTTCAGTCGTTTGGCCCCGTTTCTCTGACAGACATTGATTGTAGAGCAGGGGTTATGAATGACTTACCTACCCTGTCTTGGCAGAGCTAGGCTGTCGACTTACCTGCTTCCAGGTTTTGTCCTGTTTGGACAGCATTCTGTCTACAGTTGGAGCGAGGGGCTTTTCCTACCAAGAGATAGGCTTGCGACTAATTCAATCATCTCCCACTGGAGATTCTTCGATGCTCATCTTCTACTTGGGGTAAAATGGGGGTGCTGTCAGGAGTTGATATGTCTTGATATAAAAAAATCTAAAGTTATGAAAACATCTTTGAATGCCATATTCTGCAGATCTCTTGAGGTTTTTGAAGAGGCTCTATCTATCTCTTATATTAGGGTAAGCAGATGTTGCTTGTCTCTTAGCAGCTTTATTTCTGATTAGCTTAGAAAATAACTATAATAGACTGTCATAGTACCTAACAGAATGACCGGCTTGCATAACCATTAGTTTGCATTTCTTAATTATCATAAACAGTTTATGACAATTAGTAGTAAAAGGCCGAAACATCACATTTCATTTTTTTTTCTTTACCTCCTAACCCTTCCATCCCATTTCTCTGGGGTGGGGTGTCCTTATATAACAGTCCCTCATCACAGTTGAGAGGTCATATGAGGGCCATGAGCCTCCTCATTCATTGGGGGTCTACGAAGCAGTACCATCAGTGAAAAGTGTCACGTTGCCCGGGAGAGAGAAGTACTAAACAAACAAACAAACCAATAAGCAGACAATTAGATAAAAAAGGCTAAAAAATATAAAAAGTATATAAAAAATAAATAAAAGTAAAAAATAAAAAGTCTATGTCCAAGTTCCCTTTGGTGTGTTAGTTGTAGTATCGATGCCTTCTACTATATAGCTAAAATCCTACTATAAGTGAATAGATGCCATGTGCATCCTTCTGAGTCTGGGTTAGCTCACTCAGGATGAGCTTTTCTAGTTCCATCCATTTGGCTGCAAATTGCATAATTTCATTTTTCCTGATAGCTGAATAATATTCCATTGTGTAGATGTACCACAGTTTTTTAACCCATTCTTCGGTTGAGGGACATCTGGGTTGTTTCCAGTTTCTAGCTATTACAAATAAGGCAGTTTCTGTTATTGTTGTTTGTTTCTTTGTTTTCTTAATGACTGACATTCTAACTGAAAATGGAATTTTAATGTAATTGTGACTTGAATTTCTCTGATGCTGTGGTAGAATTTTTTTGATGAATTTATTGGCCATTTGCAGTTCATCTTTCGCTAACTATCTGTTGATTTCACTAGTCCTTTCATTAATCGGGTTGCTTGCTTTTTGTTTCTCAGTTTTATTTGTATTCTAGATATTATGTCTCTATGAGATGTGTAGTTGGCCAAGGATTTTTTTCCTATTCTGTAGGCTGTCCCACACACTTCTGTTTCATTTATTCTTTATAGTATCTGTTAATTACTGGTAAGCTCCCTTTTTTGACTTTTGTACAGAGTTAAAGATCAAACTCAGGGCTTCCTACATTACTGAAAAGTGCCGTACCTGCACAACCCAGCTAGTGTGCTTTATTCTCACTATAACGTATTAATTCTCTATATGTCTCCCAAACTACATGACTATCCGGTAAACAATTAAGCACATGTACTTTATCTACCGATTTTGTATCTTTTCTATCTCACAATGAATGTTCTTAGTTACAACAGCAACAACATACTGGGCTAACCACATGGACTGCGTTGTGCAAAGTGATTACATTGACTTTAAGTATAATCCGTTGCTTGATACCTACAGAACTATGAAGTGAGGCAAATTGTAGAATACCTTTTCTATAACATCAACGTATAGGAGAGACCATAGGTAATCTTTGCCTACTCTAATATTATTTGATTTTTGTAGAATTAATATAAAACTTTCATTTATTTGAGTTTGGTGGTAAGACTCCTACACCTAACCGAATGATTTTTACTTGTTTGTTACATACTTTAAAAATGCTCTAAGTGCAAGTTTTATGAAAATATATGCACTAACTGCATTTTATTTTATATTTAGGGCAAGATAGTGGAGAAGTTATTAACATAAACTTTAAAGTTTGAAGCTAGAAACACTTTTGTTAATTTTAACGGAGTATATCAAATCAAAGAATGAATTCATGAGATATATTATGACTTTGAATTCAACCAATCTGTATTCTTTTTATCTGTAGATCAAATTAAATGGTTAGCCAAAATGTTTATTTCTGTAGAAATCAGTGATTTTCGTTTCAATGTGACAGTTTCCTGGAGCTTATAAGTCGATATTGTAGACATTTTGAAAACAATATGAGTTAAATTAAATCAGACTGTAAGACCATGGTTGAGCTGCCGCCTGCAAATAAAGAAATTTCACATGTTTAGGAATTGGCCTACGAGTATGAATGTAGGTGTAGAGAGGTAGTAAGAATGTCATAGTCACACCCATTGCTGTCTCCTCTGGTCAGTGGAGCTCCCTAGGCTCTTTTTAGGTTGATAAGGAAAGAGTTCATCATAGGACTGTTATATACCATTAACAAAATACATGTGAGGATGCAGGGAGCCCTGTGGATTGTTACCAAAACACACATGCACAAGCACACACATGCCCTCACACACACATATACACACACATAAGAGAGACAAAGAAAACAAACATTTACTAATGGAGTTTACACTTCAGTTGCATTCCATGGGTATTTCAATTATATATTTTTATGCAATTTTGCTCATTTCAACTCTTATTCCTAAAAAAATTCCCTGGTTCAGCTTAGTTTTTGTGATCACAGACTGAGAAAGGCAGAATCTGCCTTCGAGAAATCTATGTTTTTGTTGTTATTTTGGGTCTAAGGGAATAGAAGTAACCCACAGTACTTCATTACTCAAGCTTCCCCAATTCTCTATAACATTTACTAAAAATACAGCACTGCACCTTTTGTTGGGGGCATATTATTTTGGAAGCATAACTAAATGTTGGTGACTAAATTATTAACGTATAGCGGAAACATTCTCATTTTAATAGAGTGATGGAAAGTTATTTCTCTATTATGGGAACCATATGTAAATTAATACAAATGTTGATGACATCATATAGCCCTTGAATTCACTGTGGAGCTTAGAATGCTCATGGCTACATTTTTTAAAATGTCAGTTTTTAAAAAAATTATGTCTCTATAAAATCTTTGAATTGAAACAGGGATATACATATACATATATATGTATATATACACATAATCTAATAAATTAAGCACATAATTGTATATTTATTATTATAAAATAAATATTTATGCTATATGGGTCACCACCTCTGAAAGCATAAAGATGCATTTGAAATATTGGCATGGTTATATTGGTGTATCACCCAAGAAAGAAAGCCTGCATGTATATTTTTCTCCAGACCTGATTATTAGTAAAGTAAGAAGTGCTCTGGTAGCCCCTGCAATCTCCTGCTGCTCTGCTGGCCTGACCAGCACTGGAATAAAGGGCTACAGTTCTGATTTCAGTTGTTTTCTTCTGGGCTTTTGGGGAGCTGCTCAGTAATCCCTTGGGATTGCCAAGAAGGAGGGAAGGCGAGAGCCTTGCATCATGCTGTGGTAGCCTCAGGGGTTCATTCAAGTACCTTAGTGGCTTGCTGTGGTGAGCCCCAGGAACAGCCTTCCAGTTGAAATGACATTGTAATTAGAGTGCTTGATTTCAGTCAGCCAGCAAGCATTCATTGTGAACAAAGTCTCTTTGTGAATAAATGCTCATATCTAAATTCATGATTGAAAACTTAAGAATTAACTCCTACTTGGGAAGAAACTGCAAAGCAAAAGAGAAATTGTAAAAGGGTAAAGCAAACTGGTTTACCTCAGCACTGGAATGGGAGTGGGCCAGGAAGCTCCGGGTGATAGAATTTCTATGTGCGATGTGCCTCTGATAATCCAATAATACCCTTGTGTTTCTTCATGTTTCCCCTAGGAACTTCTCTAAAAGGGCAAGGAGTTCTTTTTAGCATCTGGTACACCTCTGTTAGCCTGTGGAAATATTATCTTCACCTCCCACAACTCAGTTTTAGAGTATATAATAGAGTCTACGTGTGTTATACCATAGACATATAAAATATGCAAAGGATCCTTTTGGTTTAGAGTGAGTTATGTATTTTATTTCATTCAGTCGGTTTTGTAATAGAAAGCAGTAGAGAAGCCAAAACTAATATTTAGTGGGGTTGATGATCTCTTCCCTTAGGAGTGATCTTGTAATCAGTAGGCCTATATCCATTTAAATGAGGGTCACTGGTTTCTAAGACAGTGTAAGGATGGGGTGACCAGCTATGCATAACTGTGCTTAGCCAACAAAACTCTCACATTTGTAGCAGAAAGTTAGAATAAAACCTTGCATGGCTAGGAGTGAGGAAAAAAAAAACCTTTATCAGCAAGATCATTAATAACTCGGGACTCAGCTTTTCAAGTTACAATTAGCTGCTCAACAGCTGTGACCTTCAGTAGCACTCATTATTGTGGGCCCTGATAGTTCACTCCCACTCCAGAGCTCCTTTCAGAAATAGTTTCTCTGACATCATGGACCCCAGGGGTCAGTGTAAGAGATGAGTCTTCAGGCACTTATTTGTAAGTGTTGTTTCTACAGCATGCTCTGTGTGTGTGTGTGTGTGTGTGTGTGTGTGTGTGTGTGTGTGTGTGTGTG
>CAJQZJ010000592.1:200894-217654 GCA_907164525.1 Lophiomys imhausi
GTGTGTGTGTGTGTGTGTGTGTGTGTGTGTGTGTGTGTGTGTGTGTGAAAGAATTCAGCTGATGCTTGATTAATGGCTTATTGTAAATCCAGCTGTTGGTCAGACCCCAGTTAGGAAGCTGCCTGCCAGAGGAAGAGGCACTCCTGGGAGCAGCAAGGCGATTTAGTGGCCTGAAGTACAGAGTAGAAGTGATGGGGATAACACAGTCTCTGCTCTATTTTGATGTGCTTTTAAAGGTTTCCACACGCATGCTTCCCAAACTCTGTCATGTACTGTACCAAGTTGCAATGCATCACCAGGGATTTTAACCCTGCTGTGACTTTGGCATATACTGCAATCCAAAGAAAAAGTGGGGATTAGAAAATTGTAGTCAAGTGTGAAATGAAAGCTCAGTTGGAAAAAGAGGAGTGGATTATTTTCAACTTCTTGCCTTAGTCCCTGGGTATCTGAGGAACATATGAGTTTTTTTCTGTTTATTTATTAATTCAAGTTACATCTCAATCTCAACCTCCCCTCCTGGTTCCACCCTACCACCCTCTACCCCCTCTCCCACCTATCCTACTCCTCCTGTGTGGGTTGCCCCTACATACCAGCCCCTCTCAGTTCATTAGTCACATGAGGGCTGAGAGTTTCCTCTTGCTCTGGGGCCCAATGTGGCAGCTCCACTAGGGTAAAGTGTCCCACTCACAGGTAACAAAGTCCATGACTCAGGCCACCCCAAACCTATTTGCTAAGGAATCTGTATGAGGACCAAGTTGCTTATCCTCTATATTTGTTTAAGAGAAAGGAGTTTGCTTTCTCAGGAACTAGGTATGACACAATCTATCTGTTCAGAAAGTGATTATAATAAGAGAAAATTCCATCAGAACACAAAAAGATAAACCCATTGGCAGGAAAACAATACAGTTTTTATTGATAACACATTTTCTGGCCAATCCAAATCTAGAATTAAATCTTGTACCCACAGAGCATCTTCTCAGAAAAATGTATGTATGGTAAAGGTTTTACAGCACCTGAATGCTTGGCAATGCAGGAAACCATTATAACAAGACAAACAGGATTTCCAGAACACAAAAGATGGTCTCACCTCTTGCTCTGACACCCTTCTAAACCATACAAGCCAGGATAATGCTTCTAGCCTGTGTCTCTGAGTTCTCATTTGTGTAAGTGAACAGACCAGGTAGACCTGATGGTGTATAAAATTCCTGAGAATCCACCTCATATTTCTGTCTCACTCCCATGATAACTTTTAAACTAGTTTCCTTTTTTCTCATCTTAGTGGCAGGAAATAGGAACCTGAGGGAGGCAGAGCTGCTGTCTTCAGTTACATATCTATGGTGAGGCCCAATTGGCTTGCTCCATAACCCACAGTCAGAGTCATGGCTAGTTAAATCTAATGTGTCACAAAACAAAAGGAAAAGACTTAAATACAGGAAGAAGCCTTGTATGAACTGCTCAGCAGCTGGGAGGTTGACAAATTTTCTAGCATTATTATTACAAGTAAGATTTCACCTAAAAAATCATTTCAAATATATTACTGAGGAAATAGAAGGAAAAATGCAAATTATCAGTTATGTAAATATCATTATAAACTTTTTACGAATGAAGCCATTGAAGAATTAAAGACACCATGCCACAATGCCATAGTCTATTTACGCTTACATTCGTTGTGTCTGTATATTAACATAAGTTAATGTCCAGGACGATGAGCATTCTTTAAGTCTTGAAAGCTGGACACATAGAGGATTTAGGGATTAACTGTAACTTCTTAGGAAAAGAAGGGGTATATTTGGTAAACACCAAAAGCAATAAGTTAAAGTATTCATTAATCCTATAAGAAAACCACTGCAGGAAATATTCCTCAAGGACGAAAAAATGAAATAATGATGTGATTTTGTGTCAATGCTTGGGGCATAATGACCCAGAAGCCTCATGGGCAGAAGCTCTGAGGTCGTTGGTATAACTGAATAGAGTAAAGTGTGTGTGGGGGGGGGGGGGGGGTCTGCTAGTAATAGGGAGAAGTATAGAAAATGAAAGATTCGGGGCCAATTGAGTAAGAAGGAGTTCATGCTCTTCGCAGAAGAAAGAAAGGAAGGAAGGAAGGAAGGAAGGAAGGAAGGAAGGAAGGAAGGAAGGAAAGAAAGAAAGAAAGAAAGAAAGAAAGAAAGAAAGAAAGAAAGAAAGAAAGAAAGAAAAGAAAAGAAAGAAAATTCTTGAAACAGCTTTACTCTGCTATCTTGGCTGACTTTATTTGCTTCATTCACCCCCAGAGAGAGTTCATCCTGATTGAACATGGCCAGCAGGTGAGAATAACAGAAAACAGCTGGCTGTTAGTAAGGGCAGCAGATGCTGTTTTCTGGAGGATTTTTTTTTTTCTTTTTACCTTTTAACTGACAGCTGGGCAAGTCACATGTAGTTGAGTCTTCTAGCTAGACTCTGTAATGGTCCTTTCTGTATCCCCATGCCCATGTCCTTGAAGGCTTGTTTGTCAAGGAAATATAAAGAGAGAACAGATTGGAGATGAAGTACTGACATCCCCCCCATAAATACGAAGTGTTCCCATCTCCTAGCACATCTCGAAAGCTGCCCCTAAGGAGGATGAAGAAAGATATGTGAGTCCTTGTGTCCCTGGCTTACCCAGAGAAAAGAAATCCTGGTTACCTTTCCAGAGAGCTGTCTGCTAAAAAAATGAACTTGTCAGTTATCCCAAGTCCCCTTGTGGTACTAAAGGTGACCTCTTCCTTGTTAGAGGAAATAATCTCTAAGGAAGGACAGCCAGACAGGCAGGTGAGCAAACAGATGAAATTCCATGATGAAGTGTGTGCTGCTATTTCCTGGGCCAGCTGCAGCTTTGAAACCATCCCATAATCATGTTATATCTAGTGTGCCAATGCTCTTGAACAGCAACATTTTTATGGGGTAGTGGGAAATTTATCCAAACATTTAGTAATGTGTTACTTGCACCTCTATACTCTTTGAGTGAATTAATTGCATAATTTTCCAGAATATAATGAAAAGACTGGGTATTCTCATAAAATGTTTGAGCTAAGTGAAACATTTGTGATCATATCTTCTCTATAGAAGGGACTGTGGCCACAGGTTTTAAGACATTGCTCTTTAGCTAACAGACTGTTCTCCAGTTCCAATTCCATTCATAATTTCTAGTATGTTGTATCTCAACATTCACTGAAAATAAAAAACTAATTTATTTCTAAAATTAATGGGAACTAAAGAAAAAATTTTAAGAAAACCAATGTCATGAATCCACCTACCAGAATCACCCATTGTAGAGGTTTATATGTTATTTTTGCTATTTCGACCTATTCATGTATTTATTATTATTATTATTATTATTATTATTTAGGTGTATCTTTTTCATCCCAACATCTCCTCCTTTTAATCCAATAAAAAACTCTTTTTCTTATAACAATAAATACAATGCAAATCAATAACAAGTAGGCAACAATTGTGAAAATTATATGGTATAGCATACGTTCCCAATATCCAGTCCATATGCATTTGTCAACTAATAACAATAGTCCATTATCTGTCTATCTTGATGAATTTAAAGCTCTATACCTAACTTACTTTCCATCCTAACTTGCATTACCAACTTGAAGACATCTTCTTAGACCTAGAACACCCTTTTTTAATTCCTGAACAACTTAAAACTTAACTGTGAGACTATAACTATCTAGTCTTCAACCACATCAGAGACCTGAGAAGGATAAATATATCTGAATAAACAGGAAGTACAAAACAAGCAGCTTCCAAAACTAAAGTAATGACAGACAACTGGATGACTGGACAGTCCCAATTTTTGTCTATAACATTGGAGCATCTATCTTCGGTCTTTTGGCCCAGATAGAGGACAGACATTAATTGTAAAGCAGGAATTATAAAGGACTTTCCCACCCTGTCTTGGCAGAGCTAGGCTGTTGATTTACCTGCTGTAGAAAAAGAATTACTTAAATTAGGTTGGGCGCCATTTGTAGAAAGAATTAATTAAATTGATAACTAGTATTTATATTATCATTAATTGGTTCTGCAGCTGTTAATTGTTAAACAGACATTATAAATCAGCCCACACAGAGACCACATGGATTTTAACAAGGCTTGGTCTGAGTTGAGCAAACTTGGCCCATCTAAGCTAGTTCTTAATTCTATTACCCAAATATGACCTCATATATACATACATCTCCTTGGACTGCCATTCTCCACAATATGCCAATGTTCCTGGTCATGTGGAATGAGGTTCTTTTTTCTAACCCATGATATGTGTCTTCCTTCTTCTTGTTCCTGGCAGGAATGCATTAATCCTCTGTCTAAAGTGCAGGCTTCCTGTTCTAATCTCAGGAAGTCCTACCTTTCTCTGTCTTTGCCCAATCTTAGGCCTCAGCATTTATTTAACAATCAGAGACATGTAACGGACAGCAAACAGGACCAATTAACATTTAGAATGCTTAACACTAAGCCATCAGTTCTCTCCTTTTGTCTAATAAAAATTTAATCTAATCTAAATTTTTAACTCATATAGTAAAACAATAAGAACAAATATGAAACAATCAAGAAAACCATATATAAAAGTTATGCACTTAATGTTTAGCCTATTTATATCAGGCAATCTTGAAGAAGAAAAAAAATCATCTATCTATCTTGGTGTGTCCAAAGTTCTGAATCTAAATAATTTCTTTCATATCCTACCTTTGTAAACCTAAAATTTTTATTTAGACTTGAAAATATCCTTTTAAATGCTAAACAATTCAAGTTCAATTGAAATTTTATAACGATTATGTCTTCAACCCCATCAAAGATGTAAGAAGGGATAAAGTTATTATTTGAATGAGTAGGAAGCATAGGAGAGCAACTTCCAAAAAGAAATATGACAATTTCTTGCCTAGACAGTCCCAAATATCTCTCAATACCATTGGAGCATCAACCTGTTTCCAAGTTTTGTCCTTTTTGGATAACTATCTGTCTACAATTGAAGCAAGGAATTTTTCTTGCCCAGTGGCTAGCTTGCTACTAGTGTAGCGATCTCCAAATGGA
Organism: Lophiomys imhausi; assembly: GCA_907164525.1. Lineage (NCBI taxonomy): Eukaryota > Metazoa > Chordata > Mammalia > Rodentia > Muridae > Lophiomys > Lophiomys imhausi. The sequence goes on from CAJQZJ010000592.1 coordinate 205,944, forward strand.
GATCCTTTGATGGTCATCATCTACTTGAAGTGGGGGGGGGGGTGCTATCAGGAACTGACATGTCTCAATATCAAAAACTCTTAAATTCATGCATTTTTAAAATGTAGTTGTGATGGTAATGATTGAGTAGCTTTTATCTGTCTTTTTTTTTTTTTCACCTAAGATTCTGAACTCACCAGACTCTAAAACTGTTTACAGCAGTTGTCTTTGCATGCTCTTCCATCAGGGAGGGTACAGTTGATTTTAATGTGAATTTCTTGTCTGTGCCATTTCATTTCAAGTAAAGGTCTTTGAACAGCAGAATTGCACATTCTTGAAGTGACATGTTGTGTCTTTATTCTTCTCTGTTCTCAGAGCCTTGACTCAGTCTTTTTTAATCACTACATTAACATTGCTTTTACTAAGATCACCATGTATTCCTGCTTGTCCAAATGCAATATTTGTTTCATCTGTCCTTATGCCAATTTTGTTTTCAGCATACTTTAACTCTTTTGACATTCATGTAGTTTTCTCATTCTTTTTTCTCTATTTCTAATTTTGACTGCACATTTATAGAATTGAGTTGATTTTGATGTCTCATCCAATGGCAAACTATTATAATCCTTTATGGGTGTTTAAATATTTATTGTTGTTACTGTTGTTTTATGTATCTTCTTTCTTTATGTTAAGAAAAATGGTGTTGATGTCCCACTACGACATCCATATCGAATCTCTGGAAGACAAGAATGTGCTATCATGTTGGGGGGAAAAAGACAAGACTTGAAGGAGATAGGTTACCTTAGATTATCTGGTTGTATTCAATGAAACCACGTGTAGCCTTTGAAGTGGAAACAGAAGTTAAAGAAAAACACAAGAATACAGTACTTACTGTCTATGGAGGATGAAAAAGTGAAAATCTAGAAGTTGAAATTTATTCTGACAGAGTAGAAAAGAACATAATCTCACTGACCTAACGTTGTACCTCAGTGAGATCCAAGCCAGATTTGACCAACTTAATTGTAAGATAAAAGTTGTACAATAATAACTACTTATTGTAGGGGGTAATTTTCTAATTCATCTGGTACAGGGGACTGGAGAAATGGGTCACCAGATAAGAGCACATGCTACCCTTGTAGAGGACCCAAGTTTGATTCTTAGAACCCATGTAAGAAATCTCAAATTGCATTTAAGTGATGCCTACTGTGTCCTTTGGTGGCATCTGTATTCACACACACACACACACACACACGCACAAACACACCATACCACACTTATTGAATAGTATTTTACCATCTTAGTTTTATTTTCTTTACCCCCTACTCACCTTTGTGTAGCACACAGCAAGAGTTTATGTAAAGCTTGGATATTTTAAAATCATAGTTGCTTTGTAGTGAAGATATCTGCTTAAGCAGCACTCCACAAAGATACATCCATCTCTTTTCCTCTGCCCTCTTTTATGCTGAGTTTCAGAAATGCTCTTATGACCTAAAGACAGAATGGACAGAGATTTCTATATTCCTGCCAATGTGGTATGTAGGAACCCGTGTTTTAAACACAGATGCTGCTGCTCTGTCTCAGTTCACAAGTAAGCCCATCCAGTCAGTCTATCTGCAAGTCAGGCTCCCCTCTAGCCAGTCCATTTATTTACATTCATTCATTTCTTTATTTGTTTATTTAATTTATTTATATTTGGTGTTTTGACACAGTTTTCTTGGTGTAGTCCAGGCTGTCTTGGAACTACCAGTGTAGACCAGGCTGGCTCTGAACTCACAGAGATTTGCCTGTCTTTGCCTCCTGAGTGCTGGGATTAAAGGCATGTGCCACCATCATCCTGCAATCCTATCCATTTCTTGACCAGAAATTTTTCTGAAGCCTCATTTATATGTCTTTACATCTAAATTATGAAAGCTTGCTGGAGCCTACGAGAACCAAATTTTGTATTCCAGTTGTTAAAACCAACGATTATCCATACTGTGTAATCTTACAATGAAAGAAATGCATGTATATCTTACAGTGAAATAAAAGGAATAAGTTGCATTGTAAGAAAATATCCTAACTTTCATCTTGCTTCTTAAATGGAAATATAAACAAGTACATATTTTAGAGCTCTGTTCTTCTTCAAATACAGCAGTAAATCTTGGCTACAAACAAAAGAGTTCCACAGAGTTCAGTGAATACTTCTGAAGAGCAGTGTAGAACTTCCAAATTGCATATTTTGTTACTATTTAAAGTGACGACCTGTGGATATTTTGGGTCAATAAATTTACACCAAACTTAATATATGCTTCTGCATGTTCTGCATACATTTCCCCCCTTCTTTGGGATAGCCAGTTGTGACTGTTCTGTTCTCACCCAGTACATTCTAGTCACACTGAAGTGGCTGTTTTTAACCACGCTCTCACTTGGGAGCATTATTCCTTCTGTTTAGATGGCTCTACTTCATGTTTATACAGCAAGAGCTTCTGCAGTATGCAGCTTAATTGCCACCTTTGAATAGAGACCCTTTCTTGACAAACGCATTCATCAAACTCTGTTTATTCCATCATCTTATTCCAAGTCTCAGTGGAAAACTAGATGCTGTTTTCATGTTATTTAAAATATTTACTCTTGAGTTAAACTTGGTGGTCCTTGCTTTTAATCTCTGTACTCAGGAGGCTGAGGCAGGAGGATTGGGCTGATTTAGTTTCAGTCATAACTACATAACAAATGCCAGTCCAGACTAGATACAAATAAGATGTTCCTTAAAAAACTTAATATATATATGTATGTATGTATCCTACTCTTGTAAAATATTAGATACCATGGTATTTGAAATATCTACCAGTTTAATGATTACAATCCCCCAAAATGCTTTGAACAATATGTATAACTCATCAATCATAACCACACTTTAAAGTAATGATCCCGTTTAGAACTGTAAAGTTCATGAATCTAGCAATTTATAACAGTATGATCATCTAATAAGTCGATAAAATGCTAGTTTTTACGCAACCTATTGATAACCTTAGCATCAGCAGTAAAGCGGGTGGAACGTGTTCTATCTTGAGTTTCATACAGTAGCTACTATATTTGTTTAAAGGAAATCTATTGTAAATTCATTAAAAATGTTTTTATTCCTCTTTGAAAAATGTTTTTATGCTCATAATTTTGCTTTGTCACACACTGAAATTACACAGACTCCTAGTCGACATGTCTTTGTGATTCCTTTGCGACTGAGAAGACACCAAGACTTACCACTGGACTTCTCTGTTTCCTCTAATGATACGACCACCTTGAGGGTGTTGAAGAAATAGACAGCACTGTTAATAAAAGATTAAACAGCATAACAGATTAAAATAATTAACTTCAATGCTAGGCATGGTGGTGCACACATTTAATCCCAGCACTCCAGACACAGAGGCAGGTGGATCTCTGTGAGTTCCAGGTCAGCCTGGCCTACAAAGTGAGTCCAGGACAGCCAGGACTCAGTTACACAAAGAAACCCTGACTCAAAAAACATAAAAATAATTATTTTTTTAAAAGAGAATTATGAACTCATGGGTTTATTTCATGCCAACTCACGTCTGAATATGGGTCTATGCATCTATCTTGAAATTGGGCGTGCAATACAATATTATGAGTATTGGGACTAGTTTGTTGTCCTTTATCTTTGTTGAACATGTTGTGGTTCAATACAGAAAGCTTTCTCGATATATTGGTGTGAGAAGTACTGGCTTGATGCTATTGCTAGTTAAATGATGATGAAGGAAGATTTTACTTGTGAGTCCTGAAGTATTCTTCTCTGTGCGGCCAGTTGATTTTTAAGACATTAGTTAGAAGTGCGCTTTAAAGCCAGGATATAGTTATTAAATTATGGGTCATTAATCTAGGGAGTTGGCCAACAAAGTTTTTACCTTGCTAAACAATTGCTCTATAAATCCAGGTGATGCCTAGGTATCTCAGCAAATCCAGGTGATGCCTAAGTATCTCAGCAAATCCAGGTGATGCCTAAGTATCTCAGCAAATCCAGGTTATGCCTAAGTATCTCAGTATTTACATTTTAAGTTGAGGCTCTCTTATTCTCCAATGACAGTTTAGCCTTATGATATGTGAGTTAATATTTGGATCTCAATGGTGCGTGTTTGTGGTGTGTGTATGTGCGTGTGTATGTATGGAGGGGTGTTCCATGTATATATGAGTGCAGAGTTATGTTCATGTAAAACACTTGAGAATTATCATTGAAGTATTTTTACAGTGTTATTATCTTATCTTCTTACGTAACAACTCATGTTTTATCATACTATAGGTAATCACCTGACCCAAGTTGACTATCCATATTTCTTTTAGTTTGAAAAGGATTCCAATGTTATTTCTCTGGTTTCTGTTTTGTTACTATATAGTAACTCCTTAGACTTCTAAAGCTTAGTTGAACCCGATGGGCATGATTTAGACATTTATACCCGTAGATACTCTCTTTCTTATTTATTATTTAGGAACTCTTCAAAAGATCTCCATGTTGTGTCAGAGGGTACTATGATCAAAGTTGATCATAGTGTCCTTTGTATACATAGGAGTGGTTGTATCATTGTCTTTTTAATATCAAGGACAAACATACTTTCTGCCATTTTAAGCTAGTGATATCAAAGATTACCTCTGTCTAGACTCTTTTTGGTTTGTTCTTACTAATTTCTCTCCTATTCCACTCTCTACTTTGTATTATCCAGTTCTGCTAATATTTTTGAAAACTCTGGTGTTTCAGACAATGACAAGTACTGGGAAACCAATGTATATATTTCAGTTTTTTCCTAGTTGTATGAAATGATATGGAATATTAGGGTGCTGTTGAGAGCTGTGTGGCCATTCTGAACTCTTAGTAGAGCTTAGCTCAGGATGTGGAGTAGGGCCCACATTAGAAAGTCCCCAAGATAACCCAGAGCCAGTAGCTTTCAGGTTGTTAATTAGAAGAATGAAATTCACAGGCCACAGAGGCTGAGTTTCAGTAAGAAGAATTTTATTATAGAGAGCTTCAGTGAAAAACTTAAAGGCACAGGCTCTGCAGCAGGAGGGTCCTTGGGAGTGGGGTACAGCTGAGGGTATAATCTGGAGGAGGGGTTAAAGACTTAAGGTAGAGACTGAGATTAGTTATGGTGTGAGGGATGAGTGGCCCAACCAGGTGTGCGGGTGCTGCCGCTCAGTCACTTGTCACATGTAGCTGTCAGACACAGGTGCTCATTTACTCAGTACATAATGAAGAAACAGGACCTAGAGCTGCCTTCTGTGCCTCAGCCTCCACCTAAGGTCTCTGAAGAATTGAAGTTTTAGGTCTTGCCATAGTTGGACCAGATTTTATCTCCTGTTCATACCAAAGCAATGGATGATAACAAGTGATTTTTGTCCATATCAAATACCATTTACTTGTTGTTCCTTAATACACAAGTTAAACCTCAAAGCATAAGCTATAAGCTGACCTCATCACTTTTACAAATGGCAAGATTCCTAGGCCTATAATTCATGTGCGGAGATGCTAGTAATGGGCTTGCTAGACTCATATCAACTTTTATATAAATGTAAAGGGTAGATGCTAGTAATGGGCTTGCTAGACTCATATCAAGTTTTATATAAATGTGAAGGGTAGAAGGTGTCTTGAACATAAGTATCTCTGGACTTAATAACTGAGATGAAACAAAAGTTTTCAAAATTGAGCAAAAGGTACATGAAAGATGAACATGTTGACAGGAGATGGGAGGTTGCTACAGAAGTGGTAAGGTACAGCTGGGCGTGGAGAGATGGAGGACAAGGAGATTCACTAAAATATACTTTGCTGGAAAAATATCATAATGTATATAATCCGTTATATACTAACACAGAAATGGGGAAGGACTTGTGAGAAAGAATGGGGCTGGTAAGAAGGATGAGAATGATAGGGAAATGTCACAGTAATCAGAGTGCACTGTGTAGATGTATGAAATTGTCAAATGGCAACTTTAATAGAAGTTTAAAAAATAAAATATCTATAAACAAACTTTCACTATTCCATTTGAACCTGTACAATTATAATTTCAGCTAGAGGAACAAAGGAGAAGTTTTCTTTAGCTGGGTTAAAAATATAACAATTATTCTCCCACAATATGCTCCAGAATACCAAGTAAAGCTAAACAACTTAAGCTATTTAACATTAAAATAGTCAGCCTCCCACATGGACTACAAAACTGGTTGGATGAGCTATGTGACTTTCTTTTTTTCCCCCCAGAAAGAAGTATTGATTACTGGATAACCTCAACATACAGAGATAGGACTGATTATAATTTCTGCTATAACAAGTACGATGGAAGGAGATTTCAATTATCCACTGTCATTGTGCACGCTTCTCTCAAGTGCTTCTATTCTCAATGTCTTGCCTGGTGGACGCACTGGGCTAATTAGTGTCTAGGCAACAGGATGTTTTGTAGACTTGGCCCAAGCTCTCTAAACTTCTCAATTAACTCCTAGGATTGACATCTTGGGGCTTCCATGTTCTGAAGCCAGGGGCAGACTTAACAGCCCATTTTTAAATTAGTTTATGCAAATGAAAAGTAGTTGAGCTGAAGCAATGTAAATTTACATATCAATGTTATATAGACTTCTCTTTGAATTACTACTTGAGCAGTGCTTCTTCAGGAAGGGAGAGTTTTTGAGTGAAAGCTGTCTAGGGAAAAAATTGCATGGCTATTCTTTCAATCCTTGTTTTTGAATACAGTGTAACCAATGTTAATTTGTAAGATTTTGGAAAACTATTTTTTGCCTTCTCAGGTTTGGAATTCCATCTCTTAAATGATAATATATATTACACTAGCTACAGACATTTACTATGAAACAGACTTGGGTTTTTCTAAAAAAAATCTGCTTAGTTTAGCCTTTTAAGGGAATATATTTACTCATAAAAGCTTTCTTTACCAAATGAGTGTTGGGATCTTGTTTTTGATTATATTTTCTCTCATTCATTTCTGCACTATTAAGTTAGGGAGCAGAGAAAGGAGAGAGAGAATATTGACTCAAAACAATGATGATAAGAATTCTATTGTAAGCCGGGCGTTGGTGGCGCACGCCTTTAATCCCAGCACTTGGGAGGCAGAGGCAGGCGGATCTCTGTGAGTTTGAGGCCAGCCTGGTCTACAAAGTGAGTCCAGGACAGCCAGAGCTGTTATACAGAGAAACCCTGTCTCGAAAAACCAAAAACAAACAAACAAACAAACAAAAAAGAATTCTATTGTAGGGTATGCTGGTATAACACTTTTAATCGCAGTACTCAAGAGGCAAGGGAAGTGAGTTTGAGGCCAACCTGGCTTAACAGTTACAAGCCATACCAGGCTCCTTAGGAAAATCCTGAATTTCACCTCTCAGAGTAAATAATTCTCTCTGCTGTAGTAGGGAAGAGGAGGACACCTTCACATATGTGCATTTATTTCCTTTGTGAAATGCAAACTTATTCTCTGCTTTTACACTAAGAGGAGGAAAGTACTTCTACACATTTTACTTTTTTTGTATACTTTATTTTTTTATTTCTTTAAGTTACATCTCAGTCACAATCCCTTCCCTACTCCCCCTTCCTGTCCTACCCTTCCACCCTCTTCCCCCCAACAGCTCCCCCTTTCAGTCCAGCAAATGGTTCCTTCTCTTATAACAGTAAATACTATACAAAACAACAGAAATAAATACGCCACATTTATGAGAGTTAAATGGCCCAGCATACATTCCCAATGTCCAGTCCATACGTATTGGCCCCTGGCTTTAACATTCTACTATCTAACCATCTCCATGAGTTTAAAGTTCTATATCTGACTCAGCTTTCATACTAACTTGCATCACAATTTTAAAAACATCTTCTTAGATCCAGAACACCCTCTTGATTCCTAAATAACTCAAAATTTAACTATGAGACTCTAGCTATCTATTCTTCAACCACCTCAGAGACCTGAGAGGGATAAATATATCTGATTATGTAGGAAGTGCAGGGCCTGCATCTTCCAAAACTAAGAAATGACATATCAGTGGCTGCCTGGACAGTTCCCGTTTTCTCTCCATACATTACAGCATCAATCTTCAGCCTTTTGGTCCCGTTTCTCTGACAGACATTGATTGTAGGGCAGGAATTATAAACAACTTACCTACCCTGTCTTGGCAGAGCTAGGCTGTCCACTTACCTGCTACCAAGTTTTGTCCTTTTTGGACAGCAGTCTGTCTACAGTTGAAGCAAGGGGTTTTTTCATGCCAAGAGATAGGCTTGCCACTAATTCAACCATCTCACACTGGAGATTCTTCGATGCTCATCTTCTACTTGGAGTAGAATAGGGGGTGCTGTCAGGAGCTGATATGTCTTGATATCAAAAAAATCTTAATTTAAGAAAACATCTTTGAATGCCATATTCTGCAGATCTATTGGGGTTTTTGAAGATGCCCTATCTATCTATTTATCTATCTCTTGTATTTAGATAAGCAAATGTTGCTTGTCTCTTAACAACTTTTTTTCTGAGTAGCTTAGAGAATATCTGTGATAGACTGTCATAGTAGCTAACAAAATGACACGCTTGCATGACTAGGAGTTTGTATTTCTTATCTATCCTAAATGGTTTAAGACGGTTGGTATCAAGAGGCCAGAGCTTTACATTTAATTTTTCAGTATCACTAGGTACAATACCTTTAAGAAGTGTTACCTTTAATTTTGTATCAATATACAAAGATCAATACCAATGTGGCCAAATATACTCTTAATTTTGTATCAATATACAAAGATCAATGCCTATTTTTTTTTTATTGAAAGATTTTTTATTTCATGAATTTCACACCATGGATCCTGTTCCCTCCCACCCCCCACATCTACCCAGACTCACTCTCTATCCTTGCAATCTGTGAAGCTGCAGTATATCTCAGTATGTCCCACAATATTCTCCTTTGCGCACACATTCTGCTTGCAAATGTTCATTATAATGACTCCTTGGTCACTGGAACTCCTCTCAGATATGCCATAACTATGTGGTGTCATAGAGATCCTCCAGACCTGGCTTGTGTAACTGACCTCTTCTTGCACTCCAGAAGTTCATCCATGAGTTAGATGTTGGGGTGGGCCAACTCAAAGCCCTGGTTCTGGACTTGCAACCCCCATTTGCATGGTCAGTTCTACTATGGAAAGGTTCAGGGCCTGCTCTCCTGAGTTCTGCAGCATTTGAGGGCAGGGACAGCTTTCCTGCTCTTGTGACCCCCATCTCAGCCAGATCTCCTGTCAGACAATGGTGGTAAGAGCAAAAGGGAGGGGAGGGCATCTCTCCTTAGCCAACACCACCACATAGACCAAAAGGCAGGGCTGGCTCTCCCACAATCACTCCCTGAGGTCAGCTCTCCCCAACCCTCACATCCAGGACCAGGCAGAGTACTAGTTTCTGGTTTATTTCCTGTCCTGGGAGCCCATCTGGTGCTTGCCTGGTACTGGTCTGGTAGTCATCACAGGCTACCCCATGGCACCAAAGTGGTGTTGGTATACAGCTTGCTTTTGTTTTTCAGGAATATTAGGCTACTATTGATTCAGATGTTCATAGGTCAGGACCCTGAATGTAGATTATAGCCTCTCTCCTCTCTGCTACCTATGAATGCACATGTGACATAGCAGTCATTACCTCTAGGAGCAGACACATTTAACTTTTACATATTATGCACTTGGCCTCTAGAACCTTCTAGAGATTCTGGCCTTATGTATGTGAAAGGCATATGAAACTCTCCTGAAAATATAAAATCATATATATACACACACACACACACACATATATATACTTTTCTGTTGTTTCTTTGTTTTGTTTTGTTTTTCAATAAGTATCTGTGTTCCAGATGCAGTGAAAAATGTAGTTGAGTGGGAGTGATGACAGACAAATTATACCCTTGTGGAAAGTGTTCTAGTGCAAGCAGACAGAGCAGAAAAGTATGAAAATTTGCTTTGGAGCTGGAGATATGGTTCAGCAATTAGGAGTACTTGCTGGTTTTGCAGAAGATGTGGGTTCAGTTTTCAATACCCACATCCACCTGTAATTCCTGTTCCAAAGGAATCTGATGCCCTCTTCTGGCCTTTGCTATCACTTGGGTATACATACTACATATACAGATAAGCAGGAACACACATAAATATAAGTAAAAATGTATGAACATTTTAAAAAAGAGAGCCATGTTAAAAATATATCTTATGTCCACTTGTGCAATTAGGAAAACAACCAGGCAGAGGAAGGGGAGTGGGATCCCTAGGAAATATATTCAGAGAAGATCTCAATGATGAAGTGGCTTTAGAACAATGGAATTTCTGAGAAACAGAACTAAATATCAAAGTCTGTCAGACAGATGTAAATTTGAGGAAATGGAGGAGGATTCAGGGTAAATAAGGAAGAATGAGCAAGAAGTGGGGGAATGTGCCACGATGGGGACAGTGTAAGTCAGAGTATGTACTTAGGATCTCAGGAAAACAACAGATATTTGAACTGAGCAATTAATAACTCTTCAAAGGCTGGCTTGTTCTAAATGAGATGTTAGTAATCACTTTCATGAAGGTAAGCCTTCCTAATGATAAAACATGTGCTAAACACCCAAGACTGAATGTAGCCCTGTCAGTGATTAAGGCCAAGACACAGTGTGAAAGATTAAAGTCACATGATTAAGATCACATGATTAAGATGGCTGGATGCAGGATGTCAAGAGACAGTAGTGATGATGGTCCCTATAGGACTTGCTGAAGGCAAACTTGGAGGGCTTTATCTTCCTCGTCTCCAATTTTACAGTGTGACATGAGCTCAAGTGTTGTGAGGTCTTCAAATCCTTTAAGAATAGCTGGAAATAGTACATTCTGTATAGTCCCCAGAGTTACAGATATACAGGCACTAACTCTTGTAAAAAAGATGTTAGTCCAAAAACACTTGCCATGTGAAAGTCCTCATTCTGTGTTCTCTGTCTCAAAGCAAGATAAATCAGATAATTTCACCATTGGTAAGTTTAGAATGTGATGTTATAGGTGATAAAGTAGAAGGTAGTCTCAAAATTGAAATCTTTTCAGGTATATCAATATTTTCTTCTGAAAAATTCATAAGCACACAATGATTTTGGATTAAATTAAAGCATTAATGATATTTAATGTGTTCTCAGTTAAAATAATTATTAACGCAGATACACATTAGATTACTTCATCCTTAAATAGCAGGAATACTCACACGCATATAATCTAAAACAAATTTACATTATAGACTTAATGGATGCATGGGTCAGTTGCTTTTATTACAAATATGTCATTGATTCTCAGACCTCAGGCACCAGGAATTGCTGGAGTCCATAGATTCCCAATGTAGTTTTAGTGAAAATAAAACAGTAAAAGTCGATAACCCATTTATTATCAATGTGTTCCACTATAGCATTGGATATCTTAATGATGGCTATGCTGTTCCAGTGGATAGAGCTGCCTTTCAGTGGCATTTGTAAGTCATTATTAATGTAAAATTATCCAACAGCCTGACTGCTTGTCTTTCACTGTTTAATGCTAAAGTGCCTCAGGTCACCAGAGTCCCAATTAATAAGAGCACTCAAAAAATAACCTGAGGAGTCTCCCACAGGGTGTGGTTTCTTTACAATGGAAGTTTGCCCTTGGGCTCTTTGGCTCTGAATCGTTGATTAGAGTTTGTTTTTTCCTGTCTTTCTTTCTTTCTTTGTGTGTGTGTGTGTGTGTGTGTGTGTGTGTGTGTGTGTGTGTGTGT
>CAJQZJ010000592.1:217664-231260 GCA_907164525.1 Lophiomys imhausi
TGTGTGTGTGTGTGTGTGTGTGTGTGTGTGTGTGTGTGTGTGTGTGTGTGTTTGTGTGTGTGTTTAAAGCATGGTAGAGATCTGTGGTGTCTCCGGCACTTTTGTTGAAAAGAAATTCAGATTACCGGAGTGTGAAACTCGTTATAAAACCAGGCAGGAACAATGTGATACTAGCTTAAAACTCAGCAAGTTACTTATTGATGAAGACAGCAGTGTGTTAAGAACATGTCAAAGGTCACTGCTAAAGTGTCTCAGGTTTTGAAATTATTAAGAAATATATTTCATATTCTATTAGATGTGTAGTATTCATCCAACATGAGATTTTTATTTCTGTTTAACATTCTTATATGTATATATTGACTTATCTTCCTTACAGTATTCCAAATACTCTCCTATAAAATTTGTTAATACTCTTCTTGAACGGAGATTTTATAAAACTGTACTTTAAAAACATTGCCTGCTAAGGACCTGGGCTGTTGAGTATAGTGAGAATTTTATAATTTTCATTTCTTTAAAAAGCACAGAAATATTATGGGAATATATTTTTGTTTTAATCCCATGTGTGGAGATACAGGGCTGCTTCACAGCACATGACTTGTGATTTTTGTGACTTTGCCAGCTACAGATAGTTTCTGTGATTGTGTGAAGTTTTAAATTCTGGGGGTGTTTTAGAGGTCATATAAATGCTAGATCCCCAATAGGTGGGTTGGTGGTTGGTTGTTGGTTACTGTTGGTTATGGTTTGTTAAGTAGTCATGCGTAAAAGAGAAACAATAATAATAAGAAGAAATTAGATATCTTGCCATTGAAGAATAAACTTGCCCCAAGGAGCTGATGCGCCTAATTAGCAGGAAGTAGTCTAACAGTAAACATTGCTCCCTTTCCTCTCTATCCTTTTTTTCTCTCATATGTAATGTTGGGGGTTGGGGGTGGAGAAGGGTATTAGAAAAACAAAGTAGCAAAGTGTGGCCTACCATGGTGGTGCTCAAATTTAATCCCAGCAATGAGGAGGCAGAGTCATGCAGATCTTTGAGTTCAAGGCCAGCCTGGTCTACAGTGAGGACAGCCAAGGCAATGCAGAGAAATCCTATCTCAAAAAAGGCAAGCAAACAAAAAAAAAATATTGCCTGGCCAGTTTCCTTATTGGATTTTTCTACTCTGCATTTTAGGGATAAGAAAAATGACAAAAAGTGAGACTTTGAAATTGCTCTTTTGTAAAACACTGATGTATAATTATTTTGATTTTGAGCCCACTGTCTTACTAAATAAAGAGATAAAGTTTAATAGTCCATTTTCCATTTTTAGATATCTACCTACTTTTCATCCTAGCTCACTATTACTTTTCACCTAACTTCTATCTGTCTGTACATATCATTTATTTAAATCATCTATCCCTCTACCTCTATCTCTATCATTTATCTAGATTCATATCTCCCACCTTTAAAATAGCTGGGCACACATCCTGGTTATTACTCAGTTGTTTTTCTCAGAATCTGTTAGTATTCCTACAATGGGCCTATTTTACTTTAAAAAGGGTTCCTGTTAAGTGTCTGGCAGAAATTGGCACTACTTCCTAGCCTCCCCAGCCTGTGTCTGTTATATCCAAATCCATCTCAGTGTTTTAGAGTGCTGTTTAACAGTGGTCATGGGACTTGAATTTTCTTTTCTTGCTTTATTGGTAAATGGGAGATTATACAACTATTGCCTTAAGAAGTAAAAGAGAATATTGTGTGCAAATCATTTTAATGAGGATTAATGAGAATAATCCTTAGTAGAGGTATTGGTACAGAATGAGAGCTTATTCATACTTGAGGATTATGATTTTCATTACATATTGTTCTATGTAAGGGATAATGGAGAGTGCGTACAATACACTTAGCACTGTGCTTGGCCCAGAGTAAGCACTCAGCTAGGGTAGGTACTTAATTGCTGCTGTCATCACCAAGATTCCCAACCCTTGCCGCCCCCTCACCACATCACATTCCAGCTTTTGTTGTCTGAACAGTGAATGAACTGATTGATTTGCAGGGAGATGACTCAGTACTTATGAATTGTATTTCCATTCCTGTTCATTTTTGTCTGGTGAGTTGGATGTCTTCATTCAGTTGTCCATCATCTGCCAGTATGGGCTGCCTTTGTTTATGGCCTTCGTGGATAGTTAAATAAAAATTAGGAAATGGAAAAGTTTAAAAATAAAAGCTTGGATTGTGCCTGCTGTGGCATTTAGTGTGGTTAGGCTGAATTTGGCACTTACTTGTTCACTAATAGTCAGTGAGTCTGACATACTGGCAGTTGGTATTCCCCACACAAATGTTCATGCTTTATAATATTTTGTACTTAGAGTGTTGACATATTTGTTATGTGTTACTTTTTTCTTGCCAGTGCCATAAGGGGAGGAAAGCGTGACTCAAAATGTAGGAAACCAGAAAGTCAAGATTAAAATTTGTGCCTCTGAATCCTATTTGCTTATGTCCATATAAGTGTGTATAGCTTACTATCTGAAAAAGAAATGATAGGGTATTTGTATTCTTATGTAAAATTTTTTCTGTTGTTACACATATCTTATAAAACAAAAACTTAATTTGGGATCTGGTGAGATGGCTCAACAAAAAATATCTTCATGTACAAATCGAGCGACATGATACCAGGTCACTTTCGATACCAGGCTACTGGTGACCTCAGTTTTACTCTCAGAACCCATGTAGAAGAAAGAGTAGGAGAGAACTGTTCACCAGAGTTGTCATCTGATCTGCACTCTCAGGTTGTGGTGTATGGGAGTGCCCACAACATGACACCGTAAATAAAATCCTAAAAGTAGTTTTGAACAATAGAATCTGACACCTGATACTCCCTGAATGTTCCTTTTCTTTAATAATGTGTTGATCCTCAACAAAGCATTCTCTTCTTTCCCTTTGATCCATAGCAACCTTCTACTGACTCACAGGATGAGATTGTAGTAGCACTTCCAAATGCTGTTTCCCAACCCATTGCCTGTGAAGGAAGCCCTTCCAATGCTGTTAGTCCCCACTTAGGCAGGACTGAAAAACCTTCCCTGCCTACTGTTCTTCATGTGTCTATCATGGTACCCACTAATACACTACCATTATTCACTTGATTAGAAACAAAGTAGAAAGAGAAGCTGATGAACACTGCTGGATATTTGTCCATGTTTAAACCTTTAGCTGGCAATTTGCTGGTCATTTTTTTTTAATTTCATAAGATAATTCTTATCAGCCACAACAGTTAATGAGGCATCTTTGTTGTAGAAATTCATTCACGCCTCCTGGGGAGTAATGCTTTCCTATTAAATATCTTCTCTGATAAAAAAAAAAAAAACTCGGTACTCCTCATCTGTCATTATTTTAAAGTGCTGTTTTAAAATAATTTAAAGACCGGATTCTATTTCTCATCCTATGGCATAATGTTTTTGGAAAAACAGCATGTGTTATGGAAGAGGACAGACCTTTTATTCTTCAATATGTAACTATTCAAATTGTGTCTCATTCATAAACTCATTTAGCTCTAGATGTGTTACAAGTAACAGGTTTCCTTATGTGTCTTATTTCCCACCCAAATAAATATATGTAATTTACTGATTACAAAGAAAATGACAAGGGAAACAGAAGAATGAGGAGAGACTGCACATCTCTTGGAGGTATTTTATCTACTGACTTTGTTGTTTTAGAATAGCAGGTGTTTTCCAGCTTTCTCCTGGATGAATGTTCACCATCATTTTAGAGAACAGGTGCTCTCTGAACATTTATCTCTTCCTTAAGATACACAGTTTTCCAAATATACTTCATAAATATTTGGAAATTGCAACCAATAAATCTTAGGAAAAACACTCGCATAAATTATTATTTTAATTCTCAGTGAAGTTGACTTTGGAAGTTGTCTTTACCTGGAAAATCAAGGCCGTCACTCCCTCTCAATAAATTTGTTTTTGTTTTTTCATACCACTTTGCCAATTGTTGGTTAGTTTTGTAAAACTCAAGAGTTTCCAACTTTATGCATAATTAAATATAATGCCCTAACTCTACATAGGGTACTTTCAAAGTCATGTTAAAATTTATGTTTACTAATGCACTGGTTTTACACCACTGATTCTGATATGAGAAAATTAGTCTTTTTGAAAGGACAAAAAACCCTGGAATAGAAATACAAGTCAATGGGATTTGTATGTATCAGTTTTTGCTTAATGACTCTGATTCTTTGGATTGGAGAATCTTATCAATGTCAATTAACTATGTTGTTCTCTGAAATACCATTCCTCTGTAATTTGCTCGTGTTTCCATGGATTTCTAGACTATGTGTTATGGGGATTTATGATTTCAAATTCGTGATTGTGAAGAGTTTGACCTGTTTGATCTCAGGACAGAGCTATAAGGAAGGTAGCTCAGAGCCCAGGGTCATAGGAGATTATTAGTTTGTTAGGGTTGCTCTATGACGACTGGGGCAGTTTAAACACAGATTTATTTCCCTGCCGCTCTGAGGGCTGGAAATGTGCAGTGAAGGTTTCTAGTTGATTCCTGTTCAAGACTGTGAAGCTTCCAACCTTCTCTGTTTGGTTACAGATAGCAATCTCTTCTCTACATGTGTCCATTTTTTCCTTTTATAAGAACAAGTGGATCATTCTAATGCTATTATTTTAACTGCTATTCTGCTCTCAAAGACCTGTTTCTAAATAAGATCTCCCTTTGAGATATGAGGGAGTAGCATTAAATATAAACATTTGAGGAAGGAGGATTTGACATATGACAATAAAGGTTGGGTTTTAATAAATATCTGAAATATTCTTTTCTCAGTTTATTATTCCCTGTGTCTATTGTAAAGGGAATATTTCAGTGTTTTCTTTTTTCTTTTGAGAAAAATCTAATCTATTTATTCTACTAAAATGTAGCAGCTCAACCTGTGTGACATGGAATTGTCCTTATTGTATCATCAATCACTTTCAGTTTGGACTGTGAGCTTTAAGGATGTTACTAATCACTTTCTTCACTTTCCACACTTTATGATAAGGAAATAGATGTCTAAAGCAGGAAAGAAACTACAAAACACTATGTAATTAGTTGAAATTGTAGGACAAGAACCTAGGTGTCATAGAATAAAAAAAAAAATGATTTTTAGAAGTTTAAGGCACCCTGAAGCTGATCCGCTCTCATTTTCCAGATAACAGAGTGTAGGCACTGAGAAGGCAAATGCTAGCTGAGGTCATAAAGTTTGACAAATGGGAAACATGAACAGTTACGTTCCAAACATATTTATTTTGTGACCATGTGTGTGGATTTGAACATAGTGTGGAAGCATGTGGAGGTCAGAGCACAACTTGAAGAGTTGTTTCTCTCCTTGTAACCATGTGGATGATGTCGGGATTGAACACTGTTTGTCAAACTTGGCAGTAGGTGTCTTTATTCACTGAGCAGTTCTCAGTCTTGAGATTCCTGTTTAATGATACATTCATGTTAAAATCAGTTTAGTTAAGGTTAGTTCAAGGGATGTTTTAGGGACTCCAATAGTTTGGATGTTTGTGTCCCTCTAATTTCATATTACAATTAATTAGCTGGATGATATTAGGATGTAGAGTTTTTGAGAGGTAATTAGATTAGAGGGCTGAAACCTAACAAATGGGATGAATAAATACTCTTATTAACAAGCCACAAGGAGACGCCTTTCCCTTTGTAACCTGTTAGGACCAAGGTACAGTCTAGGAACAAAGAAATACGACTGGATAGAACATTTGCCGGTGCTTTTTTCTTAAACTCTATAGCACCTAGAAATGTGATAATTAAATGATTGTGGTTGGTAATATGACACCAGGTTATAGTAATTCATCGGAGCTGCCCAGATAGACTCAGTAAAAGTTATTAGGTGTGTATCCTGGTTTCTGTCTCCTCTTACTCAAAGTAATGTTGGCTAACCTAGTAAGTTAGTGAAAAAAAAAATGGTAAGAATGTGCAATAGTGGCCACGATAGTGCCTGACAGTTCGGAAGTCACACCTCAGTTCTACCACTATCAGAAAACCTTGTTAGTGGTTTCTAACAAAAGCATAGCAAAGGTTAAAGAAAACTGTGGCCTTCCCACTGTCTAAGTATTCCATCTGGGTACAGCTCCTTAATAATCTTCTCTGAACTCATCAATGGCTTCCTTCCTTCCTTCCTTCCTTTCTTCCTTCCTTCCTTCCTTCCTTCCTTCCTTCCTTCCTTCCTTCCTTCCTTCCTTCCTTCCTTTTTTCTTATTTCTCTCTATTTATTTTGCGTTCATGTATGTATATTTGTTGGTATATGGCATGGCACATGTGAGGAGGTTAGAGGACAACTAGTGGGAGTCAGTTCTCTTTTTGTCATGTGAGTCCCAAGGATAGAAGTTAGGTTGTCAAGATTGGCAGCAAGCACCTTTACAATCTCAGTTTTCTCACTGGCCCTTGTATTTTTCTTGTCGAGGCAATAAAGTATTTCCCATTATCTATTTGTTGGATGGTGGTCTTTCTAGTTGTTATGGTACCTTATATTTTTTACATTGAATTTTCATTCATGTTTTAATATAATTATTATTTGCTTACTATATTACCTTATATCATTTAAAATATTTGCTTTCTCATTATCTATGTGAGTATTTCTCACTCACAATCTCTTTAATTTCTTTTCATCTACCACCACATAGATTACTTAGAAGCATTTTGAGGCCTACTCCAACTTAAATACTCTATTCTCTCTCTGTTCTAACTCAAAGCACTAGAAGGAAATGTCATGAGATAAGCACTTACATCTGTAGACAAGGCTCTGAAAGTTTATATATATATATATTTATATACATACATTTAATAATTGTGCATGTGTGTGGGGGGGGGGTCAGACATCACAATATGGTGTCTTCCTCTATTGCTCTCCATATTATTTTTCTGAGCCAGGATAACTGAAGTTGTAGTTCACTGACTAGCTAGACTGGCTGGTCAACAAGGTGCCACGATCCCCCGATCCTCCTGTCTCTACCTCCCCAAAGCTAAAGTTAGAGATGTGTGACACTGCCCCAGATATACTTTGGTTCTAAAGATCTAAACTCAGGTCCTCCTTCTTGCATGGCAAGCACCATATCCATTGAGATTTCTCCCTAGCCCTCTTTAAATGTTTTATATTCAGGGAAACGACTGCCAGTGTATAAATGACCTAGATGTATGCTGCTGGCTGACCACTATGTTTTGTTACTGTGCTTTAGGATTGATTTAACTCCTTGGAGGGAAGTTCAAATTAGTAGCCTCATTTACTCTACCACAATTTATGTAAAGTTTGCAAAAGTTGTTTAAGAATTAATAGCTTTTGGATAGGAATCATAGCTTTCATATTCATTGCATTCATATTCATCTCCCAGAGAATAAAGCTCATTTCTTGGCATTAAAAATACTCAACAGCTGTTTTTCGAATGAATGGTTGAGTAGATAGATAAATAAATTGTATTAGCCTACAAATAATAAGAGGTTCACATCAGATGATTTTTTTTCCCAAATGAACTGTTTATGTGTTTTTGAAGATTTTAATAACATTTGCTAAGAGAGTGTTTGAAAATTCTGTTGGCTTCTTTTAAATCCCTTTCTTGGCAGAACTTGCCTTAATAAATTTAGTGTTAAGGAAAACAAGCCCATAAACCATACAAAACACTATAATCATGCAATTTATCACTTTTAAACATGCGGGTATTATTCCACTGTGTTTACAATGCCTCTGTAGAAGCTTACAAGTGATCTTCAAGTATTGAAAAGAAACTTTAACATGTGGAAATATTGTGTGGGCATTTATTCTTTTTTTCTGCGTCATTTTGTGCTTCATTGAAAACCACAATGTGCTCAAGCTTCTTGTGCTCTTCTATTTGGAACTGTGAACCAGTTTATAGCAGAATATATTATTAGATTTAAAAGTTAGAACTCAGGGTATGCACATTTGTGAGAAAAGAGACTCAGCTATTATAACTATATGTTGGAAACTTTATAAAAGAGTAATTTATGAGACAGTTATACATTAGCAAAATGACTATGGTAGAATCTATTGTTTAATCTATCTCAGTTGAAAAATATATTTCTTAGTCCTTAACAAATTTAAAAGCATCCATCCAAGGAATTCAGGGACAAATGGACAACTGAAACTTCTGAAGAAAAGGGTCCAGACACCAAAGAAGATGAGTAGCCCAGATGCTCCAGCCTCGAGAACCGCCTCAATAGCTGTTTCCTCAAAAATCTGCAACCAGAGCAACTCAAAATGGCTAGCTAAGATGGTTCAACCCCATAGACTATTCCAGCCAGGAATATTTACATTATATTATATTACATTATATTACATTATAAATCGAAAAATCTTCCCAATAGTCAGTTGTCATGTTTTAAAACTTCTGTTTGCATATTCTTGCAACATAAAGGAGTGACTTTGAAGTAGGCAAAGGAATTTCCCTTTATAGTTTTGATATGTACCCCAAAAGGCGATTGCAAATTAAATGATCCTTTCTACCCTGCCTGTTAGCAAGATAATGCCTCCATTTCTGTTTCTAATGTTCTCAGATACCTTTGCTTTGAGTTTTAGTAAGACTTGTTACACTCCTCCATTTTGATTAGCATAGTCAAAAGATGCTTCATCATATTAACCAAAAAAAAAAAAAAATCCTTTGGACAACTCTGCTTTCTTGGGTAAGCCAGAGATACACGTGGAGGTCAGCTACTTCTGATATATAAAGTGCTGGTCTTTCTCATCAGATTGCATTTTTTTCCTATGGCACTTAAAGAGAATCATTGAATTTTCCTTCTTTCCTTCCCTGGAGTTCTCTTCTACACTCTCTTTCTTAAAGACAGAGTTTCCTTCTATAATAAGTGGGAATGGTAATGCTGTAACTACTTATTATTGAAATTTCCATTGAAATGACACTTTCCTAGCACTTAAAAGCCGACTAATAAGTGTTAAGAATTTTCATTGTTTTATTCTCTATATAATGTGGTTAAATGGACTTTTCATTATTTGTGATTATTCCTTATTCTAATATTTTAATGAACTATTGACTAGTGTTTCAAAATTGATTTCATAAATCTTTATACTTTTGTTATATCATAACCTATATCCTTAATTTTTTTGAATTATAATCTGCCTGATTTTGTGGCCCTCTCTGATTTCACTTTCAAACTTATATTTTCTGCATTCTATCCAGAACATTGTATAAATCCTTTACCTGAGTCCATGTATATGTTTATGGGACAAGTCAAATATACTTCATTGGATATTTGCCACATTTTCATTATTGTATTCCCCTTGAAGATATTTGCAGAGTTCACAGAACAAGTTTCTTGTCTTGTCTCAAGATGAAGAACTTCTCATTTCTTGTGTTCTCAGTCACAGGACCACCTTCTCTTTCCTGCTTTGAATTTTCCAACATCCAATCATCCTATCTTATAACTGTGAATTTTATTAATCATGGATACCACCTCCTACCTTTGAGACCTTGTCACACTCACATAAAGTTTAAACACTTTCTTGACTTCATTCTACACCTCTGAAGCTTCTGCACACAGTTCAAGCACTGTTCTATGAAACTGCAACTTAATTATCAATTGTATTTATTAATAAGTATAAACTGTAAGATTAGGCCAGCAGAATAGCTGGCAGCCTGGTGGGGCTGGCCCACCTTAATAGGCGGCCTGATTTATCCAAGGTTAAGAGCCTGGGCCTATCTGACCTATTACCTAACCTCTGTTAAGTAATGTAAGTTGTTATATTAGGCCAGTAGAATTAACGGCGGCTTGGCAGGAGACTCGCTGAAGTTTCATGGGATTCTGGGAGTCTGATAGCCCTGGATTGCTTGGACTGAGGGCCTATAAGCTGCCGCGGTCCTTTCCCCAATAATTAAGTACAACAAGATATTTTAATGTTTTAACACTTAGCCCTTAGCTGGACAGACTCTTGATTAGCTACTCTAAGTTAACCCGGACCACCTAATTCCAAACTGCCATGTGCCTGTGATTACCTTCCAGCATTCTTAAACACATCTATCTGCTTCCATGTCTCCTGGTGAAATGAGTTAATCCTCTATGTAAAACACAGGGTTCCTGTTCTAATCTCAGGAAGTCCCACCTTCCTATACTCTTTCTGCCCATCTAATTGGCTATCAGCAACTTTTATTAACCATTCAATAGAATGCCTCAGAAAGGGCAGTAACCAGATCTCAGCATTGAAATCAGCCTATCAGAAGCAATGTTATTAGACCTTCCCCAGCCGTTCTTTGCACGACCACCTGAGGACCGAGGTAGACGGAGATTTTAGACAACATCCATCTCTTATGTTTCAAGTGGCCACACTGTGTGTGATCACTATACATTTAGAAATAAAGTAGTATATCTTTTTTTAAAAATTCCTTTAAAAAATGTAATCATTTTCCTGAGCCCTTGTTTATCATGAAATTATAATTGCTATTATTAAGGACATGTCGAGCAACCACTTTGTAGTTTTTGAGATTTAGAAGACTGGGAAAATTATGATAATTTTGATAAATGTAGAATTTGATACAATTTGGACATTTTCCTTGTGCATTTAACTAGAAGAAAATGTAGAATAAAATTTAGTAATTGTTAAAAGTTGTAGCAACTATATGTGAATTGACTTATGCAAATGCTTGCTACATTGGAGACAGTCTCCATGTAACTGTTTCTACTGACACCCATAGCTTTGGATTCCTAAGCCAAAATAGTAACTGTGGATAGTTTTAAAATGCTTTATTCATTAGAAAGCTTTCATTTACATTTAATTTTTCAATAGTATGTCATCTAAATTCCATGCTTTTGTTTTTGACAACAGAACTTAATGGTCTTTTACTTCTTTTTTTTTTTATGTTGTCAGTTTTAATTGCTGGGGTATTGTACTTAACTAAGTACTAAAATATCATTAAAATTATTCTTTGTTCAAGTGCTCTTGCTGAAATTCAAGCTATTATTATAATTGTGGTAGTAAATGGACCTTTGAAGTAGAGTAGAGTTGATATATCTTTGGGATTCCAATGATACTTTCACTGACAACCATGTTGGACTGAATTCCCAGACACATTTTTATATCTCAAATCAGTGAGTTGGCAGGTACCAATGGAACAGAGAAAACCTGTATTTAAGAAAAGTGTGTCAAAGGCTCCATAGAAGGATGAAAATTGGTAATATCTAAATTATGGCAAAATTTTTAGTAATGAAATATTTGCCAAAATCATTGCCAATGGAATAGAAATATGACCCTTTTAGTACCATATATCCATCTGTAAATATGAAACATTAAATAGTCCTAAGTCTTTATGTACAGTACTTAATTAACATCTTCCTCATAATTCACAGGGTATGTATCTTTTAATTTTTTTTATAATTTATTTTTTATTTCTTCAAGTTACATCTCAGTCACAATTCCTTCCCTACTCCCCCCTCCTGTCCCACCCTTCCACCCTCTTCCCCCTGAAACTCCCCATCCTCTATCCTTTTTTTTTCTGTAATCTGACGTAGATCTTTCCCCCCAACAGATCCCCCCTTCAGTCCAACAAATGGTTCTCTCTCCTATAACAATAAATACAATACAAAACAACAGAAGGAAATAGGCCACGATTAGGAGGGTTATATGACTTAGCATATATTCCAAATGTCCAGTCCATATGCATCTGGCCCCTGATTTTAACATTCTACTATCTAACCATCTCCATGAGTTTAAAGTTCTATATCTAACTCAGCTTTCATACTAACTTGCCTCACAATTTTAAAAACATCTTCTTAGATCCAGAACACCCTCTTGATTCCTAAACAACTCAAAATTTAACTATGAGACTCTAGCTATCTATTCTTCAACCACCTCAGAGACCTGAGAGGGATAAATATATCTGATTATATAGGAAGTGCAGGGCTCGCAGCTTCCAAAACTAAGAAATGACATAAAAGTGGCTGCCTGGACAGTTCCCATTCTCTCTCCATATATTACAGCATCAATCTTCAGCCTTTTGGCCCTGTTTCTCTGACAGACATTGATTGTAGAGCAGGAATTATGAAGGACTTACCTATCCCTGTCTTGACAGAGCTAGACTGTTGATTTACCTGCTTTCAAGTTTTGTCCTTTTTTGGACAACAGTGTGTCTACAGTTGAAGCAAGGGGTTTTTCTTGCCAAGAGATAGGCTTGCCACTAATTCAACCATGTCCCACTGGAGATTCTTCGATGCTCATCCTCTACTTGGAGTAGAATAGGGGGTGCTGTCAGGATCTGACATGTCTCGATATCAAAAAAAAATCTTAATTTAAGAAAACATCTTTGAATGCCATATTCTGCAGGTCTCTTGGGGTTTTTGAAGACACCATATCTACCTCTTATATTTAGATAAGCAAATATGCTTGTCTCTTAACAACTTGATTTCTGAGTAGCTTAGAAAAATAACTGTGATAGACTGTCATAGTAACTAACAAAATAACATGCTTGCATGACTATGAGTTTGCATTTCTTAATTATCCTAAACAATTTATGACGGTTGGTATCAAAAGGCCATAACTTCACATTTCATTTTTAAGCATTACTAGGTGCACTACCTTTAAGAAGCGTTACCCTTAATTTTGTATCACTATACAAAGATCAATACCAATGTGGCCAAATACTCTCTTAATTTTGTATCAATATACAAAGATCATTACCTATGTAGCCCAATACAATCTTAATTTTGCATCAATATACAAGGGTCTATACCATTGTGGCCAGGTATAATCTTAATTTTGTGTCAATATACAAAGACCAATACTGGTGTAGTCCAATACAATCTTAATTTTGCATTAATATACAATGATCAATACTAATTTAGCCAAATATAATATTAATTTTGTATCAATATACAAAGGTATAAGGGAATATTCAATAATCTGTCCTTTTTTCTTGATCTTCCCTATACTATGTCTCTGTCCCATTTTTTCTCAAGTCTATTCACTCCTACATAAGAAAGAAAGAAGGATATTGAAAAGAAAAAGAGAGAAGTCCCTGGGTCTACCCTCCATAACCCATGTAACAAGACCATTTAACAGCTTGTCATCTATTCCCCTAAATAAAAAAAAATTCTGTTATCCATCAAATAACCAAAGGGGGGGGAAACATCCTCCCCACCTTCTGGGCATGGGGCGTCGCTCTTTTAAAATGACTTCCTGCTGATTTGGAATGTAGTAAACCTGTTTGGGGCCCAAATAAGAATGAAAAAATGATTAAAAATGTTAAAAGAATCATTTGATGTTCAGTCCTTTTGTGCTCAGCTATTTAGATGTCCTAAGAAGTTTGTAGACAAAAGCTGATCTTCAAGGCTTTACTGAAGTTCTGGCTGGAGCAGTCTTTGGAGCTGAACGATCTTAGCGATTTTGAGTTGTTGTGGTTGTAGGCTTTTGAGGAAACAGCTATTGAGGAAGTCTGCAAGTCTGGATCGTCTGGGCCACTCGTCTCTTTGGCGTCAGATCTGTTTTCTGCTGAGGTTTCCGTTGTCCAGTTGTCTCTGGATTCCTTGAATGGGTGCTTTAAATCTCCTGAAAGATAAGAACAGAGCCCTGCCATAATCCTAACTCTGGGACAATTACCTTTTTTTTT